>OZ020480.1:19604622-19984133 GCA_963971345.1 Andrena flavipes
AATATTTTTACTTTTGGGAACAAGATTTCACACTAAAAACTACTGTAAGGTTCAAGCATAAGTATAGACTATGTGGAAAATGAATCTAAATTTATTGTGATTTCTCGAGCAAACCAAATTAATTTCTTACAGCATATATAAGAATTTGGTGAACAAATTCATTCACTTTCAAGAAGATTTTACTAATTTAGAAGCGTTTATATCGTAACCCTTTTAACTCGAGCAATGACCCCGCTAAGAGGCCAACACTCCCGTCCGTGTCGAATTACCTTCCAATTTCGACTGAACATTTCGGTCCAATCAGTTAGCAGATATCGACTTCCTATTGGTTGACAGTCTTCAATCACAAAGTAAACGTACTATTTTTGCCGTATAATAATGATAGTACTTCTTAACAAAACAAATTTTTGCAAAGCCTGAATCTTCCTGAGTAAAATTAAAAAAAAAAGAAGCATGTCAATATGATTGTATGTTCCGAAAACAAAAATGAACATATGAAAACAAGACACGTCAAAATTGGCCAAAAATAACAAGTACGATTAGTAATTAGCATAATTTACTTTTATATTTTTCTACGAGAGTTCGAAAACATGTATATGCCTAGAAAAAAGAAAAACTGATCAATCATCTATCATTTTTTACATGTTTTTTGCTTTGAGTAAAGAAATGAAAAGTAGAAGAAAAGAGATTTTACTTTAATTTTATACTAATTAATGTAAAAAGGTTCTCGTCACCTATGTATTTCCCTTCTGCCATTATGTCAGTAAGAATTATTAAATTCATAATTAGTGGTGGAGTTTTATCGCATTTTCCAAATAAGCACACGATAATTGAAACACATGCAATGCCTTTGCTTCCTTTCTTTCATTCTCTTTCTCTGTCTTCAGCTTATGTGAATATTAAAACTTCTGGCATGGTCCTGACGGTTTCTTTCACAGCGACGGTACACTTTTATTCCGCGTACATATATCTCGGGTAGCCGGAGGGTGCTAAGATTTTCCTCGAGCTCGTCCTCGACCTCGTTTTCCGGATGTCATGAGTCTCAACGGAGTGCAGCGTCGTCAACATCGCCGACTACGGCACCACCCCCTTTGGCATTCTTTCTCCTTCTCGTGTTGCTCATTTGTCTCTTTCTCGGTCCACGCGTTCTCTTACTCATAATCAAATTCCTTCCCTTTTCTCATTTTCTCCATTTTTCCGAATTTTCCCATTTTTTCGTACCTTTCTCCCTTCAAAGTCATTACACGTTAAATATTTCACAGGTTTCTCGCCATACTATATCTTCTTTTACTCGTAATTTCTCTTCTTTCTTCCACGTATTTGCGTTTCTCGTTATGCTTCTGTCTACGCCTCTTCTTTCCCTATACTCATTTTCATCCCCCCCCTCTGGATTGTTTCTCTTCTCTGTCTTTCAGCTTTATTCCTTCTATCTGTCTCCATCGAATAATTAAGGCCGTCGGCCGTGAGGTCGACGAGCAAACCGCTTCGACGTCACCCTCCCATCCCCATTTCTGCCCACCTTCATTCTTCTCTTCCGCAGCTGGGTGCGATTAATCTTAATTTTCGCCGAGCTATAATCTTTAATTAAATCGCCATTGATCCACGACTGCTAGACCCGACAATCAAGTGGCCCCGCCGAAATATAAAATATAAAACAGGCTATAGAAAGGCAAAGAAGATTGAAGGTGCAAATCCAGTGTGAGCTGAGCGGTTGGATACAAAAGAGAAATCAATTTCGTAGCCTCAGGAACGATATCTAATTATCAATTTATGGATATAAATAACAAGCAGTGTTGAAAGCATTCACGTCACAATCCGGATCCTTTGCAAATTGCTGCCCCGAATACTTAATAAATTCTCTTACCTTGACCGTATGGGATAACATCAGGCTATGAAGTTTTTAAACTACGGAATAGTTTAGCATGAGCAAGCGCAGGTAGATTTTCTTCACATTTTTAAATACATTTCGTTAAACAATTTCATGATTTTATTAAGTATTTAGGCAGGGGCGGATTTGTGTATAGGCTAAGTAAGTTGCAGTCTAGGGCGGCAAATTTTCAGGGGCGTCAGTTTTGAGGGGTGGAAAAGTTTGAAGGGTAGGAGATTTGGGGGAGCGACAAATGTTGAGAGGCGGGTAATTTCGGGGAGGGGGGGGGGCAATTTTGAGGGACATCCAATTTTGGGAATCATCAAATTTGAGGGATGGAAAATATTGAGGGGCATCCAAATTTGGGGGGCGGGAAATTTTGGGTATTGACAAATTTTGAGCGACAGAAATTGGAAAATGTTTAAACACTGAGGCTTGAGACAACTTTAAACACAATTCACTTCTTTTCGTGTAGCGAATTAGCAAAAACTCACATGTGAGTATCCATACTGAATTAATTTTGAAATTGTCCCGACTTATTTCCATTAAATTATTGGATGATATTTCACGGAAAGGCCGATAGACACTTAGAAATATGTATCGTTGTACCATTGAATTGCAACCAAAATGCAGTCTCAAACCTAAGGTAAGTTGCCGAAATTTGAATTGCGACATGTTTTTATATCATGAAACTGTTTTTTATTTGTAACTAAACTGAGGATTTTATGTATATGTGGTAATGGAGGCGTAAAATGATGATGTGACCTACGTCAGGCTCTATATGTACGCATAATTTTTCGGGAAGGATTTCGTATACATACTTATTCAGTTATTTTGATACCTACGTGGTCACCTTCGATAATGCATGCATTTAATCAGTGTTTTTTGTACTACAGACTATACGGCAGAGTAGAGTAAAGCAGAACGGGTGAGTAAAACGGAATATATAAAAAATTATATTGAAATTCCCAAATAGCTTTCATGTTATCACTAAATGTCCGGTATATTGGTCCTTTACCCTACTAGAGTATAAAAATGGCTATAACTCAGGAACAAGGTCAAATATGGCACAAACTTATATGAACTTTGTTCATTGTTTTTATGTCCCCCAACCATACCGAAGTGGGTTCTATACATTGAGAAACACCCTGTATAGTCATGATTCAGAAGACGATAGTTATTCAGAATATAGGTACCTCTAATTCCGACGATTTGGATATTAGGCCAACAAAAGGACAGAAAGCCTTACTAGTGATAGACTCCGATAGTGAAATTGAAAATGCGTAAATACGTTATAAGCTAATAAAGTTGTTGATATTTAATCGCGTACGTGTGTTTCAACTTGTATGAAAAATAGCCAGCCACAGGCGTTAGTTTTCACATAAAGTGACCGGTCGACGATGTGTTATGCATTTGCGCCAACGTCGACCCTCCACATTCTGCTCTTATGGCTTCTCTCTTATGTGTATGGAGGCTTCGATCCCACCTGAATGTACTGAAATTGTAAATCATCTAAACGTGCGATGCATGGAAAGCGGACAAGTAACTGATACAGTTTTTACCATGAAAAGCTGCAAGTTATTTCAATCGTCGAAGCCTCACAGTGACACCCGAGGCATGCGAATATGCGATTTGTTCGATGAAATAATATCCTGACAGAACAATAAGATAGCGTATCCATCAGCAACTTTATACTATCAAGTAAGGAACAGAAATGCAAGGCGCAGTAAATCTTATGGGCAACGCGAATTTAATACCTAATCTAATTATAAGAGTCCAATTCAAAAGCTGCGTTCGTCTTTCTCACCAGATACCATCGGGAGGAATTGTAATTAAGTTTCATTCAAACGTATGCGCGGCGGGATGAGGGTCCTCGCTCCTTGTATTCTAACTCGATTAAACAGTTAAGTAATCGTGGTACGATGATAAGTCTTGAAAATTCAGCACCTCTCCATTTAATGTTATATTTATGATTGTGCTCGAAAACTTTGTTTAACCGTAATTATTTCATAAACGTTTATGAAAAGAACAATAACAGATAGAATTATTATAGTGTAAGTAGAGTGACATTTATTGCTATAGTAAGTGTAGTTACTACTTCCAATGATAAAATATAATTTATTTACGAAATTTATAATTCTTTATTGAAACAAGAAACACTAATTAAATTCATGCATTATGGTGTCCATGTATCAAAATAACTGAATAAGTATGTACACGAAATCCTTCCTGTAGAATTATACTTATATACATAGCCTGGCGTAGGTCACAGCATTGTTTTACGCCTCGATTATCTACATGTACATAGAATCCTCAGTTTAGTTACAAATAAAAAACAGGTTGTTGATATACAAACGTGACGCAATTCAAATTTGGCCAATTTATCTTGTGTTTGAGACTGCATTTTGCAATCAAATTTGGCAACTTATTTGACACTCGTCAGGTTATAACCCGACTGTCAGCTGTCAAAATTTGGAGTAGATTGCATAGCGAAGCTAGCGATTGACGAACGAAGCATGTTTAGTTCATTTTGGCTGAAGGTGCGCGTGTAACACGTATACATATTATAATGACGAAAATTTGGCTTGAAGAAGAACAAGAAGAATAGTACATTACGTGACAAGGGAAAGAAGAAAGCGATTCCGACGAGCGTGAAGTTTGGGTAACTTCCTCAGTAATGGGGAAGATGACGCAAAGCTCGGCGTAGATGGCGCCACTAGTGCATGTACTGCTATACATGCCTGATTGCGTATGTGTGAATTGTTTGCGCGCGAATTTTTCATTTGTGGTATCTATAAATGTGAATGTGGACTGGTGGCGTCACGGGTGGAAAAAAGTTGCAGTCATCTTCCTCGTAAGTAACCTATGCGCGGGTCTATGGTATGTCACGAAATGCTGTGAGGACCGTTTGATCTCATGTCACGTGATACCAACTCATTCGCAGCTCTCATCTAACAGAAACATTGATGTTCCGTTTTATCCACCCGTTCCGCTTTACTCTACGAATGAATTTGAAGTACTATCAACACGATGCCGCACGAGCACTTAATGCACGCGTCGTAACAAATTACGTAAGACAAACTTAAGACGGAAGGTGGTTTGGTACGTTTAGTGCAATAACTTGGTCACCTGAACGGATTTAAATCCTCTTGACATTCTTTATGAGGATACCTAAAGGCTAAAGTGCACTCTCGTCTAATTGTCTCGGTAGAAGACTTAAAAGGATGAATTAGGTTACATTGTTCAGAAATAAACAGTGGCCATATTAATTCTGCTATAACACACAGAAAGAAGCAATGCATGAAATACGTACTATGTGGCAGCGGAACGTTTGAATACCTTCTTCGATGAAACATATACACGTTTTACTATACAATTGAAATATCTCTGAATGAATTAATAAACACTGTACCCACTGAACCAATGTCATTATACTATATTAAAAATTACTCCTTCAAGTCGTGTACGGCTTCCCGAGGAGTCGCTTCTATAACGAAAATGAAAATTTAAACTTCTATACTGCCTGTTAAGTGTTCCTGGGAGTACAGTATCCTGTCACTATCCCCAACATTTCTTGGAATATTCGAGTAAGCGGCTGCCATCATTATGTCGCTGAGCGTACGCATTCGTCTCCTCTCGTTCGCTCTCGTTTTCTCTCATTCGCGCTAGCAGCGTCTCGGAATTGTCTCTACTACTCGCTAATAGCTTGCCGCCAGCACCGAACCGCAAGTCTATAGCGACAGAATACTGTATTACCAGGATAGGCGATGTTTTTCCAACGAAAATAAGTCCCAATTTTTTAATCAAGAAATGGATTGGAATAATTTGGGTTGCTTCTGAATTTCATAGACCTATCATAAACCATGTTGCTTTGAATTGTTTTTATAAAAAGTTTCATTTTCGTGAATATTGAACCTCAATCTAGAGACGCGGTAGCGTCTCGACGCCAAGTACATGAAACATACATGAAAGAAAGTACATGAAAGACACCCTGTATATGTCGACTGTTCGACTGTCGCTACCGCAATCATTTACTGGAGAAATGGCTAATCCAACCTAACCTGAAACTTATTTCATTAATATCTCATCACGCGTGCAATATTTTCTAAATTTAAAGATATTTTTCTTATGTAAACCGCATATAAGCTTTCGAATAAGACCAAATTCAATAAAATCTGTCCACGCATAACAGAGATATCATAATATCGTCTCGTGGATCAGTCAGAAACGATAAGATTTTCTTCTGATTCTTCAAGACAAATTTTCGTCAACATAATACGTATACGCGTTACACGCACACCTTCAGCCAAAACGGAACTAATACATGTTTCGTTCATCATTATACGCGTTACACGCACACCTTCAGCCAAAATGATACTAACACATGTTTCGTTCATCAATCGCTATCTTCACTATGCAATCTCCTCCTTTTGACAGCTTACCGTCAAGTTATATATCGACTATCGAAATTATTCATTATTCATTACGTTTCGCGATAATAACATTACGTTAGGATCGTGCGTAAAGAAAAGAAAAAAAAATCAAGCGGCCGACCGAAGCTCACGCATATCACGGCGTCCGCAAATTATTCCTAATTTCCTTGCATGTAAGTGTACTTTATTATTATTAATTAAGGTGTATGCATAATGCAACGAATAGGTTATTTTGATATCTATAGGTTAATATCTTTTTAGTATCAAGGCCCTTGGAAGGATATTCAAATCTTCTCGTTAATAGAAGCAAATTTGGTTATAATATTTGTAGGACAGAGTTGGGCATTATTCGAATAAATTTTCATTCGAATACGAATTCGTATACATCCCCAAGATTATTCGTTATTCGCGAATAAATAAGACGACGGCAACAACGACGGTATATGCGTACATATTTTTCTTAGAAAGGTGCTAATTGTAGTTGTTATTATCTTTATAAAAAGAAGTGAGATCCCCATAAAAAACTTCAAAAAAGTAAAAAAATTACGCCAAGTACATGAAATCAAATAAATCACAAAAAATAGAAGATAATAATATGAAATCAAATAAATCACAAAAAAAGATAATCATAATAATAATAATAATAATAATAAATCACAACAAAAATAGAAGAAAATATACAATCATAAAAAATAGAAGAAAATATACAATATAAAAAAATATGTGAAATCAAAATGAGCTGCAAGTACATAAAGGTGCTTTCCAACTGCGCCTAAGATGACACAACTACATATACACAGCTAAAATGCTGTGTTCGTACATTCTATTACTCATATCGTAGACATTTTAAGTATCCCATTAGAATAAAAGAATCCCATTTAAAAACATTGTCGTAAATTAATTAATAGCTTTACAAAATTTATTTTTATACAAATAAATATTTCAATACGAATAAATATTTTATTCAAAATACTTGGCGCTGCGCTCCGAACTGGTGTTGCTAAACTGAATAAATATGTATAAATTGCATTAAATCTTTTTCTTTCTTTCTTGTGCGTACGTTCGTGAATGTGTGTATGTGCATATGCTACGTATGATATTCGAATTAAATATATGTAGAATAAATTTGACTGCGTTTCTAATATGTGTATGTATATGTTTACGTATTTTAGATTGTAAGGGTTATTGTAAGTTATTGTAAATTACTAATACTAAGACAATTAACATTTCTTTCGGTTTCGCAGCGCCAAGTATTTTGAATAAAATATTTATTCGTATTGAAATATTTATTTGTATAAAAATAAATTTTGTAAAGCTATTAATTAATTTACGACAATGTTTTTAAATGGGATTCTTTTATTCTAATGGGATACTTAAAATGTCTACGATATGAGTAATAGAATGTACGAACACAGCATTTTAGCTGTGTATATGTAGTTGTGTCATCTTAGGCGCAGTTGGAAAGCACCTTTATGTACTTGCAGCTCATTTTGATTTCACATATTTTTTTATATTGTATATTTTCTTCTATTTTTTATGATTGTATATTTTCTTCTATTTTTGTTGTGATTTATTATTATTATTATTATTATTATGATTATCTTTTTTTGTGATTTATTTGATTTCATATTATTATCTTCTATTTTTTGTGATTTATTTGATTTCATGTACTTGGCGTAATTTTTTTACTTTTTTGAAGTTTTTTATGGGGATATTATTTACTCTGCCTACGACAAGCATTCCGAAACACACGGTACCCGCCGGAGCTATACAGACCTAGCCAGAGTGCACGCATTTGCGATAGATATTGAAACTGACATTTCTCGGAAGTGAATCATCTTGGGGGAAAATTTTATTGCATATTTTTCAGTTGTCTTTCCACGTAGAATGATTATTTTTCGAATTATAACTATTAATTACATGGTACTATACACAACGTATTTATATTCTGCCCATCGAAATGGGCGTAGCTAGAATTTCATTCAGAGGGGGTGAGGTAGGGGGGGGGGGCAATAAATAGTGAAACAATTTTTGTTATTACATTTTATGTACGTAGGTGGGAACCATTAAAAACGGGGTCGTGTAATGCGGAATTACTTCCCAATTTAATTTATTTTTATTTTCTAATATATTAATTTTTTTCTTGTGTCAGGGGGTGGGGCAAGTGCGCCCTCACTACGTTCATGGCTACTGTAAACAGCAATGTATTAATACTTTACTTCTATTAATATCGATAACCATCAGTACATATTACAACTTCGTACGAAAATAGCGCAGATTATCGCATTTATTCGCGCCTCATGTAACACAAAATCTTACGGAAGGTGTCAAGTGTCTAGTGACTAGGGCGGACGATCCGCGCGACGGATTATTGACCGCAGCACGCTACGGTCTGTCCGCCCGGCTCGATTAGTCCGCCTGTAGCGTGAAACATTATTTCGTATGAATGTGTTCAGACTTGCAAATTTTCCTCCTTGCGTTCATAGGAAAATTCGACGGTAGCTTCAGTATTGCAGTCGACTTCTGCGAATTGCTTTTTGTCTATACCATCGTATAAGATGTATCAAGGTGTCAAAACTAGATATTGGGATTTCTGAATAATTAAAAAATGTATACGGATGTACTGTATAACAGACGAAACTGTATAGTGTTTGTCGGTTTCTAAAAACCGGGTTTGAAAATCGGTTTTTATTTATAAATGTGTAAAATTCCCAACCGGTTTTAAAATTTAAAAAACCGGTTTTATATACAAGAATTAATATGCAGAAATGAATTAATAATTTAAAAAAAACCTAACATTTTAACTTGAAATCGCCTCGGACACAAGCATATTGTAGTAGGTAATAGTTTACTGTAAAACTGATTTTCTTGTTGATATTTTCTGAAGAAAAATACTAAATGGAATAAAGATTTATGATTTGGTACCACATTTTAAAGGATTTATATTATGTAAAGATTTTAATTATTTTATTTTCTTTTTTCGTTTGGATTTTTATACAATCTATTTTATTGTGTTATATAAAAGTTTATAATTTTGAAATGTTTAAGGATATTTAAACGATTCTATTTGTAACACAATAGGTTGTTTATGTCACCGAACCTATGCGCTGATATCACTCTATGGTTTTTATATTTTGCAAAAATACGGTTGAAATTCTAAATTCTTTATTTACAATAGGTAAATATTAGTGCTTACAAATGACGTATACTTTATGTACCTCATGATTATTATTTTTTATTTATACTGACTTTTCTTATAATCCATTTTTGGAAAAATTCATAATAATTGCAATACCCCAAAAATGCAATAGATTTTAACAAAAAAACTTATGACGAAGTCACGTCTCGAGAACCGTACGAGCGCACGGCGCCGAGACAACGGGCCGAGTTCGCGCCGCGGCCACTAGGAGGCCGCGGCCCCGCGACTGATCTCGCGTGCGAAGATGTGCCTCTCGTTATAAAGGCCACGGCAAGCGGAATCAGGAGCTCTTATGCATGTCGCTATACCACTTTACGCAGCCAAACGAGACGCTCGCTTTTTGATAACCCCGAGGAGTGTCAGTGTCGGCCATCGCCACTACTGTACCATTACCAGCCTCAATGCGAAATCGGCCTACAGCAATCTTGCGCCTTGCCTACGTCAGAGAGGTCTCCGCATCCATTAGGCCAGAACCCCATTGCACTCTGAAACTCTATTGTACGACTCCATGTCGTTACACAAATATTTATTGTTAGCGGGCCTCTATAGTTCTTGCGAGGTTGTTTTTGTTGCCAGAGGTTGGCAAGCATGTAAACCACGTGCGGGAATGTATGGTGAAGCACGGGGCAGTATGATGTTGGCCATTGTCAGTAAGGAGAGGTTATGTCTTTAATATCTTTTTTCATTTTATATTATACCAAGTATACTTCATGTTTAATTCATTGTATATTCTGAATCAGTTATTATTTATGTCGTCTATCCCACAGTTCCAACCATAACGACATACATAATAAAGAAAATAAACCTTAGTTTTTCCATTTAGGATGACTTAAGGCGCGAGGTGGGCACTCCGAACATTTTCTTTAATCATCTATAAACTCGAAAACTAAAGTACCTATATAGGACATATGTTCATATGACGTTTTTACATATATTCGTGTGTAGATTTACCCTCTGAAGTGTTGACATGCATTTATGAATCACCCTGTATGGTAGTAGTAGTAGACATCATTTCAAGAATATAGGGTGCGAGCAATATGGTCAGCTGTCCGTAGCAGTCGAGCGCAAAGGCGGGTTACCTGAAACAAAGCGCACCGCGATTCTTAGAAGCTCGATGCGAAGTCAATCGGAAAGTTCTGGAGGAAGTATTATTTATAAAAAAAATGTATCAATACGGAGATATGTTTATCTTGGGTTTTTAAAAACGTTATTCATAATTTTCATGTCCCAAAAAAATGACTTTCCATGACGAATCCATTTTGGTTAAAGTTAAGGAAGAAGAATCATCGTTCGATGTATAGTTCCGAAGATAAAAATTCATTTATATGCACGATTTTCTTGAAATGACAAAAATTACGAGCTTTGACGACCTGTATTTTATAAACAAATTCAAAACCAGTAAAATAATACCTTAAAGGTCCCCCTAATTTCACGGGGACTACATAATCTTCAATTCCATTATAATCTGAAACATCGACCGCAAAAAGTGATCGACTTGGTGTATGTACTATAATTCCACATAAATAATCAATCATTTTTTAAGTTCAGTTGTATGCTTTACAGATCTGCGTACCTTATGGAATGAAAACTTGTGTTACTGTTTGTTAGAAAGACGTGAAAAATTTCCGTATAGTATGTCATCCCAAACATTAATCATATTCCCGAAGGTGATCCGTTAACCCTTTGGCTGTGACACGCGCTTAAAGTTCTGGGCACACATATCAGTTCCGTGACGGTTCAGTGTCAGCGTGCCAAGCAGTGGTAAAAAGAAGAGGGGTGAAGAGGATTTTTTCTTTTACCACTGACACGACGCGATGGCACGGAACTGATATGTGTGCCTAGATCTTTAGAGTGCTCAACGCTACTTATTGTTAGCAGAAGAATGATATACGCAGAATTTTTCTTAAGCCAATATTCAAATAAAGCTAACAATGCTGACTGAATAAAGAAGAGTAAACATAATAGATTGAATGTCACCTATACTTCATAAATGAACAATTTATTGGGGGCATATACTGTGTAGGCCACGGGAACCTGACGATTTTTAATGTGCAATGGTTGGTAACACTGACATTTAGACTGAAAGCGAACTGATTGCGGGCTTGCATAACTGACGCTATTTAAGTGACAATAGTTCGTGGATTTCCACAGGAGGAGACGTTTCATGACCGGCACATTCTCCAGTCCTGTTAATATGCGAATACTTCCTTTTGGGTTACATTAAGGCTCGAGTGTACATTAAGAAACCTAGGAACATTAACGAACGCAAATCCACTATTCAGGAAGGAATTACAGCCATACCAGGCAACATGATGCAAAAAGACCAGATCTATATTGTATGTATTTATTATGTATCGTTCTACCTATGTATGTACCTAATCGTGTTTGGTTGTGAGACGATTATCGGTGGGACGGAGAAGGGATTGTGTAGCCAACTCAGTCGGTATGCCAGGTTCAGCGAATGAGTAATAGGCGTGATTAACAAATACTTAACAGTGTTTATTCAATTATGTCTGCTGGATTGTGTTTACATAAATATAATAGTTTCAGGTCGCAGCGGAGGAGCTACGGAGTTTTTGCGGATTGAATCGACGCGTCGGTTTCGCGGCGGAGCGGTAGGGGATAGGATGCGGATTGTTGTAACGTTCTGGCCCTGGCCGGCCGTAGAGGCGCAACCACCGTTCGGGAGTCGTACAATAGAGTTTCAGAGTGCAATAGGGGTTCCGGCCTAATGGGCACGGAGACATCTCTCTAATGACGTAGGTAGGTTGCAAGACAAATATCGACTTACTTCGACTGAGGCTGGTAATGATAGAGTAGGTACTTGCGATCGACACTGACACATCTCGGGTTTTCAAAACTTGAACGTCTTGCTGGTTTACTTGAAGTGTGATAGCAACATACACAAAAGCTCCTAATTTCGCTCGCCGCGGCCTTTATATTGTGAGGCCGTACAACTTCGCGAGCAAGAATGGTTGCGGGGCCGCGGCCGTCTAGCGGCCGTGGCGCGAACTAGGCCCATTGTCTCGGTGCCGTGCGTTCGCGCGGCGCGTGACGTGACTTCGTCACATACTTTATGAAACTACCCCAGGGAATAAATAATTGTACAACAAAATTGTTCACACTGAGTTCAGCTACACATTATTACGTTCGTGAGTGAAAGAAAACAGCGAAGAACTCTCATACAATTATCCAGATGGTACAATGCTATGTGTACTTGTCAGAAATATTCCATACGTTTGTTTTCCGTTTCCAAGTGTATCCAGATTTTCAGGTTGTCAGTTTTTGAACTTTATGTTGATGAAGAAAAGTTAAGATGAATTTCTAGTAAGTAATGTAAGATTAAAGTATAATACGAGGTACTTGCATACGTACATATTTTATTTGAATCCGATGTAAACGATCTGAGGATACTAAAAATTCTGGGAATTCCTAAAATTTTCTTACAGCGCTCTTTCCAATTTTAAAATCTTATGTTACTAGAAATCTAACTTCGTACATTTTTCGTTATTTTGACAAGAGAGTCTGATAACGCGTTAAGTATGTACAACCGCAAAGAACGACGCCGATGATAAATGACTACTTCGCAAGTGTTACAGCAATGCTTAAAAACACATTAAGGTCATTCTGCGCAGCTGCTTTGTAGCAATTCATTCCCTTAGCTGTCTCGCCACCTTGTCTTTTCAATTTCATGAAATCTCGAGTTTAATCGTACTAGGTATTCACACGGCCATTAATATTGCAAGTAAAAGTCAGTGCTTAAATCAAATAAATTTTCCACGCATATAGTTTTTGAACGTAGCAAAAAAGAATTACTGAAAGCATTATCTTTAATTCAATGAACGAAGTGATTGTTAAAAGAAAATTGTGAGCGTGAAGCAAATGACTTTACACTGCAGTGGTTGGCAAATTTTTATCTAAATAAAATCGAACAGAGTAAAAGATAATTTTTGGTTATCCTTCGTACTTGCTTTTCTTAAGAATTTATTCAACATAGATTATTTATGAGATTTTAATTGGACCAGTTCTTTATTAATCTTCTTAGGTTATTCGAAACTCGATGTAGCGAGATGATTTATTCGACGCTTTTATTCGTCACAAGTTACTCGGAAGAATTCAAACCACATATTATCTTTATTCGTTATTTCTTTTCGTTAGTTTCGAATAACTGTGACTTCTTTATTCGACCTCACCAGCTCAAGAATGTTGCTTCGCTCTTATTATTACTCTGATTGTTTATCTAAGCTCCAACATAAAGACTCGCACAGGCCAACGAGAATATTTGCGGCGGTAGCGGATTCGTCGCTGTTCAGCAGTTTTTTAGTTTTTTATTTGTGGCGGCTTATGGGCAACTTTATCTGATCCGCGTCGGATCCGCTCCGCGCCGCGAATATTTGCGTTGGTCTGTGGGAACCCTAAAAGTACCCTAAAGGATAACGGATAAATTGCGCTCAACATCTAGATTCGAAAAACCCGCAATGTTACGATTGAACTCCTCACAATAAAATCTGACGCATAAAATAAGCGGCCAAGTTCAGACGCATACGAGCGTCGGATAAATGATGACGCTGGCTTCGACTGCCAAATAACAGATCCGGATACAGATAACGAATAAACTCTCTGAACCAAGTTCTGACGGACAAAAGTTACAAATGAATTCTCGCGCAACACCCATCTTCGAATAACGAACAAAAATATTTATTATCTCAAACTTATTTAAATAATGTTTGATTTAGATAATGCTCAACTCTGCTTTACACGGCTGAAAATAAGAAGAAGCACACTGCAAAAAACAGTTTTAAAATAACTCAGTGTTTTATAATGCTTTATGACCATTTGTGATCACGTGTAATAAGATACAATTACCCAGATAGGTATAGTTAAACATTTCGCAAAATAATCGACACCGTAGTTGTTTTAGGATACAAAATGTCATGCCTTTCTAGACAGCCAAATTTATAATATGGTTGGTTGAAACCTGGCTAATGTGAGAAGCATCTTTTAGAGATTTAGTTGTCTCGAATTGTAACTGAACAATAAGTTAAAGTTCTGAAAGATAATTAGTGAAGGAGTTTACACTCTGCAGGTCACATGTCCTGTTACCATATTCCTCCCTTAGTCTCGATAGCGATTGACAAATTATTATATAATCCATGATGTGGGTACACGCAATTCGCCGCCTTAACAAAGTTACAATCGTTGGGTTCACGTGTTCTGCAACGTTTTTGCACCGCAAACCTGCAGTTCACATGCAATACGATGGACAGCCGTTATAGCGCAGGAAATCTATCCGGCGGAAAATATGTATAAGATTAGTTAGTTGAATTATTGTTAGCGTGTCATATCGACTGAGCACATAGTTACTCACAACCATACGGGAATTTGCATTTTAATATACAAGTTTGTAGTTAGAACTTGTACTTTAATTAATGGTTACAATATATGAATATGAATTTATTACACTCCCAGTCGTATAAATTGCAATCACTTTACATACTAAATAGTGCTATTAATACAGTTTGGTGTCGATCTAATTATATTTCTTCGCATACAACACACATTAGTTATTCGAAGTCTATAATTAGAACGATACAGTGTTCCAAAATTCAGGTTCCCGGAACATGCAATATCTTGAGATAAAAAGACATCGAAAAGTCCTTTACCGTTTTGAGATCTGAGGCTTCGTTATCAAAATATTAACAGTTGATTATTAGCGGTCAAACTTCCGGGCCGCGTACTTTAGACCCGAAACAGCTAAGCGCGGAGCAGCGTACCCTCGCACGCACTTGCAGGTAGCACGCGTAGATACAGACTCACACACACGCTGAGTAGAGCCCACCGCGCTAATTCAAACCGTGAAAATGGACCAGCGCGGTCGGCTTAACTGCGCGTATCAACCTGTATCTACACACACGCCCTACGTGTGCGTGCGGGGGTACGCTGTCGCGCGCTCAGCTGACTCGACTTTAAACTTCGTGGCCCGGAAATTCTATCGCTAATATTCAACTGTTAATATTTTGAGAACCAAGCCCTGGATCCCAAAACGGTAAAGGACTTTTCGATGTCTTTTGTATCAGGATATTGCATGTTCTTGAAAGTTCCTGAATTTTGGTACATCCTGTATTTGTTATAGTAGTGGCCATTATTTGTGTGATGGAATTGCAATGACACATTTCTAAGACACTTGTTTTATTTAACGTAACCTGGTTTATTCAAATTGGCTTTACAAGAGTACTATTTCGTGCGAATATCGAAATACGTCTGACTGTTGCCATACAGAATGCATCCGAAAATACAGTAAGTGAAGAAAAAAGAATTTCTATAGGCTAAAACATTTGGTCACGTAGGCGTGGAAAAATGTTCGGAGGGACACAAGATATCTTCCGAATTGCTTAGGGTTTTAGTCTTATAAATTTATGGCTAAGGTTTCGCCTATAGGTAAACAAAACAAATTCTCTGATTGTTGCGTAGCTCTACACACTCTAATTATTGTGTAAATTTTAACAATTTCTTGCGTCACGTGTTTTTTTAGTGGAAACATATTATTCCACATTCTTATAGAGGGTAAAATGAAAAATTCAACCACCTACAACAATGTACCGTTCTGTTCATCTGCTTCCAAGATATTTATCAACATTTTACATACATGTTCCGAAGTTCTGTAACGGCGAAAGCCAGTACGTGTGAAAGAACATTTAGGAGGGGAAGGAATGCTGAAACCGGGCACAAGATAGTGGGAACACGAAGGTCTGGAATAGGCTTGAGTTTCTTAGTACATTATGCCAGCATGGGTTATAGGTATTAATCTTGAGTGTGTTAAAGTTTTACTCAAAAGAAAATCCTTTTAACTTAATCTATTTTCCTTAAGTTTGAAATTCTGTAAAAGTTCGTTAACGATAGATTATTATCATAATTACATCAGACGTTTTCACTGTGCAGTTTTGCTTTTAATAGTAAAGACTCTAAGGAAATTCTGAAAACTACGCTTTTTAAATGCACACTAAAGAAATTCTATAAAAAAAATGTATCAATTATGTCGTAACATGACTCCTTGTTGTGTATTACCATAACTTATGCGGTAATAACTTTTAATTTTACTGCCAAGGGCTTTGTGTTATACATATAAAAGAGTATTTTAATTTTCCTTTGCGTAACTGTGTAGTGATATCGACTGAATCGTTTAGATCAGTGTTTCTCAACGTGCGCGTTACCGCCTACCCCTGGGGGCGTTTAAATGATCTAGAAGGGCTTTAAGGCTCCTCCAAACCACCGCGAATATTCGCGGCGGCAGCGGATCCGCCGCGGTTCAGCAGTTTTTTATACGTGGTGGCTTATGGGCGGGCCTTATCTGATCCGTTCCGTGCCACGAATATTCGCGTAGGTTTGAGGGAGCCTTTAGGCATTAACGGCGCGGCATGGGGCGTTAAACAAAATGGGGCAGAAAGAGGAGCGATTAGGATTTTCATAATATGAGGTTGCACATGATTACTTAACAAAATTCCGTAAGTTTGAAAATCAGATTTCTTATATCAATAGAAAATCTTATATATCATTAATATTCGATGGACAGCAAGTTGAGAATACTCAGTACATTTGTAACTGCCGTAACACACAATGTTGCGTTGCGGAGATGCGATCATAAACGTTAGGACAGTGTTTTGCGACATTTTTTAGTCGCGATCCCATTTTATAATATCAAATACACTACGACCCCCCTCCTCCATATAATGTAAGGTCAATTTAATAAGATAAAGAAAATAAATTAAGAACAAGTATTTCAGAATATAATTCTAACTTAATTATAAACAAAAATCCGTAGCAACCCCCGAGAAAACACCTCGCAACCCACTTGGGGCTCGCTACCCATCGGTTGAGAATCACTGCGTTAGGAGATAACTGTGTAGAAAGATTAAAGTGGTTCACCCTATATGGCAGGGAGCGGTTGGAATAATTTGATAGAACTAAGGCGGCGGTAACCTGCAGAAGTTTGAGAAACACTGGTTTAGACGAATTAATTCATATAATATGGCGTGACGTTAAAGCTGCATCACATATTTACATTGCATATGTATAAAGCCGCATTACTTGCGTGGTTTTATCCACCGTTTTGAACCGTGAATGAAAAATTAATTTTACTGATAAATTACAAGAAATTCCTTTCACCCCAAAATATATATTCATGTATGTATAAACAAATACTTTTTCAAACACCTCTTACTACTACCATTATAACTTTGAACCAAATTACTATTATTGCATACGAAAGTTCATTTTTCAAATTTCAATTACTAAAAGTACAGAGATTGGAATTATAATACTCAATACTTTTCTTTTAAACATTCCCCAAAATGTGCCTTATTTTCGGAGCGTCAAACCCTGGAAACCCCTGCGGTAGCTTGCGACGCTCCGCTCCCACTACTCCAGCCGCTCCCCACTCCGTTGGCGGACTCCCGTGTCCTTGAACGAGCTCGGAGATCGAATGTGCGCTCGCGCCCGGAATAGGGGGTCCTGTGCATGCCTGGTGTAGGCTAAACCGAGCCCTTAGCGAGAAACTATGTATAAAGATCTGGTATCTACTCATGCGATACAGTAGTATCCGACTAATTTCGCAACGAAGTGTCGATTATTTGTGTTTCAGTTAATATTGTCTTCCTGTCTGTGAAACACATGTTTTTTAATTAAAACATTTGCCAAGAATCTGCCTTTTTCATTTTATCAGCATAATCGAAATCATTTTTATCTCCCAATGACGGAAAAATTTGTATTACAATAATAAATCATTGTTTAACATAGCACTCTCCATTCTGAATAGTTCCATACAATACTGTTATGAGCGAACTGAACGATACTGCAGCTGCCGTGTGAATGCTACTAGGTATTTGTTTCAATGTTTCGTCAGCCGCCTGGATGTAAACGAAGTCCTCGTCGGTCGAGCGACCGAGGACACCGAAAATCAGTATCGCGATACTATATGAACTCTCTTTCACACGACGATGGGTGTATCGCGATTCGCGTATGATGGATACCGATAGCGCATGTAGTGCCTATAGAAGTGTTCAGATAGCGATTCTCGTGAGATACAGTATCGCGATACTGATTTTCGGTATCCTCGATCGGTCGGCTCAGGGCCGGCGCGAGGATGGTTGGCGCCCTTATGTAACAAAATTTTTGCACCTGTTTTCTATTTAATATGTTTTGCCTTTACGAGGTACAATAAAAAAAAAAGAATTACATTTACATTCTGTTTATATGGGAGTTGGATTCCTTTATTATTATGTTTGCGATATAATTTATAGCGCCTCCTTCGGCTGGCGCCCTTATGCAACGCATTACTTGCATAATGGGTTCCGCCGACCCTGGGTCGGCTGTTGGCAAATTTCTTTGCATCCAGTCGGTTGGCGAAACATAGAAATGAATAATAGCATTCGCACGGCAGCTGCAGTATCACTCTTGTCAGTTCGCTCATCACAGTATCGTATAGGATTATTCAGCATGAAGAGTGCTACGTTCGTTAATGATAAATATTTTATGGTAATACAAAATTTTTCATCCGATTTTCCATTCTGTGTGCGAGATGGACTGCACTCTGCATACGTGAATTGTTTATGTAATGTCCTTTCAGGAATATAATTCGCAATCTGTACAACACTGCAACGATGTGAATTCTACTGAAAATATATTTGAAGCTATCAGCGCAATAGCGCTTGGTTATGGGCGATTTGATGCCATTTTTCGAGGTGATCCCATCTGATATCGATGTTAAAAAAGGTATCAGTCGATTCGACTTGGTGAGATCTTTCCAACGGTGTATAGCATACTCTGTAGGCTCGTAGGACACTAATCCCCCCTGCGACTTAACATTGTCCTTTTTATAATGGACAATAGACTTTTATAATGGACATAAATTTTTATTTTACGCGAGCCTCGCGTTCCCCTCGAAGTTCCTGAACTTTTAGTAATTTAGATTTAATGAAAGCGAACGACAGAAAACACAGAAAAATTATTGTGTAATGAGATTTCACACATTCTCTTTCATAATTCATTTTCGTGAATGCAGCACAGCAAGGATATAATGTAACAAGGGGCTGGAAAAATTAAGCAAATGGTAAAGAAAAACGAAAGGGTAACGCAAGTATGTAGAAACAGCAGAAAATATATCTTACTTACTAGAGAGATGAATGTAATTATACAAGAAAAACTTAATTAAAAATCTGGAAAAGACCCAGCGTCGAGTTTCACCGTTTTTAAACTAGACGTTATTTAATTTAAACTTTTATTTCGCCAGAAACATGAAATGTCCACAATTTATGCATTTCCGAAAACTAAATAGGAACTTATTTTTAAAATGATTTAAACCTATTTAACATGCTGCAACGATACATTTATATTTCATTTGTTTATTATAAGTATGTACATAATGCTCTTACATTTTGAATCTGATTATAAGTTTCATATCAACCGACAAAGTTGAAGTAATCAATTTATTTGTTGCAAGATTTAATGCCAAGAAATGTAGAAATGGACTGATTTTATAAATTAGTAAATAGTGAAAACAAACACAGGAAAAGCGTTTTAAATCAAAGTGGTACGTTATTATAATTTTCGAAATAAAAGACCGAATCACCTGGTGCATAAGGTATCCTTGATATTATATCTTATTTTGCGCAACCACTATTGTAAGACGTTAAACTTAAACGCATCACTTCACTACATACAATTTAAGGTCGTCGCTCACTAGGCCGAAGCGCCGCGAAATGAACCGCGGCGACCAAGGCATCGTTTATATGACAGAACAGCAGCGACAACGCATCGCCTATATGTAGGAACAGCGCCGACAAACATTTCGCTTTGGTCGCCGACCCACAGGTTGTGAACCACTGACCCAGATTGCATATTCTGGCGATACCAGCGTAGAAAACGATGATCGGAGTAGACCTGCGAGGAAGATGAGAAATAAGCATGCGAAGGTCTTATTGTTAGTTGAAGCAGATACACGCCAGTTCGTTAGATAACTTGTGGGGCAAGTTGGTTCAAGTGCTGTGGCAGTATCAAACATTTGAAAGAAATCGGCGAAGTGAAAACACTCCAACTCCACTGCAAAACTGGGTTCCTCGTGAATTGAACGAGGTACAGAGAAATCAGCGATACGAAATATACAGTTCACTACTCCAGCGCCGCTATAACGAACCATTTCTCAACCGCTTGGTAACGTGTGATGGGAAATGGATTCTTTATGATAATCGATGCAGATCTGCTCGATGGTTGGAAGTTAATAAACCACCCAGATCTTTCCCAAAACTGAATTTATATCCTAGAAAAGTGATCAACTGTTTCGTGCTCCGTGGCTGGTGTCAGGCATTGCTATTTCTCAAAATAAGGCCAATCAATTACTACCGAATCTTAGTGTCAGCAACTGGAAGTCTTCCACTCACACCCGTTTATGAAACGGCTGGGCAGGTATTAATACACGTTTGGAGGGCGCGATGCGAATTTGAATTATTTTTATTTCTTCCAAGTCTTAGGTCTTACTTGAATTTCAATAAAAAAAATTAATATCTCTTATTCGATAAATATAAAATTAATTATGCTTAAAAATAAATTAAAAGGCACAGTAATTGGCTCCTCTACCCTAGATACCTTGTTACATACCCTGTATGTTTTTTGTGTGCCTTACTTATTTCTTACTTACATATACTGGTTTTTTTTTCGTGTTCCACCCAAAATAAAGCATTTAATAAATATTGTGTTTTACTTACCTAAGTATAACTTTTGATCTCTCTTTTGGTAAAATATCAGGTTTCAATATTTTATCTTATTATACTACCTATCAACGAGCTAATCAGCCAAGATGCTGGGTACAGCTTGATGTGTTATCCCGATACCTAACCTCATTTAACTAACGCACTGAATATAGGGTCTAAATTGGTATTCTAAAATAGAATGTTATCGCGGTGGCGAATATTATTTTGGAAACTGAACTGCCAGAGACGAATAAAATTAATGCATTGTAGTAACCGATGACTCGTTGCCAAATATACTTAGCAAAAATAATATTTGATATTACTGCGGTACATTCCATCATTTTAATAAAAACGATATATTTTGACAAATTTAAGAAATTTAAAAAGAACTAAAATTAGAACAGAAATTATAAAATCTATTATACGACAACCAATATTCAAATCAGTATTTAATATTTAACACAAACAATTTCGATATCATTTTCAAGAGCTTGCGTGCTATTTGAAAATTTCAGAAACATACTACACATGTACGTCAAAATGTAATGTTTAAATGTAGCATATTATTGGTTGGGAGTTGGAAATTTCCGAGACCGATAGATACATACTTCATAACGTAACGCGATACGAGGGTGCGTTTCATAAATACCGTTATTGGTGTGCAATAATTCGAATGTCGTCCGCAGGAACCATACGTTTTCTCTCTTTACAGCCATTTCCGTTCCAACCCTGGATCCTTCTTTCTCTCCGTTTTTCGTGTTCATTCGTTTACTTACTTTATCTTTCTCCATCCTACTCCATTACCCCAACCATCTATTTTGCTTCATTCCGTATCCTCGGCCCTTCCGTGCTTTTTCCTTGAACTTCCGCCCGTTTCACGATTTACTTCTCGTTACTTTTTTGGCCTCCGAAAATTACCTTGTCCTTTCAATACACGCACACCCGTTTTACGAGAACGATCAACTGGAACAAGCCTCGAAATATAACTACTTCTGATTGAGTGTCCTATTTCCGTAGAATTCTCGACGCGAGCATGTAGGTATTTGTGAATGTAAATTTCAGCTGACATGTCTCCTTCAAAAACTAAGTCAATCGATGAGCCGAGTGTATTTAAAGAACCGTATAAAAGCCATTGTAGAAAGTTCACTGTGGTTAATTTGTGTACCTGTAAATCAATTACGGTTACGTCATACACTGTTGGTGCAAACTTACGATCCGATACAGAATATTACAGGATGTCACGAAACTCTTATTTCTTATGCGTGTTATGTATTTACAGTCAATTATACTTCCCAAAAGTAGGGCAAACTAAATAATGGAAACAAGTGGTGTCATTGTGAAATAAATGAAATAAATATTCTTTGTATTTAAATAGTCTGAATGAGCAATAGAAAATTTGTAATAAACAGCCGTAGCTCAAACGAACGTTTCCAACATTCTTGATCAATTGAAGTTTAGTACTAATTAGTAAACATTATTTTTACTTAGTAAAATTCATTTCCGTCATCCTGATTGTACATAATTTTTACTCCGTGTCTTTCTATTTTTTCCTTGGGTCCAACTTTATTTTATGCATGCATCAAAAATCGTTTGGTAAGCTATGGTCATAGCTTTCTATTGGTGGTGGAAGAGGAGCAAAAACGGCCACCTTGCAGAGAGAACAGACATCGGCGTTGGCTGTAAATTCACGGGAAGAGAGTGGTGGCAAGAAGCGTTAGATAGAGAGCTATGCTCGCACTACCAAACGAGGATGAGCGAAAAAGGAATCTGCTGGTAATGGTGAGCTGGTTATAGATGGCACGAGTTTAATCGCACCGCGTTCGTACACAATACTGGTAAAGTAGGACGAATGATTCTGTATTCTGGTCATCGCAAAACTCGCATTACATTACTACACCTTTTAGTTTCTTTACGATGACAGATGTATATCTAGGCCTGTTAAGGGTCCATTCTACTTAGTCGGTCGACAAAGAGGCCTATTCTTCACTTTTTTTTTAAGAACTAATATACGGATTTTACTGTTTTTGGTTGTTAGCTATTTATTATTCCTTGCTATATAGAATTATATTTTTCATATTTCTAAAATATAATTAATAATATAGGAATTCAATTTTCCAGAAATTGTCTATCGTTTCTGAACTGTTCCTAATTTAAAGTTTAAATTTAATTGATGTAAAAAAAATTAACATTAATTTTGAATGGTATAAACAAATCTCCGCCAATACAGAGCTGTAGATTCACCCCTGAAAACAGTGAGCGTTACTTTTTGGACACCCTGTACAAGATCCGACCCGAACCGAGGCTCGGGTATCCGTAATTTCAGATGCCGCCCCTATTGATTATACATATTGTAGATTTGGTCTCCGAAATTTAAAACGGATTCGAATTACGTGTAATTGAAAATATTTCGAATGAGGTCACATTCAGATATATTTCAATGGAAACACTATACCCGTTGATAAAATGTTCATAAAGATATTACGAGCCGAGGGCTGAGGTCTAGACAGGCGGCTGTGAAGCTGAGGAAATCTGGTTGTTGTTTAGAGTTTGCTAGTCTCCGATGGAGTTGCCATCCGTAAAATCATTAATTTTGGGCAGAGAGCATTAAAACCCCGGACATATCTACTTGAAACCTGGACACTTTTAACTGTTTCATATATTAGGTACGATATACCAAGACAACAAATTCTGCCAATTATAGACTGTAACCGCAATCAAGAAATAAAGATAAATAATTTATGACATTTTGAGCGAGCAGCAACGAAAAACCCGGATCACTACAGAAAATCCCACCTGGACACCCTAAAAGAGACGGATGCCAGCCCTAGTCGCGACTCGCGGACGACCCTGTGCCTGGGTAAGACCGGTAGCCGCCGCACAGTGAGGCATTTCGAGCTATCGAGAAAGTATCAATGTTCTGATCAATAAAGCTCCTGAATTTTTTCGTTGCTAACGCACACCTATTCTGATGTGTGTATTTCTACGCTGACAGCTCGATTTGGCCTACACCCCAGAAGCTTGGTACTATCCCCACCACTTCTGGCTCACTGTTGTTTTGCGAAGGCGAGAGCGAGATGGAACGAGAGCGAGTCAGAAAACGTTGAGAAAAGGAGCATCGAGGCAGACAAACTGTGTGGTGGGAGAATACACTTCACGAAACTCACTGGCCAATATATCTGGCCCCGACTTTAGTAGCAGCTAATTTTTGTACGATAAATATCAGGCTTCGCTATTTCCAATGCAACCAGTAAAAACACTGAACTCCACCGAACTCCCGTTTAAAATAAATAATGAAATTGGAGACATTCAGTAAGGTATAATCCCCAAAATATCAGAGATATCAGAATCAAATTTGGCACACCTCAAATACATACCTCAACACTTATTCCCACCAAAAATTAGTTGAATTAAGCAAACACCAAAACTTTAAATAAGAATACTAGTTCTGAAGAGATTCGAGGTTATCCTCTTCAAAACCGTGTAGTCGCGTTAAAAATTAATGAATGTGAAAAACGATCATGCTATATTATGACCCAAATGTGGAATCAACTACCTGTAAAAGAAATGTGCAGTATAGCGATATTTTTGTAAAAGGACATAGTGCCGCGTTTCGATCCAAACTGCCCCACGGTGCGCCGGCAGGTGAATGTCGTGGACGAACCTACGGCTAAGCCGTAGGGAGCCACTAAGGAGATTGGTTGTCGTGAACGAACCTACGGCTAAACCGTAGGGAGCCACTAAGAGGTTGGAAGTCGTGGACGCACCTGGTTAACACTGCGAGCCGCTAGGATAGTTAGTTTAACCTCGTAACTTTGATATGTAGTGATACACTTCGAGCGGTAAAAGTCTATCGTTGTGGGATTTTACTACAGCTGGAAATCAAAGATTAATTTGGTTTTAACTGAGGAACTCAAAGATACAAAATATCAGAGTACCTCACTCTGTATAATCAGTCGAAGGCCTTTGAAGTATTTAATGTCGCGTAAGCTAAGTTCACCTCTCGGTTTTCACGTACTTGGAAATGCAGGGGTCGCATTTAGAGTATAAAAAGTAACGTAGGTATCGTCTAACAACTTTACGTACAGTGCGGTAATTTGTATAATTGCTCAAAAGGGAATGGAACCCGATCTTGCTAAACCTCTTTCGTGCTAAAGTAGAAGCCCTTAAGAGTTGAGCATGCATTGGTACCCCTTTATATACTAAAAAATTGGGCCTCAAAGTGGTGGGTATATGCATGATCTCGATTTTTCGTGAGAAAACTTTGGCTATGTCGCATCACCGCGTGGACGACATCGATAGCTGCATCCAAGCGCGTGCATTCCACTCCCGAAGATGGTTGAAGTAAATGATAAATGGGTAACTCAGAACGTAAGATCTATTAGGAAATATAGAAATTTGAATTTTTCTATATTTTGTATATAATGACACCTTAGAAAAGTCTGACCAACATAAAACGGTTTTCTACCAAACCTTGTGTCACTCAACTCACTCAAAGCGTATGAATTTAAAATTAGATAGGTACTCTTCTGTCGGTATGATGTCGTATTTTCTCTGCTGGACGAACTTGTAGATGTTGGTGCATCTTTCCTATATCAAGATGGTACGAGATCTTTGGTATTCAGCAGCTGATTCTCTGTTTGCTTCCTCTGTCGAGGATAAGTAGCTGCTCCCATGTCATTTTTCTTCGATAACTAGAATGGTACACCGTGATGCGTAGAGAAGGGTGGGTGCTTAGCAAGACTGTAGCGCAATGGACACAAAAGCTTTCAGCTGGGACGCGACGTTTGTTGTCAAAGATGGAGTCTTTTCTTTCCTCGTCATCTCCCTACCTTTTCTAATGCACGGAACAAAAGAATCAGGAGTCCTAAGCCTTCGGTGAAGTAGAAAATCTTCAATGTCTCAAATCGGGATTCGACAGTCGATGCCTTTCGATTTACCACTGATTGTGAGCTTGAGTGTTTATTCATGATTACGTTCTATATTTTTGTGTAGTAGGGGTACTTTTACCTTTGTCCTCCCATATCTCAGAAACTTGCCGGCTCAATTTGAAAATTTCTTGTGATTGATGTCTCATCATATGCACAAAATTTAGTTCCAAAATCGTGGGACCAAAAACGAGTGATTTCTTGGGCCACTCTTTGTCCTGAGTCTGAAGTTGATGGGGCGGGAGAACTACAAATTAAAAGATCCAATTTCAACAGCATAAAAAGAAGTATATAGTACGCAAAATAAAAAATGATAAAATGCCTTCCAAATTCCCGAATGCGGAATTTCACACACAGCAAAATCTCAAGTGGGGAACACTCCGCACAATTCACGCTGGCCCTGCTCCACCTCAACAATATCCACAATCACGTGCTTCTCCCTACTCTTCCACCTCTCGTGCATTGAGTAGATTCTCATCGCCCTCCTCCTGGAGCCTCATTCACATTTATACAGTCCTCAGAGTCACAGTCTACAGTTGATACATTATTGACGTATGATTTTTTACTTTTCTTTACTTTTATAATTTGTAATGTAATTATACATGCAAATTTATTCATACATATTTTGAATGGTTTCAAGCAACGAATATTATATTCTTATACAAAAAAAAAAATTATTTAATTTAATGTTTTCATAAATATTTTTAGTTCATCGACGATGGTTGACCATTATTTAACTAATAAGCCCGGTGAAGAGTCAATCGGTCAAATAGTTTTCTTTCCGAAAAAGCGTTTTAAAGTTTACGGTTTCCCGCCAGGCGCACGTATATTGCGCGACGTGTAACTGCTGATACTTGCGGAATATTTCGAATTCCACTCTGAAACCTTTCCTCTAAGAGTATTACTATCGATTAAAGCAAAAAAAAATCGAAAAATTCAACCATCTAAACCAGGTTCTCCCTTTAACCACGAGCGGTCGACCCGTGCGGACAAAATGCCAATGTGGGGCAGGACTGATCGAGTACTCGATAAAAGGCTCGAGTCAAGCTAGGCTCGAATAATCGAACCGATCCGACAGCTTGAGACAACCGAGCTGCTCGAAAGAACAGAGTACCTAACTCGGAAAATTCGAGTAGGTACGAACGTTGTGAACATTTTAGCAAATGTGTATTTGGTGGAATGAAAATGCAGAAGTGCCTGCGTAATTGAAAGGTTTCCGGTTCCGGCCAGTTTCAATCAGAGAGGTCCAGAAACTAATTTCACACCTCCGATTTCTAGGGGTGTGCGAGTAGGTACCCAGAATTTACGAGCTGAGCTGAACAGGGTTCGATTGCTCGAGCCGAAACCAGTGTTTGAATTTTTCGAGTGGCTTGAAAAACTCAAATGGTTCGAATATTCGAGCCCCCGTGAAACTTCGAATTACCAGAAGATAATTACTCGAGTTACTCGAGTATATTCGAACATAGTATTCGAGTATACTCCAACTTTCGACTTACTCATAAATATTTGAATTACTCGAATATTTGGACAGTACACGCTCTAATTTTTGTGTAAACTGCAACAAGCTTTTGCGTCAAAACGGTGTGTATGCAGAACGTGGTTTCTGTTGAATTTTGTTCTTCTCATTCAGCAAAGAAGGTTGATGTAAAGAAAAAACTGTAATATTAATTTCCAATGTTATAAAAAAAATTGCGCTTTTTTTTAAACAAGTGTCCACAACTCCAAAGGTGTAGACTCACCCCTGAAAGCAGTAACCACCATATTTTATACACCCTGTACATGCGGAAGGTTGAAACGTTTTCGAAAGAACTGGCAGTCATTAGAGGATAATTAGAGGGGTCGGCGTCCAACGATCTGAAGGTCTAAAAAGAATTTACCCCGACAGTGTCGTACTGTCAAGGAGGTACTTTAATGAGAGGTCATGAACCGCCCTGCCCGCCCGAATGTGTCGTGTTCGACGAGAATTGTACCGCATAAGAACTTGGTGTTCATTCCACGACAATAATCCCACTTACACGTGATACAGTTATCAACCCATTTTTATCTAAAGCTCAAATGACTGTAATCGTACACCGCCTCCATATACAGTAAGTAACGAAAGTATTCAAACGCTACAATGATTAAGTTTTAGTATATAAAACCTGCAAGAAGCATTAACTTTAATTTGAAAAAAAATGTGTACGTATTAGCAAACATTTATGATAATGTACCCAAAGTTTCTAAGAATTTGAAAGCAACATTATAAGAGTTATAGAATGTTTATTACAGCAATGTATTCATATGGGATAACAAAATTATTCGACCATTGTTATGCAGCCTGTAATTTATTATATGTCTTGACCCAAGAAGCCTAAATGTAAATAAATGAACTTTAGTGTGTTTCTAGCCCCACTTATTAGGAACAAACAGAAACGAACAGTTTACGTTTATTTGTAATTGAGAATTAAGAGTGGTAAGAAATCGGAAATAATTAAACCCGAATGTGAACTTATTGTTGGATTGTGTAAAGACGCAAAATCATACAAAGGAATCGCTGTTCTTTTAAAACGAAGTAAATCAATAATTCATTTCATAATAAAAAAGTACAACAGTGATGGAAATGTCGCAACTAAATCACGCTCTGGGCGTCGAAAGGAGTTAACATCAAGAGGAAAGAAATTAATTTTTTGCGAAATAATAAAAAATTCTTTTACATCTGCATCGAGTTTTGCATCAATGGTTGTCACGGAGTTTAACAAAGATGTACATGCACAATTATGTCGAAGAATTTTATGGAAAAATAATATCCATGATAGAGTTAGAAGAAGAACATTGCAGAGCAGAAAAATAAACTATTTCGATTAAAGTTCGCAGAAGTATACATAAATGAAAACATTAGCTTTTGGAATAAAATTATATTTTCCAGGCTCCTCGGCCGAAATGGTTTTTGGCTAACCATTGAGTGGCCCTTTCTTCTACAGAATCAGAATATATGTACATACAATATCGCACTCGCGGAAACTTGCCAGGTAGAATGGCTTAGACCAGTGTTTCTCAAACTTTTTCAGGCCACCCATCCATTAGTTCTATTAAATTATTCCAACCGCTCCCTGCCATATACATGGGTGTCCCATTTTAGTCTTCTCCCACAGTTATCTCCTAACATTTAGGATTCAATCGCCGCAAAGCAATATGGCGTGTCGACATGTGACAGCTACAACTATTCCGAGCATTCTAAACTTGCAGTCCGTTGAATGTTAATGATACAATGGATATAAAAAATATTCTATTGATATAACAAAATCTGCGTATACATTTATAGTTCTACACTCTTAATGAACTCTGTTGGGGAATCATGTGCAACCATATGTCATTAAAATCCTAATCGCTCCTAATACGGCCTAGCAAAAGTTAAATCGCTATCAATTTAATAATAATTGAAACTTTTGCATGCAATTCGTTTCAAAGAAAAGAGAAATTAGTCACCTTCAATGTAGGATAAGTTAGAATCGTTGAAATCCATAAATTTTTAATTAGTTGACGAATCACACATCATCGGTTTTTCGGTTTCGCCACGTTTTTCGCCACTGTACGCACCGGTGTGTTCCTCTTACTTCAGCGTGCTCGTCAGGCGCCTAAAACCGCACTTCGCAGCACGCGTACTCGGCCAAAATTCAGTCAGTTTTCTCGAAAACGGAAAGTGATTTCAAACAATTTTATTCTATACTTTAGATTTATTTCTTCATGTAGTATCACTACACATCCGCTTATTCGATCGGTTATCGTACACATTGTATATTAGATATTTACTTTATATAATAATCTAAGTACAACTATATGCTTCGTTTAGCGCATGTAACACGATTGTTTTTACTCATAAACTTCGTAGTGGATGCGATCTTAAATAAACATATTATATAAAAAAGATCACTGCTTCTAACTACGCTTTGCAATAAATAAATCACACCTCTTGTTAACTAGAAATTAAATAGGAACTTTAGTTTAAAAAGAGTTCCATCAATAAACATTGACTCTGAAGTAAAAATGACAAGATTCTAAAGGATCTATCCGAATGGTATGATATAGAACTGTAAAAGGGTCTGTATTACGTATCCAATTTCCCTCGTACGTTTTCAAAGCGGATTTACTCGTTGACGATACGTATTTTAATCTGCAAATGTGAAACATTGATTTTGACAGTTTCTATAGTGATAATTTTATATTCTTTGGGCACCATTCCTCTCATTAATTATTTTACGGGATTATAATTCTGTAACAGGTATGTAACATTTCTTTTATTTACGTTTAAATATTCCATTGCGGTTAACACAAATTCTCCTACTCATTATATAAACGTATTAATTTCGCTGCGGACCGATGTGTGCATTAATAATTCCATTGCAAATGAGATATATGAATACTTGTTCTCACATTCGGTGGAACTTGTATCTCCAAAAGTTATTATCCGATTCGACTGAAACTTCTTTATTTACTTTGTAATTGTTGTAATGTTTTATTTACTAAATAAAAAAATGTTACATTTTTAGTAACTAGAATAAATGTACCAAATCATAAAAAAATGGGAATCCCTTATTTCCAGAATTACTACAGATGCACAACAATATATTTCTAAGTACCACCATGTCTGAATATTTATGCGGCTCACGTATATCTGACTATATAATAAGCATTACTTTATGTTGAACATTTTCTTCTTTATTTAGGCAACCGGTCTCCTAAATCGTCACAAAAAGATTAATAACAAATTAATTTGTTCTGAACAAAAGCTTAGGCATCTAAGAATAGGCACCTAAAACATCAAGCTGTAATACCCAATATTAACTTGCGTTCAAAATTAGTACCAAACACGAAATATAACGTAAAATATCTTAAGTGATACGATACAGGCAACCCTCTCCAATTTCATACAATTTGCACACAGAGAAAATTGTATCATTAAAGATGATACCAGGGACGCGGATTCATGGGTACGAGAAACGACAAAGCTAGTCGTCGCGCAAATGAATGACTAGCGATGCTTGTTTCGAACAAGTTCGTGCAGAGTGTATGTGCAGCTACTGTACGGGTACATGTTTTACCAAAGTGCGACGCACGGCATACATAGACGCGGAATTTAATTAGTTGCATACTTGATGCTGCTGTACCTGCACATGATAGATTCAGCTTGACGCCAACTGCCGCGAAAGTTCAGACCTCCGTTGCTCCCATTTCCGTTTTATAAAGAGCACTTGACTGTTTAAATCGTTCTTTAATTACCCGGGCAAAGCTTCGATTTTTGCTAACTTTTCTTCGTATATTGGTAAAGGCTATAGAAAGGGAGCTGAATTCAAAAGCCCCTTCTGGCTCTTGACTTGCAAAAAAATGCCTGCTAGGTGGATTTGTATGGCGCGTGACGTCGCAAAGAAATCTTGCGCTCCCCTGCTTATTTACTTTAACATTCTACGGAACGACTTCGACAAAAATTTTATATAGTAACTCCTGTGTTTGAGTTTACCCAGACTTGAGCCCTTCAGTTGGATCGAAATTGAAGTTGTACAAAGAACCAGTTTAAATTCAAAAGGTAGGTGAATTGCGGCCAGTACCTATTGATTCGCAATGATTTCTTCTTTTACTTTACAACCTTAATGACTCGCGCAGCGGTTTCTCTTGAAACTGTAATTTTTATGAAAAATAACAACGTTCTCTGAACGTTGGTTAACATTGCATAGTGCTCGTAAAGAATTCATTTTGATACAGTAACTGTTTCGTAAACATGTACATACAGGGTGTCCCAAAATAAGAGGAAAATATGTTACGGGTGACTTCAGCACAACTAAATAATAAAGAAAGTTCGTATGAACATATGTCTTATTCATCGTTGTTTTCGAATTATAGCAAATTTTATATCACAGTAATTCTCTCGTTAGGTGAACGTAGTTTCGCTCAAATCCATCTAATGAAGGATTCCGACCTATTCTAACAAAAACTGCGAATTATGGGCATAACTGTAGGTTAGGAGGCCGATGGATTTGCGTCCAGAAGGGTCCGGGAGCGGGTCGATCGTGGCGAGCGTTGAATGTACGCCGCTTCTGAAGAAAGAAGAAATGCTCGTACAACCGAACAATCGGCTCTGCAAGATATGTACGAGAAAGAGGAAGGGGTTTTTAGATGGCCTCGGAATAGCTAAGTAGGCATAAGTTACAAAATTTTGTTCTCCAAACTACGTTTTCCCAACTGTTTAATATAATTTCTCAGGAACTAATAAGCCAATTAACTTCCAATTATACATACATCTTCTATGCTGGGTGGACTGATAAGATTTTTAACTGGAATATCTCCGGAACCATCGAAGAGTAAAATTTTTCGCTTAGAAGTTGTTTCGTATGAAAGCGGCCATCGTATGATCATAATGATTTTTTACGGGTAGGGTCGCTTATGAGATATGAAAGTCAGTCGTGCGTGTTTACGACATGCCATATTTTTATATATGTTTGCTATAATAGCTCTTAAGGCGAACACAAAGACCTATAACACAAGACCACCGAAGGTTATGGAAAGTTGATTACAGGGGCTTACTTCTTTTAGATGCGATGTTCGAAATGCCGGCAGTTGGCATCGATTCGGTTGCTCTTTTAATGACGTCAGAATTTATTGGGACACATGCTGTGATTGGAAACGGTGTAGAACTGTAGAAGGTGGTGATTCTTATTGGTCCACTCTATATAGGAGAGACCGGGACTGGGAAGCCAGTTTTTCAATTTTTGATTTTTAATAAATTATGTGGGCGAAATATCAGTAAACCGGTTAGTATATTTGATAGGGCATACATTTGGCTATCTGATTAAATTATTAATGTTAACTCAAAGTTATACTTGGCACTCGTTTTTGTACCTTTTTTTAAAAAAGGTAATTTTGTGGGGATTTTACACATTTTGTAGTGTTTATTGATGACTGGGTAATTCCCCCAAGAGTTATTTTTTTAATTAACAATATATTATATTATCATTCAAACTACGCACGCCTGCAAAGCTACAAAACAATTGGATTCGTGGAATTGGTTTAAATTGGAATTTTCAGATATGAAGCAACCATACAAGAAGCAATCAGAGGACTGAAGCTGATTAAAATCATTTAATTAATATAATACTGTGTCCCATTTATTCTTTTTCTCCTTTAAATTATACAGTTTTCCACATTCATAATAAAATTCAATTTTAATGTACATACTTCTTAAAACTCTAAAATATAATTACACATGAGAATGTGTTTACTTTTTCTTTCACTTCTGCTTCGATTATCTGTAAGTACATAAAATCCACATTTTGGCTACAACTTACCGTAGAACATACAAAAATAGAGTGCAACAAAATGCTGTTCCTAACTGAAGACTTAGGCTATAATAGCAATATTACATAATAACAAGTGTTCATGTATTTCGCTCGTTATAACTCATAAAAAAAAATATACTTTCTCCCACATCTGATCAATTTCTCGTCATCCATTTTAAATAACGTGATTAAGTACTATTCAGTATGCTGTCTCCACGTCAAGGGTTCGTCGTTATAAAAATCCCCTATATCACGCATGAACGATTTTACATCAGGCCCGTGACCCGAGACCGGGAAAATATCAGAGGCTACATATTATGGCCGGGGGTCGTCCGGGCAACGGACAATGATGAACATGATACGGATGATATATAAATTGTTACATATGTATAAAAAAGTGGTAACTAATTCGACACAGAACGAACACGGCACAGATATTTATAAATGGATTATAAATGTCACCAAATTTCCCGCATTGTTTGCGATGGGATTGCAAGAAATTATAATGTGTGCTGTCTCAATCCTCTTATCGGTACATCAAATTTAAATACCTCAGGAATATCTGAACACGTCTCGCAGCCACGCAGCACCTTCTTTACAAACAAAGAATCGTACATCAACCGCCGTTTCTCAAGTGACAATAAGCCCAGTCAAGGTAGCGTTACATCAAAAAGACATGTTCTCATTGTTATACTTATACGAATATGGGAAAGTAAGGACATGAAGTTATAGTTAAGACAGCACACTTTACACTAGTATCGTTTAAAATTATGGTACTTACAAGTTGTAGAAAGTAATTCGCTTGAAATAGCAAGAAAAATAATGATCGCGCACCACGTTTTTCTATATTTCGACGACGCAGAACGACGAACTATTGAATAACCGTCTCGCTATTCTTGCACGTTCCATCTCGACTTTCTAAATCAGTGTAGGCAAAAAAAACACTGCAAATATATTTGTTTATCGAGATACACAAATGGCCCAATATAGGCAACTCTCCCCTATCTGGTAACGTAGCCCACAGAGGTAAGGAACTTGAGTTTCTTGGTATGACTGACTCTAGTTTAGTGTTGGGAGAGCAGAGATAACTGTTAATTTCGTAATAGAAAGGGCCAAATTAGGCAAAGTAGGTCTAACGTTGAGCAGCTGCGAAATTGTTTGAGATGTTACAACGGTAGGCTGGGTTGTTTGGAGTGGATGCTATTTTGGTAGCGTATTCGAGACCCAGAAATTTATTTCATAAATCAAGCAGCATTACCGTACCCTCATGTAGAATGCCACAGATACTCCAGGTATGATAGGCTTCTGTGGCAATTCTGAATGCTGAATTCTGTATAGGATTCATCGTATTAAGGAAGTAAGCTTCAGTTGAGTTATATTTAGTGCAATCATAGCCAATTTTTGCTATAATTAGAATCACTTCGTTGACTTTAATCCGCAAGAAGAAAGTTTTAAATATATTTATAGGATAAAAAGTTATAAATATAAATTGGAGACAGTGTACGCGATGCACCGTTTGATGGTGAATACGATTCCGAACAGATGAATGACCTAAAACACAAAGTATAGACATTTTCATAATCTGTAAGACAATCTCCATCTTGTGCAGGAAGGAAAATTTTAATAACCAAATTAAAACAATTTTTATATTGATAGTTCTGATTTTATCCTTTTTTGCAGGAAAAATATTTTTTATCTTTTTTTTTGTATAATTTATATTTAAAATGTCCTCCCAATATATGGAGGGGAATAGTTTCCTGCAGCTCCCTCTAAATTTTCATTCAAATTGTTGGAGCGGTTTTCGAGATTTTATGTCCACCGTTTTGGAAAACGTAGTTTCTGGGAAACCGCGTTTAAAGTTGGACATCGTTATACCATCTCATGTGCAAGCTCGTACATTTTTTACTGTAATTTTTTCTATCTTTTTAATTTCGGGAATAGGTTGCGCTTAAAATACGTAGGAAATATGTAGCTAATGGAATATGCAAACATCCTAAAAACCTATATTCGGAAATTTTGAGGGTAACCTACCCCCTTAGCCGTAACTCCTCATCTAACCATTATTATGTCAAATCGAAATAGAACTGTTATAAGAATAAATACTATTATAACTGTAACCGTAACCGGTATAAAACTGAAATAGACCCGGGAAGAACCGATATAGAACAAATACCAGATCCGATATTAGAACCGTAACCGAAATCGATATAGTCATAAATTTCGGTTCCGTATAACAGATATTCGGAATATCGATTTTTATAAGTGTCTCAAGAACCGAAACCGACACCATAACTGTTTACAAACCCTGTTCTGAACACAGCCGTTAATAACGAGCCGACACGAGCCGAATGCATCCGAAGCTAACCGATGTGCCCGTACTGAACCTCTACCTTTTCCCCTCCAATCCCGTGTTTCCCTCGCCTAAACTGGCAGCTTACACTCCGTCTATATATGTATGTCTTTGTGTCCGGGCCTGCCAGTAAAGTATGCGTTCGGCAACATAACGATTCGGAAGAACATAAGGACGGAGAATCGCGAATGAAAGCAGTAGCTGTCCGACTGCGGAAAGAAGGGCGTCCATTTCATTTAATAAATTCCTTTTGAATGCGTCAAACCAATATCGCCTTCAATTTTCATCTTTACAAACTTTAGAAGTGAGATTATCAGTGAATGGAACGCCAGTGAAAGGCATTGAGATAAAATGCCTACTTGGTTGAGTGCGTATTGATTTTAGTGGTTGGACGCAGCGAGCAATATTCACCTTCCGCTTAAATCCTGTGCAAATTGTTAAGCACTAAGTGTCAGGACCATTGTGATTTTCTGCTGCGACGAAGTTATTTGAAAGTAGCGGAGATGAAGAAGCCAAGTGATTTTAAGGTTGCTCAGCTCGAGGAGGTTTTGCAAAGGTTGGATTTGCCGACCACTGGATGGAAGACTGTATTCCTTGCTCGATTGTAAGAGGCAGATTCTCGTGGGAAGTGGATGGAAACAGCATATACAGGCTATAGGTAATCGTGTGAGCGAAGAGCGCGATTGGGTACCAAGTGATTACGATTTCCTTTTGAGATTACGGCAACTTCTAGAAAGAGACTTAAGAGTAAGGGAACGTGAAAATGAAATGTTGCGCGGTTCTTGAAGATCTGTTGCCAATACGACCCGAAACGCAGTTGAAATTTATCGTAAAAACAATTAGTGTTTTACTTAGTGAATTTAATGGAGGAGATGCTTGAGTCTGCAACTGCGAGAAACAAGTTAAGTTAGTTTGTTCAACGTATAATTTGGATAATGGAGCTTCGAGAATATTAATCGGCATAAGACTGAGGGGCCAAGCACTGAAATGGTTTTAATCTCGCCCTGAACACAATGAGTTCAGAACATCCCAATTCCTACAGGCGATGAAGAGAATGTTCGAGCGAGGAGAGAACAAGGCAATGTTAAGAAGAAGATTTTAAAAAGGAACGTGGAAGCAGAATGAAGCCTTCAGCCAATATTATCACGACAAAATCGTGTTAGGCAACCGTGCATCAATAGACGAAGACAAATTGTTTGAATACCTAATAGATGGTATCCCGGGAAGGCAGATGAATCAGGCACAAATCCAACAGTTTGGATCTACGGCAGACCTATTGGCAGCGTTTGAAAACGTAACGTTGGATGGTGGGAATAATCGGCTACCTCGTGAATTGCCGCCGGGCAGTAAACCGGAAGCAAGGGAGAACAGAATGCCTGTGAATCAAGATAGGACTATGGCTGCGAAGGAAGCGAGCACCGAGTAGCGGAAGACAACGAGATGCTACAATTGTAGTAAATATGAACACATGGCGAGAGATTGTGCGGCGGCTAAGTGAGAAGAGATGAGACACATTATAAGCGAATGTAAGAGCAGGAGGAAGACGAAACAGGTAAATTACATAGAGAATTCAATAGAACAGGGCGGTAAGTTCTAAATAAAATTATAAATTTATAAGAGAAAAATAAGGTGTAATTAAGGTATTTGGACGCGACGGGTTGATAATGTTTTTTGTTATATGTAGTACCGAATGCAACTATGGTAGCTATGGTAGTTGTCGGAAGAGATATTTTGCAGGTATGCGGATGGTGTTTGATCTCTTTCTTTCTTTGACATTTTAAATATTGATAGGCGTGAAAGAGAAAATAAAATCACGTATGCATTGCACATCAATTCAGAGACACCTCAAAGTAAGCAATTATCTTTTAGAAATATGTTTACGACTGAATGTTTACAACCTAGGCGGCCGGAAGTACCTAAAGTCCAAAACCAATTAATATGGATTGATATTCTTATTATTTTCTCATTATTGACATTGATATTTTTATTCTCTTTATTATTACATGGTCATACAACTATGTGTGCAAATAGCCCGAGGAGGGTCTATTGTTATCAGGATAGCCGAATTGTAAGGTATACAATGTGTACGCAGTGCGCACGCGCCTGTGGACTCCGTGACCGCGCATAGGCCCGAGCATGTTAATAAAGAATGCGTTCGGCAACAGCGGGATTGGGAAGAATAAAAGGACGAAGAGTCGCAATTGAAAGCAGTAGCTGTTCGACTGCGGAAAATAGAAGGATTCCATTTAATAAATACCTTTTTAATACGCTAAACCAATATCGCCCTCAATTTCCAACCTGACACAAATAAGAAAAATTTCGTATAATTTTTGTGACTGATGCGGTATAAAGAATGATGTATAAAGAAGTCAACGCAACGACATCCTGGAAAAACAAGGGAGCGAAACTTTTGTCGATGAAATGGGGTGCTACTGTGTCAAGAAGAAAGGAATAAATTGAAACACGATAGCCCGATGCTGGAGTAACCGCGTGTAGTATAGGGTAAAGATAGAGTTCTGTAAGTAGCCTCCGTCGAAACTCGTGCCAAACAATTTGCAATGCTGAACCGAAAAGTTGTCGAGCTTTAGTACAAGGAGAGTTTCTCACGAGGCCAACAAATAGAATGAGTTTATCTTCACTGTGCTGAGGAATACGAAAGAGGACTTCCATCAAATAAACGAACCAGCTGGAAACTAACGGAATGGAACAAGGGAAAGATTAACAAAATGGAAAGCGATCGAATAATAAACTTTGCATAGGTATAAAAAGGATTGAATACTTTTCGTTACTCTTTTTCTCGTTTTATTTTGTGTTGAAAAAACATGTGGCTGTTCTGCACGAATTCATATGTGGCTTGGTTAAATACAGATCAATACGTTTCCTAGAACGTTTCAAACGTGTGATTAAATAAACGACGCATACGTGTAGGATATGTATAATTCGAGTGAGTGCAGTCGATTGATGTATAACACAGTAGAAGTACTAGATGAATCCACAAATACGAGCATAGTATTGTCCATATTACTGTACCCTGGCTCTTGATATTAACCAGCGGTTTTGAAATATCTTCAGGAAAAATTCTATAACAGATATTCAGATCCTCTAAAGGTCGCCGTACACGCTCCTTCTTGCCATTCGATTTGCTTGTACAGTCAAAAGTTATAATACAAGACTGATAATGGACACGTACGTGTACATAATCAGAGTAATTCATAAGTGGTCGGATGACGTGGTGGTCGCTCTTCTTTCTACCGAGAGAAAATAAAATATGTTACAGAATTACAAATTTCATGTTTCCATACCACAGAGCAGAGGTGTTCAGGAGCTACCCGAGGCCTGAGTTGCCAGGCTTATCCTTACGCGTAGTGGAGGGAAAACTACTACAGCAGTAGCAGTATATGTGTTTGTGATGGCGCCGTCACACACATTACCGCCGCTGCTGTAGGTGTTTCCTCTCTACTACGCGTAGGGACAAAACTGGCAACTCTGAACAGGGCATACACAAGTCAGCGGGCAGTAACCCACGCCTTCTCGGGCAAATAACGTAACCTAACCAGACAATTCTGTTAAACAAAACATAACATTATTTAATCAATATTTCCTGCCCCTTATAGAGCTTAGTTTCGATCAAATAAAATTTTTGACCTAGAAATCAGATTCTGCGACACCAAAAACCTCACGAATTATCATCCTCATAATGATAAATGGTGAAATGTGAGCGTAGGGATTTTTTATCACATTTTCAGCGACTCGGACCACTGTGCAGCGTTGTGCAATCTCAAGAATGTATCAATGTGTAGCTACGCATCTACGAGCCTGTAATCCTGCCACAACCATTGCTCCCCACACCGCTGTACCGATAGCTGCGTCTCTGCTTGAAGCTTTGCCCGCAGCATTGCCCGCGCGCAGGGTTACCAGGAAAACCTCTACGCGTTGAGAAAACACGACGTCATAAAGACCTATATACACTCGAAAGTGTGGCGTCACTTGACTTGGACTAGCTTGGCGTTGGCATCGGTTGACATGCCGTCACGGCATCATCAATACAGATATACTGTTATTGCTACAGGTATTCCCCTTCTCCTACTTCGAACTCTCTACGCTGCCATTAAATCTCTACATAAAGCATCCCTGCCCGCCAAATCATAGGCTGTACAGCACTGGTATAGAGGATTCTACGTTTCGTGCATACTTGTCACACTCGGCTCCTGATTGCTGGTCGCGAAACGAATTATGTAAGAAGCGCAAGATGCGATGCGAACCGATATTGAATGCAAAGAGCTATTATGCGTGGATTCCCCATGGAGGGACTACTCCCTACTACGTTACTGAGTTCATGACATGCACAAGTCGGATTAGTGTACATATATAGCTGTATACACGCAAGGTTCCTCCTCCACTACTCCTTACTACGTCATATGCCCCGGCACGCCTGGCATCCCTGGTTCTCTTCCTCTCGACCAAAGGATTCCAAGAAGTGGTGGGGATAGCGACGCGCGCTCACGCATAGTTGAAATGCGCCCCTAGCGAGAAAACTCTACAGTAAACACTGTACAGGCTAGAATTTTTGTACATAGTTGGTTATTAAGTAATGTCAAAACCGGTGTATAAAATTTTAATTTGGTAGCACTTGTCACTGAATTTTAGTTATATTAGTCGTTTGGCATTTACAGCCACTAAAGTTTATTTCCTAAACATAAAAATAATGATGGAGTGGAGAGTACAAGAAGATAGAACAGCAGTAATCGTCTTGCATAAGTATGGGCATTCTCCTTGAATGATTTTTGAACTTGTACAATTTTTATTTTCTCTACCAATGACCACAAATAATCTGACTGCGCTCGCTCTGTAAAGACTTCAGTTCAGACTTATCAAAACAATGAAAGCATAAATTCGTCGTAATTCCGTTAGGAGACAAAAAATAATTGCCATGTAGATGGAGTGTCCAAGGAATAAGGAATCTTTGAATTTACATTTTTAGGTATCTGAATGTGCATAATTATCATTGTTATATTACATACATTTATTACGTCACCAAAATTTGTAAATATATTATATTTTTAAAGAAAGCTCAATTTTGCCCCGAGGCCCATTTTATCCCGGTCTCCCCTATTTAAAAAAAGGGACTTATATAAAAATTAGTCAAAACACAAAATATTGGTATTGCACCGATATTTTTCGGTCATACCTTCGTAAACCTTATAGAAACAGCAATATGAATGAGAATATTAGTACGAATAATTTTTTCACTATTTTTGTCCATTATGTAGTGCTTGATATTCTTTTATGAATATTTTGTGGAAATATAATACATTGACTATAATTTACGGTATTTTATTTTATCCGGTGCGTGAAAGTTTTGTACATACGACCTTTAATATGTTAACAAGGTTGACCGGGTTACGTGACTAAGCATAGGCGGAATTATTTGACTGTTCAACTATTAACCTCGGATATTATTTTTATCCCTTTTTTATCTTGCATTGTTCTTATTAAATGATAATTGTCTACATTTATTGCGGGCACCAACATGAGAAATTACAAGCGAAAAACTGAGAAAGGCTGATACTCTTTACGGGCAGTCCGAAGAGTTACATGTGAAGGTAGCAGCGAATGGTGAAATTAAATTGGAACGTGTCGGTTGCTTTAACGGGCGAAAAGCTTTCTCTGAAGAATAAGAGACTCGCTTAGCTGATTACTTAAAACAAGCGGCGGATATCTACTATGGGTTAAAGTCGAAGGAACTCCGAAAATTTACATTTCCAGTAGACTTCGGATTCAGGTTGGCTGGGCTAACAATAAAATGGCAGATCCAGATTGGTACACTACTTTTATTAAAAGAAATAACAATTTATCTTTAAGATACCCACAAGCTAAAAGTTTGTCCGGGGTCACTTTGATCAACAAAACCAATGTAGCAATGTTTGTTTCTATATAAAGACTGTACAAAACCGACTGAATTTTGAAGCTTCAGATGTTTTAAGATCGGCGAGACTTTTGAGACGTGGCTTTAAATAAATAGGAAAACTTGTGTCAGCCGAAAGAGGGACTCTTGTGACACTTACTGTTGTATCATCCGCAAAGGGAAACACAATTCCACCTTCTTTCATTTTCTCTCGGTAAACTACCGAGACTACTTTATCAGAGATGCACCTGCCGGATGTCTTGGGTGATGCCAATCCATTTGGATGGGAGAACGAAGAAGATTTCATTAAATATATTAAACATTCCGTCCATCATGTAAAATATTCTAAGGAAACACCCGTGCTCTTGCTGCTTGATAACCACGATTCCCACCTTCCAGAGCAGCGGTGGATATTTGTAAAGAAAATAACGTGACAGTTTATCGTTTCCTCCGCACTGTTTTCACAAATTGCAGCCATTAGCTAAGAGTGTTTACGGATCACTAAAAAAGTATTGCAATTCTGCTAATGGATGGGAAATAATCCTGGCAAGACATTTTCCATTTTATAACATCTCTGAAATTCTGAAAATGGTCTCCCCTTTAGCAAACCATTACACCGACCAGTGTAATGGTTTTCAAAAAACTAGAATTTTCCCTTTTAATGAAAACATTTTTCTGATAGTGAATTCTTAACTTCATATGTGATAGATAGGCCTACTCCCACAAATGAAAAGCCACCTACAGCCAATAAAAGTGTAAAGGAATTCAATGAATTTTCTCCTGAAATCAATAAAAATGCAAACATATTGAACCCTGAAAATATGGTTTTCAAAATACGTCTTTTTTACTTCGGCCCTTTTGCATATTTAGGAAGTGAAACAACTCACTGAAAGCAAACCACTCAAAGTTCATAAGAAAAGGTACAAAGGTTCCTACTGTTAACTTAAAGACTATTATAAATAACAACGATTGCCATAAATTAATATTTTGAAACTACATCAGGGAAACGTATTTCACACTTCATTATTGAGTAAAACAAAGAACTTATGTATAAACTATCTTTACTACTCAGTTTAGCCTGTTAGATTCTGATTTTATAAAAAAATTGTTGTTTTTGGGAAAATAGTCACATTCCTCTGGATTAGTCAGGTATAATGAGCTGAGGCACATTTCAGGCTCCCAGAGTTTATCGTTTAAAAGTTTTTAGGCTACAACCAGACACACAAATATATACAAGAATCTTTCTGCTTTATATATTAAGATATATCTACGGTTATTAATCAGTAACACTTCTTGTTAATAAACCAAGTACAGGTATAGGTGCTGACAAATTCGAATAAATGATGTGAACAACTGTTTCAACGCAAAGCGCGATGTGTCGAGTAACTCGTAAAAAGTGACCTCTTTAAGTATGAAATGCCCGCCTCAACATCAGTATATGCACGACCAATTACACGTCTGCAAGCTATTTCTACGTCAAACACGTACCTCCGTTATACGCAGGTATATTTCTTTTTCGTTCTGAAGCAACCAACATTTCCATGGAGCAGAAGCATGTCCAAGTGATCTATAACATCAGAGCCACTCGTAAAGCGCAAAGGACACAGTGGTATGGCTCCGTGGAAAAATAGTTCAGCAGCTGAAATTGCCACGCTTGTGTAATAAAACGGTTGCCACTTACCCGTGTAATTTTTCTGAACGCAATGAGTACCGACGAGAAGAAAGCACGTTGGTTAACATTCTGTACTAGGGTGCTCGTGCCATGAAATTATTGCGACCATGTATCTAGCTCTCCAAGATAAATCGCAGAAAATAGTGGGAAAGTATGGGGGTGTTGATTAGGCCACCGAATGACCGAAATGTATACCGCGATTATTTCCCAATAAAACAATAAAAGAAAGCCAGTTGTGATTTGGAATTAATAAATACGAAAATTGAACGACTCTAAGAATTGCCACGTAACATTCAAACGAAATAGCTACGCTGAATTCAATGTTTATTATTTGAATTTAATGTAGTTACAGTAACAATTTGATTAATTATTAAAAGTATCTACATATATTTAGCGTAATTGAATTTTTACATTACCACTTGCCGTTTTATTAAAACGAATTTATGTTCGAATAATCATAATAATAAAAATTGATTTATTTCATTAATAATTACAAACAAATTACTAAAACTTTTATTTGGGGTATTAAGGGCATAAGAGGACTAACTAAAAAACTAATTAAATATTTTAGTGCAGCCTATTGGAATACATTTTGCTACTAACTCAATTTCGCAAAAAATGTGAGTTAGTCCGTTTCTGCTCCTTATTTCATACTTTAATACTATTAATTTATTAAATACTATTAACCTCATAGAAATCGCGAGTTCAGTTTATATTCTATTTGGCACATTGAAATAGCCACTCTTACGCCCTGCATCGCCAGTGCGTCAACACCGTGCAAATTAGTGGTAATTTGAATACTTTAATTAATTAATTAACCGCGACACTTACATTTGTACAATAATTGATTATTGAATATACGAATGGTGTTTACGTATAAATGGAGTGGTTTCGTTAAATCCATATTTTACCCAGCGATCCTTGCAATATTAGTAGGATATTCCCACTGATACAACTTTACCGCTCGAGTTGCATCAAACATTAATTAAGAGTTACGAGGTATTACTAACATTTCCCGCGGCACCTTGATCTCGCACCAGGTACGTTCGCACCACTCACCAAAACAAGGAATCTTCACCAACTCAGTGGCTCCCCGATTTCGCAACGGGTTCGTCCACGAAACCTCCTCTACCTAAGGCTCCCTGATTTCGCATCAGGTTGGTCCGCATCTTACAGCTCCCTGATCTCGCATCAGGTTCATCTGTAAATCTACCAACTTCCGAACAGTTCCCTGGTTTCGCACCAGGTTCGTCTGTGAATAATCAACCTCCTAACAGCTCCTCGAATACGCGTCGACTCCCCGATTTCGCATGGGGTTCGTTCACGACGTTTCACCCTCCTGCGCCTCTTTGATTATTAAAGCCAGGTTCGTCCGCATTTGACTCCATTCCTCGAGGTTCCCTGATTTCGCATCAGGTTCATCCGCGACCCTACCTAACAAACTCATAAACCGTATTCCTTGGGAAATAACATTCTCGGCGGCTTCTCGCGTTGCCGCAGCCCCGGCTCGTAACAACTTCATTACTTTAGAACTATTGTTTAAAACATTATTAGATTATTGTGCGATGATCAAATATTAACGTAGAAAGTCATATCAAAATACCTTGGTTCCACACTGCAGGTCTGAATGTAAAATTCTTTGTTCAATTCGTGCAATTTTCAAGTAACACCAATATTGTTGCTTGCGCGTTTAAAATAATAACATTCGTGTATGACAAACACTATGTATTTATTTAAAAAACAAATATTATACATTCAATAATACATTAAAATATTATTTAGTATTATACATTTAAATATTATACAGTATTATACATTTAGAATTATAACGTACTATAATTAAAGGGGTATTATCATTTGGTGGGTGGGGAAAATCGATTGTTTCCACATATTCTGAAAGTTTAAATTTTTGAAAACATCTTCCGCATTATTAAGCCCAGGTCTCCTAAAAAACCTGACATAAAGAACGGAAAATCTTTTCAGAAAGGTGAACGTAGAGACTACCGGTCGCGTGACAGCTTCGGAAATGTTCGGTTCAATTCCAAGATTTCTCGTAGACTGCCTTTCAATGATTCATGTTGTTACTATTGTACAGAGTGTTTCAGTATTAATGGTACAACCGAGGCGGGAGTAATTTTGCATGAAAAAGTAAGTCGAAAGTGAAGAATAAATTTTTTTTCATGTGAGGTTTTATTTTTCGAAGCTTTATGTCTTATTTTCGTTTAAAAATCCACTCTAAGCAGACAGAGGTAGATACTAGTGTTGCCCGTGGAGCACAAAAACACTGCACGCGGGTGAGTTAAATATTATATAGGAGAAACTTTAAATAAGCAATAACAATTTAATTTCGAACTCGAACAAATAGCTTTAATTAAACTCAATAACATAATCATTGATACAATCAACAAGACTTTTTAAGTTCCGAAACCACATCTGTTAGCTTTTACCACCAGTAATTAAATGAATTGCTCAAACAATAATTTAAACATATTTTATTAATTACGTGCTTCCTTAGTTACCAGAAACCAATCAAAATAACTATTTAATTATAAATAGAGTCTGATTCCTCGTTATATTTGTTGGCTTCTATCAATTTCCTAATTAACAAGCATTTAACTCATTTAGAGAGAGGAATAAGGAGTAAAATTCAGATTACTAAACAAACATCTCCAAGTAACAAATATCGATTTATTTCCAATGTTGCTTGATTTATTCCACTGATTTATTTCCTGCGCCTCAGGGTTTCCTCTGCAGCTTTGCCTGCAAGATGTTATGAGTATACTTACTAGCGTTCCCTGTCAGGGAAATCGGTGTGGGAGGATGGTAAAGCACGCGACTCGGAAAAACCCTGTCCTTATACGCTAGGAATCATTGGACAAGTTGGATTTACCCGTGAGGAGAGCAGCTCATTTAGTTAGCGCTTCACGCCGCAGGGCGACGAGGAGCGCTGTCCAGCAGGGACCACGAGAAGGTAGAGCCGCCAGCATAAGCTCGATCCCAGCAGGTTAGCTTTCGTTGTTAGACCTCATGCACCACAGTGTCGAGACACTGCCTGCGCTGTGGGTCGACGTCAAATTAAGTGAACAGAGAAATTTCTACATTTCCTGTGACTGTCTTGTTCGTAGTACCTATGTTGTGTTTTCAATGAAGACTGCATAACTAGGGTGGCCATTATTTGCAACCTGCGATTTCCTTTGTTCTCATTCCCTAATATGGTTGCATTTCATAAAAAAATTGTCCCTGAAAAAGATTATTACAATCGGACAACAGGAAAGGGTGCCGAGCAGACCTTAAAGTTTAGAATTCAGTGGTTTGAATTTGAAGACTTTCTCAAAAATAGTCAGCCCTATCGAAATTTTGTTAAAATAATATTAAAGGAGCATTCAATTTTCTACAATTACTGTATATATAATTATTTCGTGCTTCCAACCATTTTTTACATAATAGCGTTTGAATATAGAGAGGTCCGCTATTTCTACATTACTTTAATTTTGCACACACTGCATAATAATTACTTGCGTCCGAATTAGACAATGATTGCTCGAAAGATTCGTTTGTATAGATATAATAATAGACTTTCAGGAATGTACTATATTGTACATGAAAAATACTATTTTCCAAAGTGCAATATAACGATAAAGGAAAATATAATACACGGGATTAAGCGATCGGCGACACTTAATCGGATACAAATTGTTAGTAATCGATTCGAAGGTTACCCCAATAGGTAATCGAGATAACACAGAGTAACGTATGGCTGTGGGAACTCCCAGCAGATCGTAGATAGGTATATCGAATCGGCACAATTGACTGTACGAACCGCAACCAGAACGCGTGGGTATGTAGACTGCTGATCCGTTTTAATTGTGAATCAAGGGAAGATACTTTCATTCGAACCGCCCAAAAAGAAAATGTTTATTACAAATTTTTTCATTGCATCGTTACACCTAACAAAGCGGTGTATCATGAGAATGAATTAAATGAAAATGAAATGCTAAAACACAGTATTGACTTACCGTCTAATTAAACTTACATTTCTTCTACCCTATAATTCGTTAAAGTTACACGAGCACTTCGTGATTTTTTATGTATTTTAGAAATTTTAAAACCGGTTTCCAAAACTGATGATACTTGGGGTTAAATATTAGGTCACATATTATGTAGTTTAGTTTTTTATGTTTATAAAAACAATGTAGGAAAATTCTATTAAAAGTCATAAAAATATCAAGCTTTCAGACCTCCGTTGTTTGCGAGATCTGATTATAAATGGAGGGAAAAAACTACCACAGGGAACGGTGTTATAATTTTAAGCGATAATCTCACACTAATATCTTTGTGCCACCATGTTGCATGCTGCCGCGTAATTCGATAACGTGAATTTAATGAGCAGCGATGTTAAACTATTACAGTAGCTACGGACTGAAATAAACTTCGCCCTAACAGTATCAATGCCTGGTTTTAAATGACGTGTGACAATATATCATGAACTCGTCCGAAGTTTTAAGAAAAGGTCGCGAGCTTTTAGGGTTTGTAACGCTTATCAAAATAAGCAAGAAAGTCGTAATAAAGATATTTCCTACAGTGAATTTTAATTTAAATATAACAATAATCCAAAATCGTTTCATAACAATTGTCAAGGAAATATACCTTGCACAACATTTTGCAAACGCCATTCTACCTTTGTGTAACTGAGCTGAATATTTATAGGTATGAATTAAATACGTCGGTCGTTGGTTGTTATTTTCAAACTAAAATTCTTGACACCTAATTCAATTTGCGTATTTCACTTCAGTAACATACTTACCTGTAAGTGCATTACAAGTAAAATAGCATTTTAAACCTTGAATAACTGAATAACATTTTAATCTTTAATCAAGTCACCTATTTATTTTATATTGCGAGATAACAAGTTATGTGTTTGCCCCTATAATAAACAGGAGATAACTACCTGGTCAGTATTTACATAATTACTCGCTGAAGTTGCTGATATTCATGATGAAACAATTACACCTTGATTTATTCCGTGATAAAGTAGGATTTTACGCACTTTTAAGTGCTGGCTGGGGTAATATTTAAATCAAATATTTTACAAATGATTATTCAAATAAGATATTGTTTCTTTTAACTAAACGTTAGTTTTAAATACTCGTACATTATTATATATCAACAGGCAAGTGATTTTTCGTTGAATTATTCCATTATTTGTTTACTAATCGAATGTTCCTTTATTTTATATTTTTACCATCCCTCTAGGGATTGATTCGGGCAAAATCCTGATATTGGTTTTTAGGCATTTATGTGAGTAACCTTTCGAAGTAAAATCCAAGCTGATATTTGATCGGGCCTAAAGGCGGGATTTCCAGGCCGCGATCGACTGAATAAGAATTATTTAAATAATTCTTTCTCTAATCTGCACTTCATTGCTCAGTGTATAGGTATATGATTGTTTTTTATATTTATCAAAAGGCTTCCGTTTAAATAAATAAATAAATAAAAATATTCAATTTTCATGCTTTACGTGCCTTTTTACTCAACATATTTTTTTTTTTTTGGACCGACTGAGAGGATACTAACTCTTCGTATACGAGAAATTGACTACCTACTTATGTTATTCTTGGACTATAACAACTATGATATCCTCAACGTAGGTTTTAGAACTTTTGGTGAAATATAGAATAATATATTTATTAACAATAAGTGATATTGATGGTACAATGATAAAATGCAACTCTGCTAGCTATGACTGTTTGCGTGATATTATGTCTCTGCACCATGGAGGCTCTGTGCAGACTGAACGGAAAAACCGTCGCCTCCGCAACCTTCCCTGAGTTAACTACGTCCCTAGAAACAAGACAAAGGGTCGTGGAAAAACCCCAGGCGTCAAGAGGCCCAACGGTTTCCAACTGCTATCCTGCTTCTATGTATATAGTGTAAATATCGTTGCATTCCGACAGTAGGTAATAACATACAATGTCGCATCATTCATTTGAGAGCTATTGCCCTATCATTGCTCGACGCACCCTGTCACCTATTATAGTATAATGTTTATTCTTTGAATTATATTAATTTCTGCGCGTAAACAGTTTTAATTCTCTTTCATACAATTATAAATTTGAAACCTCAATACACAATGATAGAATTTTATTTTACGAGTACCTATCCAGATTCAATTAATTAAATATTGAAACCATCCGTGTTAAGCATAGAGGCGATGATTTAATATATAACAATTTATTTAACATACCATGAATGAGAATTCCCTGACAAAGCCGATGAGTAGAATGTTAAAATAATTAAATTCGCTGACGAATTAATACAAACTGAGAGAACGAGAACTTCAAAACTCCTAATTATGAATGATGTAACGATGATGTTTTTGATTTAAGCACTCATGGGCTATTCCACGCCAACTCAATCACTTTTGTACCGCGGTGTCAGTGATTTTGATATTGAAATATATTTAGTCCATATATCCGGCGAGTATTTATACTCGCAAGACAAAGAGATTACCTTCGGATATCACAAATTATATTTCGAGCCACTTTCTCAAGATTACAGTATAGCATAGTTAGCCTCGTCTGCGCCAGATGTCACAACGTTCAGAGTAAGACCCAGAAATTCTCTTCCCCACTTCCGACTTTCCCGCTCGTCATATCTTTTCGGTGTGCGCTGGAAGAAACACGTGCGAGTGAAATGAAGTGAAACAAATATTTGTTTTGTGGATTTAAAGAAGACTTTTATTGTTTTCGCAATGTCAAAAAGTTAGAAGACCCGCAGAAAAAATTGTCCCAAAAATGCTGGAGTTCCTTGAGAGGAGTGACTCGTGGGATAATTTGAAACGACTTTTTCCTTAGCGAAAATGTTCTCCGAAGCTTTGTTGACAAGATATTAATAAGAAGAAAACTCAACTTGCAAACACACACACACGAAATTGCGTAGAATCGCAAATGAAAAAGACGTAATAATTAACCTGCAGCTTGAAAACCTGTCACTAGCTCACTTACTGATCCTGGTCATCGATGGACGCGCCTAGTGCAAAGCTGGTCCTACGTATACGACCAGAGATGGGCATAATCTAGATAAAAATCGAATGAAATAACTTTTCAAATAAAATCAACTTAATTCAGAGCGCCAAGGATGAAGCTGGTTTATTCGAAAGTCTTTCAACTTGGATTTCAAAAGCGGTTCAACTTTCATTCGATCTTTATACCAGAAGGTCTTGTTTATTTTTCATCGTATCATTATGAAAGTGACACCAATGTCACATATCTAGTACTAATTATTTATAAAATTACTTAATAGGGAATTATTTTACTTCTGAAACAGATACGAATTCTCGGCCGGCTGCAGCGATTCCAGGACTTGAAACGATGTAAACAAATTCTTCATTGATTTTCCTTCATAGTTCCAAAATTTGACGTGGTTCTGGATGTCAGTTTCATCGGCGAAACGTAAGGAATCGATTGGCATTGCTTTCGCAAACAGCTAATGAGAAAGTGCGGAAATCCTGGACATTTGTCACTTCTTACTGATATTGCAACCCCTTCAAAGGTTGAAAGCCATAAAATTCGGTGAGGCACTAAGTGCCACACGGCATCTCTTTGAATTCTGTGGCTCCAGTATATATCCTGTATATATGAACAGGACTAGAACTTAAGGCTTGCGAGAAAGATTTAAAAAGATTAGACCTCTGGTGGCGGTTGGCGAGTACTAACAGTCGTGATCCCGTGGTGGGGCTGGGACGTTACACACTCATACTCCCAGTATTACCTGAGGATCTTTATTATTAATATAGCTATGTAGGGTGGAAGAACTATTTGAAAATGTAAATTAAATGTTTTGCATTATCACGACTTATTTTTTTGAGTTTACTTAATTTTCATATAACATTAAAAGAATGTGTTATACTTTGGAGCATACCGTATACGGGCATGCTGGTATTTCGTTGCGAAAAGCCTGTGGCTTAAAAGTAATATTTCCGAAGTACTATTTGAAAGAAGGGGCAAATAAAATGCAAAGCAGAAACAAGATGGAATCTCGGATGTTGGAGATCTGTTGAAAGTCTTATCAACGAGGTGAAGCAGCATTGGAAAGCTCTCCAGTTCCTATAAACCCTGCATGTATACCTAGGTATACGAATCCGAGAGTTATCCACTACCGTATGGCAGCCGTAAACCCTACAATCCGCTAGGGTGCACGAAAGAAAGAAGAGGGTTGCACGAAAAAAAGTCGGTAACACTAGAAACCAGGGACACGTAATTCGTCGGCCTCGCGTCGATGCTTGTAACTACGGTGCGTGTGCATGCAAATTCCCGTGCACATAGTATGCATACACATGTGTAACCCCGATTCGGTTGCACAAAGGGTCTCGTGATGCGTAACAGACAAGGGATACGTTCTCACTCAAGTAAAAACAAATCGAAGAATGGGCGTGACAAAGTCCTTCATTCTAGAATAAAGTCTACATGCGTATTATAATTTCTGCGTAGTGCGTATTTATTGTATTTAATATCAACAGATTAGCTTTTCACAGATTAAATTTTTTTTAAATATTTATAGGTATAAAGAGACTCGAAACACGTTTGCTACAGCTGTTGGAAAATTGACAATTTAACAAACTATTATTCGTCAGACTGTTAATTCGTAAATTTATCCTAATAGCATTCCAGTATTTTTTAACACGTATTCTTTATACTTATTTCCGGAAAACTTAACCACGCATAGTTTTACGATTAGAGTGGGAGTATTACGAAGTTTAGAAAACACATTAGTAACTTGTCCAATATGATACTGTTTCCCTTTTCATAAATCCTATCTTACGCTCGTTGTTACATTATGTGACACTTAGTACTTTTACATAATCCAGAAACAAGGAAACAAAATGCGTTATGGTATTAAAACCGACCCAACCCGGAAACTTTTAAACAGTTGTTTTCATAAAACGTGTTCGTATGGAAAATATTTATGGAAAATGGATAAAGTAGGGGAGACCGGGGCAGATTGTAACACATCTATTTTACTTAATTAATTACAAATATGGACACAAATAAACATTTCTAAAAAATATAAATGAAAACACAGATCAGTATTAAACATTTGATATACACGAGTTAAACAATCATTGCTTATTCATCTGATTCTATAAAAATCTTCTTATCTTTCTTTACTTCTTCCTTTATACTTTTTTTCTACTTTTTGGATTCTCGATTGATTTGTTGTTCGTCCAGAGCAGGGTTGACTAACTGGCGACTCACGAGCGGCCGGGGACTCCTACGCCTTATTGCCACGCTGAACGGCCCCTGCATACCTACTAAACACTGACGATCGCAGTCGAATTCGTCCGTCTCTACACACACATAAATATATTCGATTAGCTGACGCTGCTACAACTACAGCCGGCCACGGCAAGGCGTTTACATATAATTATAATTAATACGACGATGGGAACTGATATATACTTACTTTTACTCGTCTTTCTGAATGTGAACGTGAACATTCTGGCCGCGTCATATTATTGACGAGGGATGGTATATCCACTTCAATCAGGAACATGCACATGCGGTTGTTTAATATCCGAAACACGAATCTAATACCACTAACACTAATTGTAGAGTCTGCTTTGTTGATATATTCTTTAATGGTAATTTTGTTTGCAGGTTCGATAACAATGGCCTGTTCCTTAGATGGAAATACCTCTGACGAAGTGGCATTAGCATAGGATTTCTTCGCTTGTGGTGTTCGTTGAGATTCTTAGGTAGCACTTGAACCAGTTTGGATTCTCCTGTACTCAGAAATCTCCCTGGTTGAAACTTATGTATATTAACTGCAAGTGCAGTTGGTAGACACTTATAATAACTGTTCAGCAGTGTATTATGTATGGAAAGATTCACAGTGCACAGTTCAAATGGTTATAACTCGCGGAACATTTGTGAACACGGCTATTGCTAGACACATCCCACCACGTCAATGTCTGTCTGATAGGACGATATATTCTCTTAACAATAGTTCTTCTGTACAGAGGGATTTAAATGAGTACAGTGGTTTCATTTGTATCAGGTGACACGTATCCATTGTTACATGCGATCATTTATCATACTCCACCGATGCACTTCCTAAACGCAATAGCAATATTATTCTATCGAAATCACGTCGACCTTTCGTGTTTCTTTAAAAAAAAAAAAGAGGATATAAAAAGTTTTTGTGGTATTTCACGAGACGAGCAATACTGCGAGAAGTTCCCGTCGGTCTACATTTTTTCATTCTCTCAGTGCCCCGCGAATGAAAATTTAGCATTCCAGCTTCTCTAACGAGGAGTGATTTTCATCGTTTGTGTGAAGATAATAAACGGTACTTGCGTGCCTTTGTATAGCGTGAATCTGCTCGCAACCGGTTTATACTGAATCTTTACCAGTATCTGAAAATTGTGTTTCCGTGCATTTCAATTTAATTAGGAAATGTAGTAAAACAAACTTTCCACAGGCTTTTATGCTTTACGCAACCTTATTTGAACAAATTCTCATATAATTATCCTTGTCTTTGACATGAATTTTAACGCTTATGAAAATAAAGTGAGGAAAAAATGTCTCACACTCCCGTATACCTGCATAATGAAATTACTGTCTGGCGTTTTATGGGGGGTTTCACCTGAAACGTTGATGTTAATCTTTACTATCCTTATACGACTGGTTATGTACTACAAGTGCTCTGTTTATTAAACATAAAATAAGAAATTACTTTCTAAATTGCATCGAATTCAGTTCGTTACAATAAGAACTGCATTTGAATAGAATATGTACGCCTGCTGATTAGGATGGAACGAAAAAATCAGAATTGTAACTGTTTTCTAACAGTGAAAAAACTTGTCTTTTACTTTTCAGTGTAAACCTGCAAAAGCTAGTTTCTGTCAAACAAAAAAATTTTGAAATGCTCCAAGGCTTTAAAGTTTTATTTTTTGTCTTTTGAAACATATTTTTACACAATTTTTTTAGTCCTTCAAGTCTCTGCTCGGACCTTTAGCGTACTTAGTAGTCGTCCCTCGTGCATCAAACAAAGCAAAAGAACGCTTAGTTTAAACATTTGCCTCTTCATTTGTGTATACAATGTATCGTCACTCCTTTATCGTAGCTGCTAAAGCTGCTTCCTTCAGTTGTTGAATAGCAGTCAGAAGCGAATACGGCCGGGAAATATAACGAGTAAGTTTCTTTTAAAAGGGCTATCGCCAACCATGCTTTACGGCCCCGCCTTAATCTAGCCCCAATTAATACTAATACCCGAGACAAGTTAGAAAGTGGAATGTGTTGTTACGGAATAAATCTGATGGGATTCTATGAGTGACTCACTCTGTCTTTATCAATGCACTTGCAATAAGTGTAGAATACTTGATAATATATAATGTTGCATCTTACAAGGAGAGTATTTTAGGTGTCCGCCTCCGATCATTTTGATTTTTGGATATGTTATGGAGGACCGAAAAATAAGAAATACGTGTTTTTTAATATTTTTACCCGTTTTCAGATTTGGGGGGTGAAAACTGCGTTCAAAGTTCGGGTTTTTTCTTATGTATTATTTACACAAATGGAGTTTCCGAAAATCTGGTGAGTCAGTCATATTTCGCATTCAAAGACACAAAATTCGTCCATTGACACTATTCCCCTATCTAATAGTTCTCGAGATATTCCATAAAAATGATTTTCAACCCTAACTTTGAATGCAGTTTTCACCCCCCAAATCTGAAAACGGGGAAAAATAAAAAAACACGTATTTCTTATTTTTCGGTCCTCTATAACATATCCAAAAATCAAAATGATCGGAGGCGGACACCTAAACTACTCTCCTTGTTAGTTTATTTGTATATCTAGTTCCTTTCGTTTGATTTATTGTCATCGTAAATGTCACTTTTCATAAGATGCTTTGCCATTTACACAGTGCGCATTCAAATAAATGGTCACCACTTTGAGTATTTGGTGCATAAACTATAAACAGTGTAGTATCTTACGTACAATATGTGTAATTAAATAAAGCTTCGTTTACGGACTGAAGATTTGATTTATCTCAGAAATGATTCATTTCCAAAAATATGTTTACTAATTGTAAGACCTGTCTTGTTAATTTCAATGAGTTCTACCAACCTGTACATTTTGTAACTGTTCTTGTGAAACACCCTGTATATCACGCGGCATATATTTTCATCTTCTGACGAACTTCGTACCGGAAATCATTACATTCATTGGGACGTAATAACCCGTCACGAACTTCGAAATTTCTGCGAACTCGACGAGCTCATCGCGCAAATGGTAGGTTGGAGGAAACTTTCTCAAAGGGTTCCAAAATCTATTGGTCGCACGTTCAGGTTCTTCGACTTCAGGGAATGATATGAATGATACGTGCAGACGAATACCGTCGAAACGAACCACTTATATTTTCACATCTTACACACGCATGATATGATTTCACCCAAATTAGTCGAATTGTTTAATTTACGTGATAAGATCGTCAGATTTAAAATCTAAATAAATGTAACATTTAGGGATTGCAAATTTTTACCGGCAATTCGATAAATTACGTATAGCAATATAGCGTATATGTGCGTTCATTAATCGACTACGTCATCAGTGGAAAAAACTTGAATTACTAATAAATACGAAAACCGAATCTGCATTCAAGTCTGGACCCGGCTTTATGCGCGTGCGCCTAGTATGTATGATAAAATGTACATAGTGTCGTTTTACAGCCCCCCCAAGCCAATGTATATCTATACCTAGATCCATCCACGCGAATGATGACACTGTCTATTCTAAACAGCAGGTGGCTGATACGATCTTCGACAAGAATGAAAGCAACTCGTTCGCGTTGAACCGACCACGCCGAAAACAGGTAGATGAGAGGTATATGGGTAAGAGTGGGAAACATGTACCTAAACTATCGTAAGATATACCTTATGATCGAAATCTGAAAAGAAACAATTTACAGGGGAACCAATGGGAATTACACTTACCTTGAGCATCGACGACACTGAACAGGCCGATGAGAGCGGCGATGACGTGACACTGCATTTTTCTGCTTCCGTTTCCGCTTTCAATCCGTCTTGTGCTTTTCTTCCACCCAGCTCCGTCTCACTTTTCACACAATTGCACAAATCTGTTGGCTCCTTCGTGCACAGAGAAAAAGATGCACTACGTTTTAATCGCGTTTTCTCTGTATCGCGTGCCTGTTAATCGACAGTATTTGTTTCGACGAGATCGTAACTCAATCGTTTAACGTCACGAAGGATCCTACATTTACTCATATCACTCGACGCTTGGCTCGTCCAACAATTTCACTCCTACTGTTCACGAATCGGCTGTGTCTGTCCACTATTCGACGAATGTTCACGGAATTAACAGTTACTATTTGATAGTCATCTGGCTCAATTCCCACTGAAAGTTGCTTCATTAGTGGTCATTCGTGATGCAAACTCCGTCATTCTGCAACATTAATAATATTATATTTGACTTTCGAGTACGCAAAATCACGGTTGAGTAGTGTTCCTTCTCGAGGATTTCTCGGGAAATTTAATAATTGTTTGTTTCAAGAAGAAGGTACATTTCGAATTTTAATAAAGGGATTTCATATATTTGAGTCCACTGGAAAAACGACACCTATTTTACAACTTTTGAATGTTTTATATAAGCAACATTCACTCGTCACGAAATATGTTTTTCTATAAGCTACAGATTTTGTCACGAAAAGTAGATTAGGTGACGATATATAGAAGCATCGTGATTTTTAAAAACCTATTTTAAGACCAAAAGTAATTATTTGCCTTGCACGAATTTTGTTTTAAATAGATAAGGTCAATTATATTTAATATCTGTTTTCTCATCTCCACAAATTTTTTAAACGGTTTTTAAAGGATTACACGAAAATAGAAGGAGTGATAAATAGAATATACCCAATACGTGTCTTCATTTTAACTATATTTGAAACGTCGATAAAGTCTTCTCCATAGACGATCCCGTTTGGCGAATAAAAGAAATTGTGAAATGTAAATATTTGAAATAGCCATTATGAAACTCCGCATATTGAATTTTTTACCGCTATTTTTTTCCTTCGTCTCTTGCTTTTAATATTACTTAATTCGTTTTTCCAACCAATTTAATTCTGACACAAAAATTCGTTTATTACTTATTACGGTAAATATTATCTTAACAAATATAGCGTTACGTTTGTGATCAAGAGACACGGCAGTGTCTCGCTCCAAGTATATACATATATAGATATATGCACAGCGCGAGACGCACAGTGTCCATATTACACAGCGACCCGCTATCAAAAACCCTGAGATTACCGAATCTCAATAACGGCTGATCCGATTAGCTTTTTAATGGTCTTAATGGGTAGCTTGGGTTTGAATTACATAAGAAAAGTGTCCTCGTCTTGTTCCTACGTGCCATATGAGCTGAGATATTTCGACGTAAAGTTGCAATTTGCCGAATTTTATGTTAAGATATTTTCTCCGTCGTCAAGTGTAGGCAAAAGGGGAGCATGAAAGGATGAGTAAATGTCTCTCAGGAACGTCGTTCATTGGATGAAGGTTTCGGCCAATCGCGTAACAAATTCTTGTCACGTGACAGCCAGAGAGCACATCTGTGGAGGAAAACGTAACCTCGCTAGTGTCAAACAATCATAACCTGCCAAGTGTCAAATAAGGAAACTAGTCCATATTTTTTAAATGTCACGAGTTTTTACACCATATAGGACACTGAATTATTGTCTCGATTAGCAAGGTAAGTCGCTAAAATTTTTGAATAGATTATTTATGTAGAGCTGATAGAAACGAAGGGGACGCACAAACTTGGAAGTTGTCTGGAGAAAGTTCGACAGAGAAGTATATTCTTTGGCACAAGTTTCTACAAAATAATATATTGTTTTTATACCAGCAAACTATTTTTACATTGGGCTTGTCCATGTATCTCTACACGAATGATAGCGAAATTGACAGGTCCCCGCAGCTATTTTGGTCTTATTATCTTATCTTATGACAGGCCTGTCAAACTTTTGCTCTTGCCCTCGAAGGGCAGCCGCGGGTACTTTCTGAAATTAAGAATTTTAATCGAAACCGTACATAGTGTTAAAGTACACGAGACGAAAAAATAAGATACCGCTACACCATTGTATTAGAAGTTCTGTAGCCTGAAAATTAAAAAATTTCATTCTCTCGTGTCAATATTTCACATCTCTTTCGAAAAAGATCCATGTAGATTCCAATAGTTATTCAAAGTGTGTTGAAAGTACAGGCAACAATACTTGTCACCTGCGGCCGCCCGCCAAAGATTTTTCCAATCGTGGAAGAGGAAGTATCGATGAAAGATATAAGGCATGGCCTCGGTGGAAAGACCGATAGTGAAGAAAAGTTGGCCAGGTAAGTAAACCCAATGGAGTCAGAAAACTTGGGCATATCGTGAAGCAGACCGACGATCTCCGGCTGCGATCTTTCTGTTCGTACGAACTTGCGGAACTCTGACTCGCGAACTTCTATAAGTGTGCAAAGAACAAGGAGTTGAAAGGTACTGTCTAAAGAAACAGAATTTTTTTTCGACCTAGGACAGGTAGGTACGTGTGTGGATTGTTAGCATATACCACTTGGCCACCCCTCGGTGCCACGAACAAAGCGTGAATGATAAGAACGAAATTTGATATGCACTCGCTTCCCCTGCCTTTGCTACGTTTTTCTTTTTCTTCCGCTTTCTTCGCGATTTTCATTCCATCATTTTTCTCGATAACACGAGATATAATGCCAAATATGCTAACGGCGTATTGAATAGGTGGATCGACGTTCTGATAGATTTTATCGGGCGATGATTGATGCACCTCTCTCAAGAACCTTACACTGTAACTCTATCGCTGTTATGCCATCACTTACAAATCAAATACCACTCTACCACGGCTTCCGTTGCTTCTTCCTTAGCTCCCAACTTTCCTTTCGACCTGCGCCATTGTCGCCAACCATCCTAAATCCTCATCCTACCACCCGCGTTGCACTGGCACTCTGGGTCGCGGCAAGACATAATTGAATAAAACCGCCAAGTGATTAATTGCATGAACCTTCGCGGTGCTCTTCCTTGCCAACTAACTTCATTCCCAGCTTTAAAGGACATTCACAGCATCGTTTTACTTTTTACGTAATTTCAGCAAACGCATCGGTTGTGATTCGATAGAACTTTGGCCCGGTTTATGGGAATTTCGTTCTGAAATTTTCACCAGTTTGAATATTCATGATTCGGAGAGTTACTCGTTTCTAGCGAAATTATACATTTTGAATGAAATCATTCTTTTTCAATTAATTAGGAAGAAATAGATTGAAGCTGACTTGTTTTTTGACACTATTCTTATTAACATCATAAGCTTTCAAACAACATGTTTGACTCGCCCAAAAATGTGCATTATAGATGACGCTACAGATGGATCATGAAAGAGGCTTTTTCAAAAAGTTTTTTTAACGATTTTAACGAAACGACATTCAGCGACCTGCTTGAAAATTCTACTTCAGTATATTTCTGGTTCTGCACTAAATCTATAAAAAAAAAATTATGAAATTTTTTGCGCACCCCCTGGAATTTCTGGGATCAATTTACTTCATACATCTAATTCACATTCAGTGGTCGAATATAACGTCAAATTATTACATTCGGTAACAAAACCTATATAAATTATTGTTGAATTTTCATTAAATTTGTGAAGATACAGCTGTCACACTAAGCCTGTTATGGCAAAAGTCACGCAACATTGAAAAAGACCTGACCTTAGATAAAAGACAGTAATTTTGATTTTTTCTTGTTTATAACATATTCAGCCCTGATATTTATATGGCACTTCGTGCGACACTTGTCGACGTACAGACTGAACTTTTGTACATCGATATTACGAATTAGCACCACTAATAGCCGCAGAAATTTCAGAAAAATTTATAGAAAAATTTTTAGAAGCAAATAGTATATTTCATGTCTTTATTAAATAAAACATTAGACAATCAGAAAGAATATAAAAGATACAGTAATTACTGGCAGAGTTTTGTATTGACTTTGGGAAACCAGTGCCTTGAATTTCCTCACAAAGTTTTGATTCTAATTCGTCACTGTCGCCTTTCATAAGCAGAGAAAGACGCTCCGCATACTGCAATTTCTCTGCAGACTGATTAGACTGCCACGCATGTTATGCTTTTCATTCTACGGAATGTTTACCACGGGTACTGACATGAAAGGAAGGAGTATGTTGACTTGGTGAATTCTATTTAAATTTTGCAGGTCTTACAATAATGAGATCTGTAAATTATCGCGTGGGTAATTATACTCATCCAAAAAACAGAAAATATTTGCCATCATTAAGTTCTCCGTTATTAGTATTGTTATTATTATTAAAGGTCTTTATTACTCAACATATCCAGGTTATATAGCATATACCGACAGTTGTACATGCTTACGTAAAAGGCGAGGTACAGCCAATAGGCTTTTATTATACCTATGTATAATAAAACGTATACAAAGGTTGGAGGAGCTACATTTTTTGTATATTTTGTTGAAATTAAAATCTGTTTTAATTCATTTCCTTAAAATTTCTAGTTGGAGGAAATTAACAATTTCTTATAACCAAAGTTGCAAGCACTTCGCAAAATCGTAATATATAAAGCAGAAAGTGTTTGAGTGTTTGTCTGCCGCCTAAAAGCTTTCGAATGGTGAACTCTGAGGTCACGAAACGTGTCCGAGCTCATAATGCCTAACTAATTCAGATGAATGTGACTATTCTCACAAAAAATAAGTAAAAAATGTTTTTTTTTTATAAAAACAAAATATAAATTTCAGGCGAATCCGAGTAGTAAAATAAATTTATCGGCTCCCATGAAATTTCCATATCTTCCAAAAAAGAAAGCAGCTTGTTGTCTCACTCAAGAAATACGAATTTATTCTGTCAGTTTTTATCAGGAAAAATTTGTCACCAAAACTCCACACTCCTTCTCTATAAAATATGCCACATAAATGTGTTACGTGGCACTCGCGTTACCGAACTTCACAACGATGTTTTACATACGTATCATGTCAAAAATTTTATCCAAGTAACAAGTGTCGCGTCGCGTCGCACTTGAATCACTTAACACGTTTTACAATTCCATAATTAGGACTTACACTGTGGATGTTCGTATATGCTCCTTTATTACAGAGTTACTTGTCATTCAAATATATTCCAGTGGAGTTAGAAGTACTTTGACAGTTATTTAAATGCAGTACATAGAACTTCAACGAGTAAATCCACAACGGAAGGAGTATTTTGTTCTTTTACCGCGCCCCTCAATCTAGAAAATGTCGTCCAGTGTAACTCACAGTCACAAGTCACTTGCCCGGGTGGGAAAAACTTTATTAGACGCCGACATCACCGTCGTCCGCATTATCCCTTCAGTTCATGTTCCAGCAGAGAAAGTTACCGCACTGACTCGAATTTCCTAATACGCTAGCAACCCAGAGGGACTCTACTCATCGCATATCAAGGAACATTGCACAGGTTATTTAACGGCGAGAGAAGCATCGCTTCTAGGAACTTATTAACGGAGAACGTTTATAGGCGAGAATTGTTTTAAGAGGAATTCGCATTTAAACGTGTCTGTACACATGTTATTGCGAAAATTAACATTTTTCCAACACAGTTGCTTTCGTTAATTTAATGGTTTACTTTAGTTTATGAACTGCTAATTAAATCTACATTTTACCAAATATAACTTTGTAAACATTTCAAAGTTACCAGTGATTTTTAGTGAAATATTTAGTTTTGCTTATAATTTAATTCGGTTTCTGGAAATTTAAACTAAACTATTTTTCTGGAATATTAATGATAAAATATGTATTTATTGAAAATCAGGTTAAAAAATATTGCATAAAACGCTATCTGACTCCCACCCACCCCCCTTCTTGTAAGAAGAAAGGCCTTGCGTAATTTAAGGAGGACCCCTAACATAAAGAATTATACATATATTTAGGAACGCGAAATGTTACCCATTCATTTAAAGTCTATTAAGATGCTGACGTTTTTCATTGTAACAAATCTTAAAAATTTCCTTGAAACCAATCGATAATATCGATGTACTATATAGTTAGAATCATTCTGTAAGCTGTGTTTGGCCTGAAACTGTCTGAAAGTATTAAATCTATGATAAAAGTAAAAGTGAATCCAATATTTCTTAACAAGTTATAAGAGACTATTAAAACAATTTTTATCACTAGTAGTTGTTTAAACCAGTTGTTGACTCGAAAACATTAAAGTATAGGTTATTGTTCACGTTTTTGCTTTTATACGACTTTTAAATATTCACTGTTACACATTTTATTCTTTGGTCTTCTTTCGACTTATACAAAAGTAACAGAAACTGGGGGAAAACTTTAAAGGTATACAAAAATACGCTCACAATCATTTGCAGCAAACTGCGAATATCTATTTAAAAGGTTCGTTCCTCTTTTTTAACCGACTTCAAAAAGGAGGAGGTTATAGATTCGGCCCGTTTGTATGTTCTTTTTTTTATGTTTGTCCCCTCATAAGTCCTCAGCGTATGAACCGATTTTGATTTTTTTTTTGATGAATGTTGTTCTAGAATCATGTTGTAACGTCAAAATATGTACGTAGTTATTTCTATCCGTATACTTTCGTTTACAGTTCCATAAAATGAAGGTATTTCACCTAATTAATAGTTTTTAGCATTAATTTTTATATTTGCCGTATCTATGAGCTTTATGAGTTTATAACTCGTAATACCATTTCGCAAATTTCCGCGCACGCCACTTGATGGTTTTGTCCTGTACCTATGCTTCGTTCCAAATTGAATATGTTTAACCAACTAATTATATAGATTTTCTTCTTCGGATCAAAAACTTGCAAATTAATAAATTCATGTGTTTCATAGCAGTTCTATCTTGGCACTTAAGGGGAGGTTCCGGTCTAAAAATCTATTTTTTTATTTCATTTTTCGAATATTCAACCTTTTATGAATACGTGTTTAAAAGGATTTTTTGAAATTCGTAACATTCCCGAAGTTATAGGCATTTGAGTAGCGGTAAATTCATGAGTAACACTCAGCCACTCGGCACTCACGTAAAATTTTAAATATTTTTTTCTCGAAACAGTGTTCTCAAAATCGGTGGAACCTGTATCCCCAAGAGTTATTGTCTGATTTGATTGAAACTTTTTTATTTTGAAGAATATACTTCTGGCTCGTGGATAGACCAGTAAAATAAAAAAAAAATGAAAATCTATAATTTTGAAAGACATTGAAACGACAGAAAATATAGGGAAAAAGTGATTTCAATCTTCAACTGTCGTAATTTTCTAAAAAATGTTATTTTTGTAATTTTTCTGGTCTAGTCCACGAGCGAGTTTCATACCCTTTAATAATCTGGCATTGTTTTTTTATTTCAGATCAATGGTTTAGGTGCGACAGGTTCCATCGATTTGGATGAATTTTTTGATACCTCGATTTTAACGACTCCCCAGTGCCGTCTGTAATGATTAATCATAAAACAAAAAAGATATTTCTATAGTTCAAGACATCCTTAATACAATGCAAGAAGTTCCACTAAATTATATGTAGTAGTTTTCCTTTAATTAATTCCTAAATATCACCTATTTTTATGTATTCTAAATTGGAACAGCCCCTTAAAACCTGTCTCGAATCCGAACAAGTCAGTTACATCTTGAAAAGCGAGTAAAGCAGTTGTATTGTAAAATCTTTCCTTGAATATTTGTTTTTGTTCTTCTAGTTCAGTGCTTCCCAACCTTTTTGTGAGTCACGACCCCTTTTATAATATTCAGAGAACCTGCGACCCCGCCCCCTACACAGGTTAAGGTAAATTTAATAAGTTACAGAAAACGGCTTTGAAAGTATTTCAGAATATAATTCCAACTTAATAATATTTTATTATCTCAATATATATATTAAATATACTTAAAGATATTTAACATATTCAATTATTTTATTTAGTATGATGGTTGTGCTTCCATTTAGGTGACCAACTTTTTCTTTTTTCAATTATGAAAAAACATCATTAATAGAATGGCAATGGAAAATAAATAAGTGTTAAAAATCGTCCACTAAAAATAACCGCGACGACCCCCTCAGAAAACACTTCGCGACCCCCTTGGGCGTCTCCACCCACAGATTGGAAGCACTGTTGTAGGTCCTGAAAGTACCAACTAATGCAAAAGTAAAAGAAAATCAACTATAATGAGAAGCAATTACTTTAAAATCACGATGCGTAATATAAGCCAAACATAATCTTCATAGTTAAACATTTCGTAAGTTATTTCGTTTACGTAACTGGTTAAACATAATTCTAATAGTTCTCGGCTCCCCATCTAACTATAATGTTACATTAATATCGGCACGTAATACTTCAAGTAACCCTATTATTAGTACCAACTAAAACAGTTGTTTTATTACATACACACTGAACGAGTCGGATGCAGTTTAAGTAGAAAACAGACCAAGTGCACTGTAAACACTAAGTCACCCGTAAAGCAATAAATAAACAAGCAAACTTTGAACAACCAAGTAACTTTTGACGGCGGCAAGTATTTGGACAACTCAACGTCACCTCTGAAGATAAATTACTTCGAAGGTGTATATTCACTGATATTCAGTCAACCTATACAATAATTTTGGCGTGCGGCAGGAAGTCCTCTCTCTAGGCGTAGATCGCACAACGTTTTACAGAACGCGTTATAAGAACGAATTATATAAAAAAAATTCATGTACTCGACCCCCTTAATGTGCTACTTAAAGACCGTATTTCGTGAATACTTTGCATGTATACATCAAACGCTACTATGCCTCCCGATAACGTAATCTATGAGAACAATTTTTTTTTAGTGATATTTATTACACCTTTACGTGAAAAAACCAAGCAGACGATGCTCGATTAGTTTTAATCAAAACCTTAGGAAGGTCACTTCTTTTCTTAAGTTTAAATTCGGTTACATCATCGCGTTACGGAACTTTTGTAATATGTAGTAGAGAGGGAACTGTATTTCAGAGAATAATAATTAATTAAAATTTAAGTGACAAACTTTATACATTCACGTTTTTTGTTCATTTCATAAAATAACTACGCTTATTATTTCTCTCATCTAAAATTAAAGTATCGAAGAGGACCTGATACTGAAATACTACTTTGAAGATAAAAACCGAAATGGTGATAGTATTCCGCGAATGAATTTGGAAACACCTGTCAGTGCTATTTGCTTGTACAAGGGAAGATACAATTTATTTTTAAGTCCGCCGTGGCGAATCAATACAGATTAATTTGTCGATAAAAGTATCGTATCGGTGGAAATTCTTTGCACCACTAGATCCCCAATTACTGAACGGTCGACCGAGAAAAACTCGTTGAACTCGTTAAGCCGCAGTGCCAGACCTGTTACCTCCCCAAACGCAACAGTTCAACGTTGAATAAGATTCGTGTGACGATGAAATCACAACTGGGGGTATCTGTAACGTAACTCTAGTCACGTATAAACGAAGCTCTTCGATTCCGATAAAAGGAACAAAACTGACGACGATGGGACATGTAGGGCAATTGCAGCACGAAGAAACCCTTTGACGTCGTAGTTCACGTCGAACAGAGTAACAGCGTGCGAGGGTTAAGAATGTATTTTGATGCAGTGAATCCTCAGACACAGCCAGAATTGTTTGTATAATTGTACAAACGGCAATTTTGTATCGAAATGTAGAAACAAGGTACATCGAAGATTCGATACTTCCGAGTGTACGGTATTAAAAAGTTTTAACTACCGCCGCAAATGAAATACTCAACATCGAGAGACTCGTTAAGTATGCACGGTGTGTACGACACTGAACATCGATCATGAAGTGAGAGATTAAAAGATTGATAAAATATTTTCGCATGTAAAGATTTAATAATAATTTACCGTAATTTACATAGAAAGTAGTCTTAATTTCAGACCCCAATATTCCCTTTTATCGGTGACCTGAATCTTTGTCTGTCCTCTCGGCATTAAGGGGTATGTTAAAAGAGAAGGAACGCGCGGGTCGAAGTGAAATATGACGCAGACACTTAATGTAAATCTTTCAACGGCAATTGAAACTGAAGATTGTAAAGGGGAGGGACACTGAGATTACTTCAAGAAAAGCAAATACAGAAACTACGGGCAACCCGTACTTTAAGCAGGATCTTAAATCAACTCGCTAAAGAGTAGCGAGCAACTTCGAACTTGGGAAGTTCTTATATTAATTTAATCACTCATCACGAATTTACAACCTTTTTCTATTTCGCTTTCCCCAAAACGGACGATGGCAGAAAATGTCTTGAGAACAATCCGTTTCCAGTTGGGGATGTGTTTAAACGAGGCTGTTTAGTCCCGATAACTCAAATGTACCGCGTGCACTATACGACACTCAATAAGAACCGTATACACGAGTGAAAATAAGAGAGCGTCATGTACACTCCCTACGATCGCGGGTAGAACACTGGCGCGTCATATCACTCGGTCCTTTAGTTCTCGGCGCTACCGAGGTGCGTCGTGACGCTTTTCACCCCCACTCTCAGTTACAGCCCTTCGTGGTCCTTGCTTGCCAACCTGCTGGCTCCCTCGAAACAGGAGGTAGGTAGGTTTCACGGCTCTTCCAACTTGATGGACCTCATATTTCCATTCTCAATTGCTAGGTTCAATAATTATGCTACTCACTGTATGTATAGCCTTTCGATGAAGCGCTCCCTCGTTAACGGCAAGCATTTACTACCTACCAAGTTGCGAATTTTACTTGAAATACGTGTAATAGGGGTAAAGTGAGCCTAGGGGGTGAAATGGGCTTTCTTAATTTATTTAAGAATAGAATATATTTACAAAGTTTGGTAATGTAATAAATGTATCTAATGTAACAATGATAATTATGCACATTCAGATATCGAAAACTGTAACTTCATTTTAAAATTAAAAATTAAGTTTTAGAGACTTCCGATTGGTTTTCATTTCAATTTAACTTTTAGATAAATGAGTCATAAATGTGTTATTTTAATTCCAAATTTTTTGTGCGTGTTTAAAACAAGCTTATAAACATACATGTAGACGCGTTTGGAAAACATTAATCCTAACATTATTAAATAATTAATTTTCCACTGATATTCGGGGTAAAGTGACCGGGGTAAACTGCAAAGAAAAGATGTCGGAGTGGTATACGCAATATCTTAAAACATCATTATTTTTATGTGAAACCTGTCTTCCAAAAAGTATCGAAGCCTCGCTCGGCTCTTGGGTTTTCTCACTTGTAGCATTGGCCGCACGGAATAGTTGTAGAGCATATACTACTCTAAGGGAATAGTGTCCGCATCGCGTCGTTCGCTCGCCGCCAGCCCCGTTCGTCAGGTTTATTACGAGCAATTACTGTACATTCCTATTGTTTCCTATAGTTTCTTTATTATAACGGTTGTGACAATCTACCCGTGTGACAACCAGACCTGGTCTCCCCTACCTCTTTTTTGTAGGTGTCACATTGGCGCTATAAAAAATATTTGAAACAAATTAAGACAAATCTTTCTAATTTTTTTTGTGTATTATAAGAGTAGCTTAATAAATTCTCAAAATGATTAATTTCATTATATGTTGTATTTATTCAGAAAGAAATCTTTAAAAATAGCTTCATTTTTTGGCCAATCAAAGTAGAATGACCCATTAATATCTATAAGGAACATTGGGGATGTTAAGAGTAGCAACCCACTGTCCTATTGCTATTCGTAAAATCGCACGTATAACATTGCATTGCCGTGTAGCTGATAGACTTTGATAGATATTCTATATAACATTGGTACGTTTTGCGATTGATATGTTGCGAGCGGACCTTCATCCTTATAATGTCATGTACACCTCGGTCAAACAACCTTCATTATTCATTAGTTCAGCAGGATAATACACTCAATGTGATAATTGGTACGTGCCTGTAAATAATATTTAGTATTTAAGTATTTATTGTTCATTAATTCCTTAAGGTAACATATTGCTTGCGGCAACTAGTACGTTCCTGTAAATAGTATTTTTAAATCCTTTTCAGTCGATTCCGGAAAATCGCACGTCGCTGCGATTATTTATTATTAATTATCGCACGGGAATTTAAAATAAAAACTAGTTAAATCGTCCGAAATATTAACCAATATATTCGATGAAACAGACGGAATGGCAGTAATTGACGAAAACGGTGATGAAGTTTAATAAATATAAATCAATACTAATGCCAACCTATCTCGTTATTACCTTTGATTTTCGAACTCCCACTGATTACTCTTACGTCACGCTCCACGACTCGCTTTTTTGATCGAGACTCCACATAAAAAATACCTAAATCCCAAACACTCTTTATTTACACTTTGATCTCCCAAACGAACCGCCATCGTTTCATCCATTCACATTTAAATGATACACACTCAGGTTGGCGACAAATACTCATTCTCGTCACAAACCCCACATATTAATAATATTATAATCTTCTTTAACTTATTTAACTATGTTCCACCATCTCGATCATCTTCAGGTTTTTATATATAGGTAATATTTCGATAACAGACCATTCTTCTTGATTTTTTTTTGAAGATTGCTAAGGGTTATTTCCAAAAACTACCCTAAAGAATAATTTTTTTTCTACCCAGATTTACAAAGAAAAATATGTGAAATACAGTTAGTACGTAGCTATTTTTTCTTTTTTTTTCATTCAAGTATCTTAAATAGCAACCGAGAAAAAGATAATAACGTTAAAGGCGTTCACCCCGGTATTACTCTTAAACGGGGGGGATAGCGATCGAAAATTTTACATAATGGTGTTTCAGCCAAGGAGCTGCTAGACCCTTTCTGCTGGTTCAGGATAGTAAGCATTCCTATGTTTAATTAAAAAAAGACGAATCAGGGTTGTATTTGGACTCATTTTCATTAGAAAAACCTCGCCTATGCATTGGTAGTAGGTATTATTATGGCGATTTAATAGAAAACACAAATATTTAAATTTTCATTAGTGACGTTAGATAGTTATTTGAAGCCCAGGCGGTTCTGGACAATGCTTTTGGTAGTAGGTGTCGTTCGGAAAAGCTGAATCGATTTGAAGGGCCTCTATTGAAAACCTAGATCCATTCAAATTGTTAATGTAATTTGTCAATATTAGCCTTGACCATGGCACGCGCATAGATGTCTTTCAGTCTGGACACAGTACTTCATTTGATCACTAATGACGTAATGACCTGTCAATAATCAGAACAGTTTAATTTGATATATTTCAAGCTATCGGACAAGGTAGACTATTCCCTACGGACTTCATTTTTATATAACCTAAAAAAGTAAACTATTCGTGTCAGATGAAGTGTTTGCTGTAGAAACTCAATAGGTACTGCCTCTTCGTTCAAAGTTCAAACTAATGGAACAATATAGCAATCAATGCAGATTGAATTCTGCTGCAACGAGACGAAGTATGATTGTGCTGAAACACCAGCCGTTGATTAGTTGCAAGCTCGTCCAGAAGCAGAGCAAGTTTGTTTCACATAAACTTCTAATACCTATCGCGAATAAACGTCTCATCAAATTGGACACCCTGCATATTTTCCATTATTCATTGAATTCGTCATAGCTTAAGGGTACTAGACAGTTGTTCCTGTCGAAAATCAAGCATTTCTTTTTCAATTAATTACAAAGAAATAAATTGAAACAGAGATTTGGTCCTTGACACAAAGTTTATTAACATCATAAGCTTTAAAAAAAAATAATGTATATAGATTAAAGGGCCTTTTTAAAAAAGGTTATTTTGTTTTAGAGTGATAACTAAAGCACAGATGGTCAAAAATTATTTTAAATAAAAATTTGTGTACGAAATTTTCATTTAAAATAATTTTTTGCCCATCCCTGAACTAAAGAACGGAGGTTTCAATCCATACAAATTACAAAATGTGTAGTTTCGGCCTGAACCTAAATTGAAGTTAATAAAAACTCGTATTCTGTGTAAAGAGAAACTAAAACCTCAACTTTGTCTAACAAAAATGCACTTTTCTGTCTTATTTTCTGAAACCCGAAGAAACATTTTTTTCGGACGATTTCTATTTATAATTTGTTGTGTAACTATTATTTCAATGCAATTACGTTATCATTTAAAATGTTTAAAATTTGTACTGCTCCCTGTTTCTGCTCGATTAAAGTCTCACGGATCATCCACCGCCATATTTTTTATTTTTATCCAATCCAGGACCTATCATATCCGGAGTCTCAACGTCTGAGACCCGAGAGCGATAAGCTCTGTGCACGAGAGTGTGTCACGCTCTACTGAATTTTTCAACATTTCTATTTTATATTGCATCTTTATGAAAATTGTACCACTGGGTTCGTAAGATTTTCTTGACAAAAATGAGTCCAAACAATACATTATTCAGACTATTTTTTTAGTCATACTCGATTGGTGTAACCTACATCTTCTGCATATGTATTCTGCATCTTTCATCGTTAAAAATAGAGAAAATAATAGTGTTTTGCCTTTCCTAATTCAGGTAACTGTCAAGAGTCTACTTGTGCCACTTTTATGAAGGTGCAATGTAAAATTGAAATCTTGAAAATTTCAGTAGTATTTATCACTTTGACTTTCCGCCATCCGGTTCATAAAATTCTGACAAACGTTAAAATATTCGCTTCCACTTAGGGATTATACAAAACCCGATTTTTGAAAAAATTGGTTTTCGAATTCCACTATTCCCCAAAAACTGATTGAACCGGTTTTCGAATTTTCACAAAAAAGTATAATTAAAATAAAAAATAAATATATACTTATTTTAAAAATTTTCATTTTTTTTTTTAATATTTATGGAATTACAAAAATATGACAAAATAAAATATACTCTGTCTGTACAAAACAACACCATTTACAACTACACCACGAATTATTGCAGCTGCATTTGAATATCATGTTGCGTTGTTATTAAAATAGGCTGAGTTTTCATATTTTTGTTATTGATTGATACTTTCTTATACTTGTGTAGTGATATCTCCGCACTCGCCACAAGAGGGCATTTCAACCAACCGCGGTCTCTCGCAAGTCTCATTCAACGACCAATTCCAATATATGTATACCTGTTTCATCATTTCTTCTAACATCCCCACGTAGGATTTGCCAGTTAAAGCCCTACTAATGAGTTATGACCGTCACTGAAATTCCGTTGGTTATATTACGTTCGTTTTATATCAAACGTAATTTAATTAACTAAACTCTGAAAGATTAAATTAACGTTGCATTTAATCTGAGGCAATTTAACAGGATAATGAAATGGATAAATAGGAGGCTGGAACTCGATAATTATTTATTGGAATGTATTTAACGTATAAAGTAAAAATTGTTCACCTCATTTCATACTTCTCTTTCATATCATAACTGCAGAAATTTTAAAGCAAATAATTTTAGTTGCAACTAAATAGTCGTTTTTAATTTAACCAGCAAGTTACAGGATTCTTGATCACCTTGCTGATTCTGTAATATTAAAGTAAGGTATCCTAATTTTCAAAGGAAATATGCCAACAGTGACAGGCAGTAGAAAGCAAATGAAACCCTACACTGCAAATACATATATTTCGGTTCATTATAAATCGCGTGTGAAACCCCAAAAACATTGAAGTAATTTCCACTATACAGCCCACTAAATTACATTGCATAATTCAGCACAGTCCCGTGGTATTAATTTACTGAAGGAGCGGCAGCATTAATGCTTTGCGGAACATCAGCCTTCTGTAACAACGCTGTGCGGCACGATTACTGTTTCACTTATTCCTGAAATATTCCTACCTCGCTCGTTGTTTGAAAATCAATTAGTTTGTTCGGTGTCTAAGATGCAACTGTTGTGTTCACTTTGCGAAATACAGCTAACTCTAATTGTAAGATGCTCCGAGGACCGAAGTGCTGCTGGAACGAATCATGTTGATTCCTTAATCTGTAAGAATCTCGGATTCGGAGAGGTCGACGTCCAATATACTTGGTTGGTTACAAAATAATCATTTAATTATCAAGAACAAAGTAAGAAAGTAACGCAAGTTGTAAACTCATAAAGGTCGCGAACCTAAAGAATGTCGAAGGAAAATAGGAAAGTAGATACTAACGAGGTTCGTTTATGATTATAAACGAAAATTCTAATCTTCTGAAGCATGAATCCCTGCATTCGTTAACTTTACGAATTCAATCTTAAAACGAAGTAACAACCTCTGCTTCTACTGCATCCCAGTTGGACTGTAATTTCATTAATTTACGTGCATGTTTTTTAGATTTGTACTAAAGATACAGAGCTTACCCTTTACAGGGTAAAGATACAACGGTTTTCTTGGAATATGAATTTCCTAGAACCTGCAATTTCGGAATGTACCTTCGAAAAAAGAATAGTACCAATATTAGTAAAATAGCCACTAGGACGGTAGTAATTCAAAGTGATTCGAGTCATTCAAGTATTTGCGAGTAGTTCGAAACTTGGAAATGTGTTTGAATATATTCAAGTTAATTCGGAAAAAATTTTAACTAAAAATTTATCTCCAATTAACTCGAAGTCTCGAGAGGACTGGAATGCTCGAGCCATTTGAATTTTTCAAGTAGTTCGCATTTTTTTCAAACAATTTGTCGATTTCAAGCAACTCGGAAAATTCGACCACGTTTGAAAATGATTAAAAAGTAAAGATATTCCGTTATAAAGTAGCCGTGTTTAAGATCAGAGAAATTTCGTCTTATAAACCTTAAGTAACTTCGTCTGGTATCTCGTAACTGAAACACTTAATTTCCCGTTTGACAATAATTTATGATATAACGTTAAGTGAAGCGACGGAGCGACGAAGCGACGAAGCGACGAAAAACTAATGACCACCCGTATCATTTTCCTCGCGACAGTCTTTCTACGCTTTATATTGACTACGTCGTCGTGGTAAAAGGAAGCTTATAGGATTTTTCGTTTCTGTCACTAGTTCCCTGTAGTTTCTGCTGCGAGTAGAGGCTGTAAGAACCTCTTCTCTCGACACGCAGCTCTTACTGTATCGAGATGGAATCTTTCAGTAGGATTTAGTGGAATGTTTCAGCGGCTACGGGAATAAGGAATAAAGGGAGAGATACGGCAAAGCTGAGGGAAGTCTTTATGAAAACAACGCACGTAGTTGTGTTCAGTCTTTTCAATATCACGACGATACTGTTATTATTACCTTCAATAAGAAATTACAATCACGATCAGAGTGAGACATTCAATCTCAATTTCTGTTTTCATAGTTCCTCGATCATTTCTCAAATGATCGTTGTGTTATAAGAATTTATTAACATTTATCGGGATATAAGACACGTAATAATGAGAAATAACCCGAATAAGGTCGAGTTTAGACTCATTTTCATCAGGAGAATCTGGCGTATCCATTGGTTATACATTCACAAATATTTAAAAAATAATATCTAGAGACGCGGTAGAGTCTCGACGCCAAGTACATGTTTCGACACCCTGTATATGTCGACTGTCGCTACCGCTATCATTTACTCGTCGCCCGGCTTATCTAATCTTACCTGAAACTTATTTCATTAAATAAGACTTATTTTATTCTGTGGTATTCGAATTCCCCAAATTCAAATTCTTTGGTATTTGAATTCCTCAAATTCGAATTCTTTGGTATTGGAATCTCCATTTGGAATTCTCTAGTATTTGAATATTTAGATTTTTCGAATATTCGTTACAGCCCTAGTCGGAGGTTGATTCCCTTACGAACAAAGGATCGCGGAGATGGCGAAATGTAAAGCGAAATCTCAGTTTGATTTGTATTCAAAGTAAACAGTCGGGGACTCTCGGAAATATTGTCGATGCTTTCCAGAGAATGTCAACGTGAAAACACGCCAAGTCGTGGATAGGATGCCGACCCAGAACGCAAAAACACGCCGATGCCACTCAAAGTGATAATATGTATAAGACAATGCTAATGCAGTATTTCCTTCGTATAGAGCCGATGGCTGAGTCTGCCATCGGCTCTATACGAAGGGTCGGATGCCTATTTAGGACCTCATTATTTCAATCTTCACTGGATCTTCGCTCGAAGCGCTCGACAAGGAGGGTAAATGGAATACGCCGAGAGTAAATGAAATAGCGTATCACCGATAGACCCACGAGTCCACGACCGACGCTCAAGGCTCAAGAGCCCAGAGCCAAAAGCCTAAAGTTCGACGGCCGAGATAAGTCAGCCAAAAAGGAAAATTATAGTTATAATAGTTTTAGATAAATCCTTGTGGGAGTATTGCCTACCAATAGATTGGTGACATTGTCGAAATGAAAATGAGTAAATACGACGCAATTTGGATTTTTCAGTAGTAGCCACATAGCCACACTCATACAGATTACACAAATTTTTAAATTTTCTACTTCAGACAATTATAACGGCTGATTTTATGCTAACTATGCACGTATGATTTTTGTAAGGCGTTCTATTTGAAGCACTATAACTCCGGATATAACCACTATTTCTGCACACAATCTTTTTTCATATTCTCTAAAGATTGACAAATAATGCCGCAAAGCTGGAAGTAAAGATATTTAAAGGTTTTGTTTTAAAAAAAATTCCCTAAGCCCGGGTCATTTTTTGTCCGTCAAGGTAGGAAGAAGGTAGGGAGGAAGACTTAATACTCATAAGGGATGATCCCCAACCTGGAAATTAAAAAAGTATGAAACTTTGGGGATATGTAGAAGATACATAGATATGTATTATAACTTTTTCGATTTTGAGTTATAACTGGCGAGCCGTGGGAGATCATTTGGCAACTGTAAGTTCTTACAATTCGCGAATTGTAACAGAAAATCGGAAAATAGCCGGATTTTCAAGGGTTAATTTCACACCTTTAGAGTGAATTTGGGAAGCAAAAAAATCGTAATGTACATCTATATATATCCTTTACATATCCCCAAAATTTTTTGAATTTCCGGGTTGGGGACCTTCCCTTATTAGTGGTCATGATTTTTGTCACGTAGATTCATCCATTTCATTTTCTACTTTGAGTAGGGCTGGGCATGAATAACACAAGTGGAGGGGTCCAAATTGACACCTGTCTATCTTCATGTGCATTTCAACGAAAAAGAACCACACCACAGAGAGAATGAAAAAGGTGCTTATTCCCTGTAGCATGTAGATGCAAAGTGTCTAGATAGGAAGGGACGCCTCTATATGTATATGGTGCATACTCGAATGTGGTTAGCCAAAACAAATCATTGGGATCCAATACACCTCCCAGTATGTAAATTACACATAATGCAAAATAGACCGTATTACGTTGTGCTTGAATTTATTTCCATTAGGAAAACCTCACCAAACCATTCGTAATAATCCGACGAAGATTAAATAAAAACGAAATTATGTACAGGAAATTATGTACATAAAGAAGTGCCCTTTCCCCAACTTATAGCCAACACAAACCAACACGAGTACATAAATCATCATACAAGAAAGTACATAAGAAATTATGTAAAAATTGCATTTAAGCAAAACATACACAAGGACCAACCGCTAAGGCCTTACACCAAAAATAAAAAGAAAGCAATTCATACTTTAAATGCCTTTAAGGCCATAAGTTAACACATATAATAATAAAATGTATGTTTTTGTTGTTTTTTATAACATTGTATAACCCATACAGCACACTTCGTGGCGGTAACGTTGCAGGATGGTTGCAGTAACCTTGCAGTTACCTGCAGTGTTCATAATTTCCGCGCAATGTCGATGTACCCTTGCTGCGACGTTGCCGTGCAACATTGCACGTGGCGGACATAGAATTATTGCTGCATGGTTGCATCAATGTTGCATTGCAACATTGCACTGCAACGATCCGGCAACTTTGTAACATAGTATATATAGAATATAGAATATAGAATAGATATAGATACAGATTTTGTTGGTGGCACCTGGGTTTACAGAACTGTCGAATCATAAAGGGTTGTAAAACTCAAATACTCCTGTAAGATAACAATAAAGTTTTGGTATACTGGTTAAAAATAGGTAATGTCCACTCTGCACTGGAAAAAACGCGGAATATCCTCACTCGTTGCTTAAGCATAAGCTTCTGCTGTCAAGGTACAACAAGAAATTATGATAAGGGAATGCCCATTCCCCAAAGAGATGGCCATTCCCCATTTAACATGTGAGAGAAATACGAATATTACGTGATAGTTTTTATCGAACCATCTACATATAATGGTTGTTGGTTGAATAATCTCATCACCATTATAAACAGATGAAACAGTAATTGAAAAAAAAATTACTTTTTCAAAAGTAAAATACTTAAACAATTTTACGATTCTAAGGGCTAGCTATTTTATGAGACGCTGTCTCGTGCATAATAAATAAGTGAGAAATAAAATATGTGACAATTAATAAAATGAGTGGCTTTCCTTGTTTTGATAATAATAGAAGTGGAAATTTTTTACTTTGTTTCAGTATGCTGCCCTGTTCAAACTTGAAAAAATATTCAAATTATGTATAACAATTATTATTCTATTGCTTATTTTTTTCTGATGTCTAATTAGGGTATACGCTTCACGTTATAAAGAAAGCATATAAATTCCTCGAACCTTGCTTCTTTAGTGCTGGACTAAAGTATTAAAACTTAATTTTCTCGATAAAGCTATTTCATGGTATTTTCCGTTTTTCCTCTTATCCTTCAATTACGGTTACCTACGATAATTCACAATTAGTTTTCAACAGTGTAAAAATAAGTTTTTAATTTAACAAAAATTCAGTGAAGAAATATATCCCTCTCGATTAAAATAAAAAAGAGAAAGCACAATGATGTAAATGGTTTCCGACATAAAAATAGTTTGCATTTCACGAAAATGGCAAAAATCGCGAAATTTAGAAGTATGTGTGTTCGAAACAAAATTCGAACCAGCAATTATTTCTATCAAAATCTTTTTCTGATCGAATAAAAAAATTCGTCGATTTGGCATACAATGGTTCACATAGGAGCATACAATACCGCTACCAAGCATTGCCGGTGTACCACAGTAAACTAGCTTTTTTTTTATAATATCCTCGAAATCCTTCCATTTTTTCAAACATTCAATTTACGGGGCAACGTTGAGGAATCGACCAGTAAAAAACTTGCTAAAAGTAGGGGTATTTCTCTTTTTTTTAAATGAAGCTAACACGAGGGGACGAAGAAACTAATGCATAATCATATTTATATAATCAAATGTAAAAAAATTTAAAGCCTATCAATGTTTTTTACAAGTAAACTATTTCTGGATAATCATGAACAACCATATTTAATGTTAAATTATACCAAAATTATACTTTAGAATTTACTGTCACTACCATATGTTGACGATTTGATTCACTTTTCAAAATCTTTTGCACACCACAAAAAATAAAAACGCTTCTCGTTCCATGATGGATGCCCGACTCCTGCTCAATTGTCAGTATGATCAGGGTGAGTACCGATTACGCTCAACAATCGGAGAGGGGGAACACCTGCAGGAGTGGTGGTAATGTGTGCGTGACTGACACAGGCGTAGTTCATGCACACATAACCACCACTCCTGTAGGTGTCTACCCCCTCCAATGTTGAGCGTCATCGCCCCTCACCCTGAGTATGATCGTCTATTGTTTCTGGGGAACTACAATCGAACCACGATAGCTCGAATCTCAAAGGAACGGAAAAAATCTTCGAATTACAGAGGTTTCGGCTTATCAAGTTTTCGAGTAGGAGAGGTTCAGCAACCGAAAACTCGACTTACCGTCAAGGACCCAGTTACTGATCAGAACCCAATTCCTGATCAGTTTAGTATATAAATACCAAATAATAAATTTATCACGATACAAATTTATTCCAAAAAATTACTAAATAATTATGAAGTATTTTTAAATTTATACGCAAACATTTGATAGCTCGTAGTAAAATGTTTTAGGTTGATCAGAAACTGCTCCCTTTGCATCTTAAGTGATCAGGAACTGGGTCCTTGACGGTATAGATGCTTTGTATGACTATTAATTTTTCGACTTGTGAAGCTGTAAAGCAAGACAAATTCAAGTTGTAAAGGTCAATTGTTTATTGTATAGCTATAATCAAATATACCCACAACTTATATAATACATATATACCTACACATATAAAAATAATTGTATGACACGTTTTATACTCTTTTTATTACTAGAAAGTAATAAAGTTTTATGACATTTTTACCTCCTTAACTGACATTGCAGTATCTGTAAATGTCCATGCTTGTAGGTAGCTTTGTTTTCTTTAACGATGCGCATTTCTGCACCAGCTCTAGTATTTGAACCAGTCTCTTAATATTAATTTGCCAAGTGACAGTTGTTAGTATGGGTACCGCCAGGATCAATCCGGAGCCTTTCCGCAGAGGAAAGCACAATCCGTGGCGTGTGCTTGCTAAGTACATAGAGTGCATTTGATTCTCGGACCAACCGCACTCGTACAGTGAAAGAGGACCGGCCCCTCCTTGGTGTGTCGCACAAGGAATATATAGAGCGCCTAGGAGGGGACGGCTCATTTACTGTACGAGTGCGGCTGATGCCCGAGAATCAAGTGCACTCAGTGTACATACACATAAAGAAAATTGCAACGTATCTTTCAAGGATTCCACCGTTTACATTTAGAATGATTTTTTGATCCCTGTCTTAATTTCTGCAAACATTTTCCGACAGCAAGTCGATAAAAATTGTTGCTTATTAATATTAATGCAATATAGCATAGAATCTGTTATGCGAACACCAGTCACTCATCGTTTACACGTTAATATAACGTTTCACTTTTAGTCCATCGAATCCGGCTTCCACTGAATTCGAAAAACAGTGGTGACCTCATAATGTCCCAGGCTAATACAACTGCGAGTGGTTTCCACTGACTGGACGACTCGGTAATTGGTATCTCGGGAACAAGTTAGAGTGCCGATAGAGACAGCTGCGGACGGCGCATTGTTGTCGCCCTTGTCTACGGAGCAGTGGAGGAAATAAGCAACCGGACAGGTCAGGCTGAGGGCTAGCCAGGCACGAGTAAATGCGAAGCTTGCTATTTGCTCCACCACGGCGCTCGATTAATTTCTCAGGCAATGCCTGCGGGCTGGAAGGACGTTGGTAACGATTGTTTTCGGCTTTGTCAATCTTAAAACCGTGTAAACGTTGAGTAGACGCTCTCTTGTATTTCCTGATTAAAATACCACTATGAGGCACATCTACGAAAGTACATAGATAAAAGAGGCAGTGACGAGCAGCATGCTTAAATGTCAACCATCTACCTATAAGTTGTTTTCAGGGTATGAAATTTTAAATATTTTTGAGAATTACATCTTTTAATATTTTAAGGATTACACGAATTATTACACACTGGTTTTAATGATATTTGACTCGTATTAGCGTGGCTCTTATTTTCAACCTGCGATTTCTTTTGCTCTCACCCCCTAATATGGTTACATTTCATAAAAAATATTGTTCCTGAAAAAGATTATTGCAATCAGACAACAGGAAAGGGTGCCGAGCAGACCTTAAAATTTAGAATTCATCAATGGTTTAAATTTAAAGAATTTCTCAAAAAATGGTAAGCCCTATCGAAATTTTGTTTATATAATATTAAAAGAGCATTCAATTATCCTTAAGGTTCTGTAGAAGAAATCCCAAATATAGTAGCTGTCATTTTTAAATAGTAAAAATGAAGTAAAGCTCAAGAAATAGAAACATACTCCTTGTCAATCTAGGAAAGTAATTATGAAATCACCTAACAGAGTATCAGAAAAAGCATACAAGTTGTTATGAATTTTATCCAGTAAAACCATCGTCTGAATGCACACTAAAGGAGTAAAATCGTCGGACAGCAATTCAAACCGTGCAAGAGGTGTGATAGCGAATGTTCACGCATTTAACGTATTGTTTGACATTCCGCCCGTCTTGTTGCCGACAGGCTGTCTTGAGAGGGTAGATACCCTTCTGCTATCCACTAAGGCGGGGCAAGAAATACGAACGGAAAGAATGTTGTCTAGAAAGAGGGGCAGCGATATTCTCTTTGACCCTTTTCTAGATGTCAGAATAGTTCGATTAAAGGAAAACAAGCTTTGTGGCTGTTCATTTTCTGCCTGCCATTTCTTCGCCTTACAAATCGATCGTACTTGTTTGTTCTGCCAGCATCGTTAATAGAAAAATTATAAATACTAACTAAAAAGATCCACAATTTTCATGAATTCTTTGAATTGCATATGAAACAGGTAAAATATTCTCTTCCGTTTTATAGGTGAACCCTACTTGCAAATCAACGCATACATATTCAAAGAAAATACATATAAAAGTGTAAAATATTCTGGTTTTTTCAGCAGCAATATGAAAAACTCGAAAAACTGTGTCCAAAATATCCTAAAAATTATTTGAACGTGCAATCGGCTGCAATGGTCCACATAGGCAACAAATAAAATATATTAAACGGAGTGTTTAAATTATTCGACCATGCTTTATCAGCGTACCACGCTGTAGAGTGTAGTTCACTTAAGCGATTCTGATTTCTGATGAAACTGAAATATGATGTAGTTCAGGTGAAATGAGGGGGGGGGGGGAGGCATTTATTGTGTATTTATATTATTATGGTGCTAGATTGAAAATTGAATTAAAAGAATATAAGACGCCATAGCTTATAATTACTGACCATTTTAGAAGAAGGGGGTTATATAAATAACTTCTTACCTCCAGAATTATTGATTACACGGAGAACTCTCTAGTTCCATTTTAATAATAAAATGTATTCTAATTCGAATTTACCATCAGTCAACCCACATTTAAGTGTCTGGAAAAACGAAGCTATTCCGGAAGACCAATCCATTTCCTTTAAAATAGTAGAACGAACATCCCGTATTACGTCTCGAACGTACGGTAAACTCACAATCGACCGAATTATTGAATTTACGGACCTTTGAAATTAATACTTGAATATACTTATATATAACAACAAAAACTGTTGAAATTGCATTTAAATTTATTTTTCTTGAAATTTCTATAAAAATAATTACTTATTATTATTACAATTTAAAAAAAAAAACGATTATAAAATGCAAAACGTGCAGAAGCCCAGTAAATGACCTTAATACGCGTAACTAAAAACATGGGATATTAAAAGTGCAACTACACTCCATTAATAAAAGTATAATATTTTTAAATTTATAATTGACATTTCTTTGCCTAATGGTCATTCACTGGTATGCGGTCACTAGTTGCAAAGAATATTCACAAATTGGTGAATTTGCCCGCTCACACCTTTATATAAACTACAGTAAATTAGAGTGGGGCTAAAAATCCGGCGGGTAAAAGATCCCGAATACAGAATCTCCATTCGTAAATAATCGATTGAATATTGCAACATAACTATGTTGATGCCAAGTGTAATGGGGATGACCACAGAGTCGCAAGTCGTTTTTCGAACATCATAAGGGATCGAAAAGAGAATATATAAATTCCAGTATTTCGAGAAATGTAAGCACAGAAAGCGATGTAAATGAAAAATCAGGGACATAACAGAGAATTCATTGTGCTGTGGTGGCCAACTTTCGCAAGGCTCAAGTACTAGAAAACAGAAAAAAGACCGCCATTAACTTCCGGAAGAGGAGAATACATACGCAGGTAAATGCCAGTACGACCCTCCTTTGGTATTTTCAATTACGTGGAATTACCCCGAGTTATTAATAATGCAGGCTGATATTTATGCCGCCAGGCATTTCGCCCTATCGTCAACGCTGCTATTCTCTCCTATAAAATAAGATAGTACGCAGACGGAAACAAATAAAGCTGATTAAGCAGTTGCGTGCGCTGGAACCGTCATATCAATTTAAATGCACACACGACACATGCACGGGGGTATAACGCGTCGGAGTCTTTACGTTTAATGCGCGTAACATGTGAGAGAAATTTCAAATTATTCCATTAACATGCAAAATCGATGTAATTCGGAACATAAGAAGCACTAATTGTTATTAGACATAAGTACTGTTTAATTATGAATAGGAATACGGGGAAAATGTTTCAATACGATTCCATAGCAAGCTTTCGATTCAAGATCAAGTTTATTTATTTTAAACATTTCCTCTTATTGGTGTCCTCTGCCAGGACAATTTTTCAAATAATATCATAATAAATTATTGTAACTGGATGTATTGGAATTATGGTATTCACACTAATTCATTATTTACATATATTTCCAGGGTCTGCTACAAAGGAATGCAAACATTGACAATAATTTTACGTTTGATGTTAATTTGATATTAATTTGAAGTGCTGCTGAAATGTACACTTAATAAAGTCCAGACCACGAAAAAATTTCTATGCACAGAGTGAAGGTTAAGGTATCAAGATTGACTTAAGTTTTTGTTTGTCAATACAATTTTCAGTAACCCATCATCATAATTTTGTACTTTTCTGTACAAACTATGTTTTCAAACAATAAGACTCTTGCAAACGTATCACAGAAAGCACTTGAACTCAGTCTTAAACTAATACCACGTATTTATAAAATATGTACAGGCTTCTAAGCTTTACAAAATTAAATTTCCCAGACAGTGGTCCCATCTGTATAATTGTTCGGCACAAAAATTGTGGGATACATACGATCTTTTCTTCCACACGATACCATCGATTTTATAAGCTTGCGCGCATCGACGAAATCGTCGCGTCGTGTCGTCAGACGCGCACGTCGCGAGCAGTGGGAAGACTTCTTCTATACATCTTGATTTGTGTTATCCGGAGTCGGTTGTTAGGTTCAGTAGCCGAAACAAGGGTTTCGCACTTCATACTACTTGAGATGTCCCAAGGGGCTTTCTGTGTCGCACTCACTAGATGCTAGTGCTCGGTCTAGTAACCGCGTTTCTACCTCATTTTTATAAAGAAAAAAATATGTTATAAAATAAATATAATTTTACAATGGTGTAAAAAAAACATATTTAATAAAGAAAGCTCATTTTCTATTAATAAAAATAAAATAAAATACAAAATTCAGACTTGTTAAAAGAAGAAACATTTTTCTGTACGAACCTCAGGTATCAGCATGTATATCTGAATCTTGAGAAGTACAGTATGATAACTTTGAGGACTATCCGGTTCACCTACTAACAATAAAAGATATACCTAAAACTTTTTCTGCAGCCACTGAAATTGTATCCAAATGTGTTAAAGAAAAAATTATATTTAGTACAGCCAGAATTTTCTTGCCAAACTTTTACTGCAATAGGTTTGTGCTTAACGGTATTAATTAAATAATGAATTAATTTTTACATATTAATTCTATTATTTAAAACCAATTTTTTAAATTTAACATCTGGTTTTCGAATTTTACACATTTATCACTACAAAACGGATTTTAAACCCGGGTTTTCAAATACAGACAAACCTTAAGCACTAGTCATGAGTTTTCCTGTTGCCAATATTACTGGCAGGATTGTACGCCTGTCTGCCATGGCTAGGATTAACCAAGTAACTGCGTCAACCGTTTTTGCGGCTCGAAATGCTAAAGTAAAACTAGTATGCAGTCTGTGGTTAAAATTGCTCTCAGCAGTATTATAAACATGTTTAAGGCCATGAGTTTCGAATACACGTTTAACACTCTCAGTGAGGCAAGGTTTCGAGAAATATCGTTTGAAGTTGGCCAGGCCCTTCCGAGTGACCGCTTCTGCCAGGAAAGTTTTATCCAGCTCGCTCAGCGCTTCGCACATGTGCCGACACCAATGGCAATTTAAATTTCTAGATTTTCTATTAGGTGTTGAGGATATTACTAGGAGTATTTGGTTGTGAAATTTCCGATACCTTAGTACGATTGTCATTACAACTAATTTTAGTTCCATGTAAGTTGATTCTGAATTTGATAGACTAGTTGTATGTTTCTCATGATTGAAAATTGTCCGAGTAAGTTCGAATTTAGATTTCGTTGTCTCAGGAAAGTCACGTCAATCTGTTGAAATACTTACATGAAGATATAATAGAGAATATAGAAATTAAAATTTGTTAGGGCAGAGAAGTACAAAGCAAATCTTCGGGGATTCTCAGACAATACTTTCGGCACTTTCTAAAAGATATCCACGTGAAAATACGCCAGAGCCAAACACCGTGTGAAAAGCCCTCACCATGAAGGCAGGTCTACATCATTGAAAGTATTAATGAAGATATACAAGAAAATAACGCCCAAGATAGATTGCAGCTGCCTCATTAACCAAAGACCATCCATTATTTATAGGTAGGAGATTAAATATGCACCAAAGACATGAGTATCCCCATATGTATAACTTATGGCTGCATACAAGTTTAACAATCTTAGAGAAAACAGACATCCAAACTTATTGCAAATTACGATAGCATTGTGAACCAACATCATAATATTATCATGCATGATATTATTTTTCGTAAAAAACTAAGCAACTTGCGTATTTAAGGCGTCATGCCTAGTTGGCAGGCATAATTTTCCGGAATTTGTTGTGGAAAATCTAATGTATATTTTTTACAACTATTTACTTATTTTAAAAGTACATATATTCAGCAACTCTCAGCAATTTTATTATAGGAAAATATTAAAAAATGAACGAATAACAGCCACTTTCCCGGAAGTGGCAGAGCTGGATCATCTGAAATCGAAAATTTTTGTTTTTGATGAAAACTATTTTTAATTCACGAAAAACGAACAATTTAGCTTCGAAAAATCATGATTTTGCGTTAAACGGCCGCCATTTTACCTGAAATAAATATTTTTTAATTTTAATAACCAGTGGACACACATTATTAGATAAAACTGAAATCAATATTAAGAATTTCATTGACTATTCTTGCTACTATCAGATGAAAGTGTTTCAAACTCCTGAAGCATTAATATTGATCGTTAATAATCTTATGAAACCACTTATAAAATATAACTGCTTTATATATTTTATTAAGTTCTTACTTGTATAGCGATACCGCCGTACTCGCCACAAGAGGGCATTTCTACCGATCCCGCTATCTCGCAAGTTCTCCCTTAACTACCAATCCCTATATATACCTGTTTCGTCCTACCTCTTAACATCCTCGCGTCTAAGGTAGGGTCTGTTAGCTAAGCCTTACTGATGAGTCGACTAGCAGGTCCAGGACAGAATGCACTCTTCTTTTCTGTTCTCCTTTTCTGATCTACCTTCACCTCCACATCTCTTTACATTATCTTCTCCCTCCACTTTCAACTGAAATTAGAACGAATACAGTTTGCTGCAATACGAATTGCACTGGGCTATAGAGTATAAGTACGCCTATTAATATCCTAACAAGTGAAGTCGACACCATCATTTTCCGGGATAAGACCAACTTCCTTGCTCAAGAATATCTGCTTAAATTCTAATTCCTCAAAGATCTAGCACCAAGCAAAATTTTATTTAAAAACAATAGGGACCGTAACATTAATCTCTAATGTGAATCTCTAATAATGTAATCTCTAATGAAAAGTGACACGTTCCCTCTTAATAGAAAATCTTGGGAAAATTACAGGACTTTAGATAGATATAATTTCAAATGAAAAACCTCCTATTTTCACGTGGAATTATAACACATTATTTAACATCCCACCCTGAAACCTTAACTTGCCCATTTAGGCAACGTAAGCATGTAGTACAGAAATCTGAAACATAAATCTAAAGAACCATCTGTAGTGATACATAAAGCGTTATCAGAGGCGTATTTAACGTACCTATATATACGCGTCTAAAATATTATATACAACGCCTAGGGCAAGCGCGGAATTTGCGCATAACCTCTGCATATCATTCCAATTCCACCATTTCTTTTCTACATAGGTAGGGGAGAGTGGGTAGGTTTCGGTCAGATTTCAATTAATCTCTAATATTGACCAGTATGAGGGAGAAACGTGTTTTCAATGTGAACAGTTATAATTAGTAAGATTTCATCATCAATGTTCCATCATCATTTCATTTTATTATTCCAAAGAAATCTTTAAAATTATAAAACGTCAGGGTTGTGGTGGGCGGAGTTGCACTCATGCGCCAGGGGAGGGGGGGGGGGACGAACGAATCGCTATCTTGCTCTCGCGGAAGTCCTCCCCCTCAGGCGCGCAACTCCGCCCTTGAGGCAGACCTCCTTGGAGGTTTTAGTGGGTTTGAGTCCCACGCAACCCTCGGCCCGCCCCCGCACAGTCTACGACGGGGCGTTTGTATCTGAAACACGGAAACAAATATTTTCAAATTTACTCAATCTTCACACTCGCATAACTTCGCTAAAATTAATTTAACTTGCATGAAACAAAGACCATTTTAGAGGCGGAGGCGGAGGCGGAGGCGGAGGCGGAGGCGGAGGCGGAGGCGGAGGCGGAGGCGGAGGCGGAGGCGGAGGCGGAGGCGGAGGCGGAGGCGGAGGCGGAGGCGGAGGCGGAGGCGGAGGCGGAGGCGGAGGCGGAGGCGGAGGCGGAGGCGGAGGCGGAGGCGGAGGCGGAGGCGGAGGCGGAGGCGGAGGCGGAGGCGGAGGCGGAGGCGGAGGCGGAGGCGGAGGCGGAGGCGGAGGCGGAGGCGGAGGCGGAGGCGGGGGCGGAGATGTTCGTGTTAAATGGGTTAAAAGGTTTTAGATTAAGCTATCTGTGTTCCTTTTAAATGATTTAACTATTTAGGTTCTAATAACTTACATTCAATTTTTTGCTTCAAAGCTGTTTAATGACAGTTGAATATTGGTAGTGTTGTTGCATTATATTAGTGTCTATGTTGTTGGCAATTGTTTTCTAGCCAAGAAAACGCTTCAATCATCAAAATCCACAATAGTATCTCAAAAAGAAAAAGACTATAACTGTTAATAATAATTGAATAATAATAATAATAATAATAATAAAGTTACAGTTCAAATACAACTTTTAAGATCGGAAAATAAAATGGAACGATTGGTATGAGCTAAGAAACATCAAGTTGTACCACAGTCTGTGGTCCACAGACATGTGAGAACATGTTCTATTTTCTTTTTTATCAAACGTACCTGTAACAAGTGGTCAAATACGTTTGATCGACAGTGTAATGTAAGTCGGGGGAAGATGCCACGTTGGGTAAGATGCCAAGTAATCATAACTCAAAGTTTATGCGTTAGACCAGGCCTGCACAGCTAGGCTGTGGCGGGCAAAAGGCTCTCGGTTGCTCGTGAGCAAAGGGAAGAGCGTTGCCGTGAGCAGTTCTCCCACCCTATGGCCACTAGCTGCCGTAGTATGCGTGTAAACTGCAAGGTGTGTTGCTGACGTTCAGCGGCGCACTTCACCCACGAACACTCCCCACCACGGCACTGTTGCTCGTGAAGGCGTGGTTTAGCGTTTACGATGCTCTTTCCCCGCGATCTCGAAAATTTTTGCCCGGCGGGTATTCAGCCCTTCAGGACTGCACTAGACGTTAGCAAGATCGTGCCGACTTCTTTTGTTGTGTCCGTTGCTAAATGAAATTGCTTGGCATTTGTTTTAATATAGAACATGATACATGACTTGAAGCAGGTTATGCTACAGCGTAAAAATGTTTGCTGCCGCTTGATATTTTGTGTTCTAATAATAAAAGGAAAGTGTTATCAACAGTAGCAGGTTGTTAGCTGGAAAGAAGGTATTTTTCTCATTTATTCTGACCTTTTGCTCAAATGATTGGCGTACAATTTGCCTTACCTAACGAACTTGACATCTTCCCAATCAAATTGACGTACGATGCATGAGTGTCTTGCTCGGTTTCCAACAAAGTCATCACAAGAAGAAACTCAAGGTCTCTTTGTATCAGAGAAAGTGACAGTATTAATATGGTTGTTGTCAGAAATTTTCTATTATGAATTTCCAATACGATTAGGTACTTGGAAAACTGAATTTGCGCGAAAAGTTAATCCAACCTCATAAAAAGTTAATACGATAATTGGCGCAGAAGCCTACTACGAGTCAGACCGGTCTTTGCTATTACGCCAAGGACATTACAGCTGTTGGCAACCCTGGTGTAAGAAGCAGTCGAGAATAGACCCGCGGTTATGGAATTCCATAACGGTGTGGGAGGTATATAGGTATAAGTAACAACCGCAGCTTGGTCGTACTTTTCACCACCTTCTTTCCCCTCTTTTTCTTTTTGTAGGGCGTTTCTCCCGGACAAAAATGAACGTAATAATTGTTGAACGTTCTGCTTGACGCGCAATTTTCACCGCTGCTGCTCTAGATAAACACCCGGCACAAGTTTCTACGTTTTAGGAGAGGGAAAATCAAAAATATTCGTGAAATTACAGCCAGCAATATATTCAGAGAATAATCGGATTTTTGTAGAAGAAATTTGAGACTGATAAGATCTTCCTAAATTCTGCATCAAATATGCAGGGTGACGGTAGAAACTGGACTGGGCTATAATCTTTTTCTATTTGAAGGTAAAGGATATTATTAGAGGAAACTGTTACAATTAGAATGAATGAACTCTCTCGTCGCACGAACGTATTATTTTTAGAAGCCTTTATTACAGGACTTAATTAAACTTAACAAGCATTAATCAGACGGCTTGTGAATGTTCGACGTAAGCGCAGCTAGGACGGAAATGGTAGTCTAAATATTATAGGGTTTTGTTTTTAAAACTGTTTAAGGAAATTTTAATTAATAAGGTAGGGATTATTATTGCGTTTAATGGAGTTACTTTATAAATCAATTAGCATTAAAAAATAAAATGAGTATTTATAGAGAAACTGACGATATAAAATGTTTTGATTTTTAGATGTTCGATAAAATATACCAAGGCATTTCCCTAGATGTCCGCGGCCTGGAAGTCAAATACTTGGTGTGGCCAGGCAAGGTATTCTCGGCTCATCATTACCCATACCCTCTCTTTCCCAAGCTCTCAGATAATTTGTCAATTTAATAATTACATTCATTATTTTACGTTTTTAAATAATTCTTCTTCATCAACACCTTGACCTAGCCTAGCCGCAAGGACACCACAGATACATAAAGGATTCTTGTACTTATTGATCGGTTCTAGCTTTGATAAGTGGTACAAATATAGGCCTTTTGTCCAGAACTTTAGAAAGTTACTAACAAGTAGTTGTAAAACGACATTTGGAAAAGAAACTGTGGCTTTCGCCGACATCAGTAGGTTCCTAAGGAAGCTAGAACAAAATCATCCCCAAGCGACCAATAGAAGTAAGAAGTTTGTGTCTCAGACTTTCTTTAGCCCTCTCTTCCATCCCTATTAAGAAAGAAGCACAAACGTGGTTGTCACGAGCGTCTGTACCTCTCTTGTTTGCTAACGTGTTCCGACTCTCCGTTACGTCGTTACAAGGGAAAGGAAACTATGGTCTTCGTGACGTACATGAGTTTTCTTTTTGAACCTTCCGAATTCTATGCTCGAATCTTTAGAAGGAACTGTCGCTTTTGCAAACGTTGCTATCTCTTTCTTCTTCCAAGTCACCCTATTTTCACGACTGACTGCTGTTTCATAGATATGGTGCGCTGTTCAAAAACCGATTGAAATTCGTGGTAGTACTCTCGAGTTTTTTTTTACAATAAAATTTGAGTTTATAAAACCACTAAACTTTACCTCGTATAGCGCAGACTACTGCTAATATAATAAACCTTGGCCCGTGGAAAAGTTCAGCTGTGAGGCTGCTGAACGTAAGAAAATAAATTTTTATAAAAGAAACATAAGTAGTTATCTGTATATTTCTATAAATAACAATAATTATACGTCACATAGGTATATCGAATGCGCGGTACATGATGGACAAAACTTTCCCGAGTGACGCGACCACATAGAAGGGTCTGGTCGAATGGAAACGGAATATGTAACTCAAACCTTGCATTACTCAAAGTGTTAAAGGTCTTACGATAATGGAGACGTAAGCATTAACACTTTGATTGGCTCAAGGTCTGTCGAAATACCGTTTCCTGTCGATCAGATCTTTCCGAGCGATTGCGTCAGGTAGATAAGGTTTGACCAGCTTGCAGCGTGCTTTCAATATATGCCGACACTGGTGAATTTTTAAATTACTGTATTTCCTATAGGACCTTCATAAGACTACCAATAATAGATAGGCAAGGACTTCAATAGGACTATTGTACACCGTACTTCGGATCAGTCCCAAATAAAAATAAAATAAATAAAAATATTCCGAATGTAGTCGAATTTGGATTCATTTTAATCAGGAGAATTTCACCAATATACCATAGATTTTCCTACTCTTTATAAAAAAAAATTAACTTCGACTAAGCAAAAATAATGCTGTTTTGGTTGATTGATATTAATAGAAAGCTTCTCTCAGCAGTAAAGAGTACAAATGTAGTTTGAATTCGATTATTAAACTGTAATATACATTTCTAAAATTAACATTGACACCCAACAATTTAAAATGCAAGAAACTGCGAAACTAATTTAAAGTTGTATCATTTTTACCAGCTCGAGAAGATAGGTTCTCGTTCTTCAAGAAGTTATCTGACATCCTGTTATCGTCCTTCCATCTTTTAAATGCTCACAATTGGGTCATTGAGGAAATTAGAACTTGAGCAGCTTCCTTAAGCATGCCATGTGGGTGTTTTAATCTAGACTGAGGTGTAGATGTATTATACGCCAGCTGCTCCAAGAGAAATATAATTGATATTAGTCACTGACATTCCTAACTTCATAATACTTATATCGATTAATTAGTTCGTGTAACGGCGCATCCAGTAGCTCCTTTTAAGTTAACTTTATTCGTCGAACTAAGGTTCACTTTCGACGCATGATGGATATTTTTCTTAACTTTTCCTCGTTATTCTAAATTTTTATTTATATAAAACTTTTGCCTCATCTCTGGCACGAAGCTACTAAAGTCAATGAAATGGTATAGTCGTTAAGTATTCGTGAAATTCGGTTTTATAAGTGGGCAGTGTTAATTACATCGTCTGCTAGCATGCTTCGCTATTCCTTCATTATCGTGTCGTTTTGAACATAAAACGAAATAATGAACCTACTAACTTTTAATCATTTTATCTTATTAAGCAACGTAGTCGTTATTCCAGAAGATAAACTTTCTCGTACCTCTATTATACTAACGAAGAAGAATTTAAAAATTGACGAAGAAGTTTAGTATACGGAAAATCTTCAATTGAGATACTATGATCCTCTACAATGGCAAAGTTCTCGGGCGTTGCTAATGTAACTGCGAATAATACCATTAAAGTTCTACATGATAAGATTCTGAGTAGATTATTCAGTTCATATTACTAGAACTGCAGAATTTCTTCTGGCAGAAAAATACGTGATACTGGTAATAACCAAACTTCATCTTATAGCTATTTTGCTTATTGGATTATGTTAATAGCAGTCCATTTTACTTCGTCCGTTGCGCTGTATTTTATTTTTATTATTATATTTCATTTATTGAATTAATTAAGTTAATTGTAATACTTCTAAGTCTATTAATTAAAAATAACATTAAACTTTATAATAATTATCTGATTAATGCTATATGCAAGAGCGCATAGTTTGCGCATGCGCATCAAATACAATTTTTATGAAATTTTCCTATTTTTATAAAACTTTTTATTTGTTGCCAATTTATTTCTAACCGCTTATAATGGGGATAATGATGATTATCTATGCTAAAAATATGTTTGCATACAATATTCGCTTAATCAAAACCCTATAATTTTACATACCAGATATATCATTTAATACTACAGATTTTTTATTGCCTACGTGAATTCTAATTGGCTTGAGTGGGTGTTGCACCTCAAATTGCACATACATACATAAACAATCACATGTGGGGATACATTATTTCAAGTAGAAAGGTATAATATACTATGAAATCAAGGAAAGATTAATATCGAACATTAAAGCTAACAGACTAATAAACTGAAAAAGTGAGAAAAATAAAACATAAAATAAGGATCTACTGGATTGGCTGAAATTTCCACGCAAGATGCTATTCCGGTTGAAATGGCATCACAATAAGATCAAGATGCCTATCGAATAAGTTTTTTATATTGCAAATGTATAGGCATCTTACCCCAAATTGTGTATGAGAAGAAATTGTTGTTTTTATGGGTTAACATTTAGTTTGTGTTAATTTAGGTAGTGTTGGTTTCACAGTATACGATTTAGATAACAAACAAAGTTTGTTGATTTGATAGAAATATATATAATACATTTTTTATAAAATTCATAAGAAATCTTAGGCATCTTCCCCAATTACCTTACAAACGGGCGTGAGAATGGTAAATTAGCTATGGCTCGTCGAGCAGGACCTTACGATCCGGAAATTAAAGGTGTGTTATATCCGGACTATGAGGCCCAAGCGTTAGTAGCCACGTTTCTGACGAAAAGTGAAGTTATTTGTAGTGATAGCACAGGAAAAAGAAAACCTCCACGGAGGTCGAAATAGAAAAGGAGCGAAAGAAAGTGTTGCGTCGATAAGAACCGGCGAAACGGAAAGAGGTTGTAAGGGAGGAAGCTCGGTATACGGGAAATAGAAGAACTGAGAGAAGGCGAAGTACTAACTTTTCTTATAAGATCTAAAGTTCCCGCGTACTAAGAACCCCTTTTCCTTTGTTCTTCTTCTTCCTTTTCCATCTTCCTTTTCCTTCTTCCTTGCCTCCTTCCTTCTTCTTGCCTATCGGCAATTTGTGCCGTTCAATTCGCGGAAGCATCTACAATGAGTGGAAATGTGGCAAGAAATATTAGAGCTTTTAAACGTCGTTAATAGTTTACGCTTTGAGTTGTATAACTTTGGAGCATCGTTTACGATATCTTAAAGTCTGCCAGTACTAAAATCCATACCTTAGAACTCCAGAGTATTCGTTACCCCCTATTCTCGGTCATTTCAGTAAAATAATAATTTATACGATTCTATGAATCAATAGTAGCACCGACATTTACGATTACACGCAAATTGTAATTTCCACACATATCTGTAGACCAGTGAAGCCTAACATTTTATTATTATGTAGGGGAGAAGGTGTAAATATGGACCAGGTGGTTATTTCCCTGGAAAGTGCTGAGATATGGCGGGAACTGAAATAAACATAGCAATTATTTGCTATGAACTGGTGCGATTGGCATGTTTACTTTAGCTAAAAAGTCAAAGTGTCTCTTTTGGTTCGGGCAAAAAGTTTTTCGTGGCAAGATTAATTAATTTTTTCTCATACTAATTGACAAATGTAATATGTTAGTTATAGAGGTATAATTAGTCATAAGACTGAGCTTCAAAATGCTATATTTAATTATTTGGAAATATCTTTCCCAGGTCAAAATTTTACGTTATTCTGTAAAAAGGCGGGAGGTGACAATATGGGCCGTGGTGATCGATATTACAATCTCTTTTACTTCATCAAGCAAATTCTATCCTCTTTTGTTTCTAAAAGTTCCACTATGTGACTCCTTATGCACCGAGTGCGACAGCGATGTTTTTATTTGTGATTTTTGTTAAACTTTGAAAGAAGTTTTCATTAAATATCAAATTTGCGTTAAATTTCATTAATAAACAACAAACCTGTTCAACAATAATTTTTTAAAAAAAGTTCATGAAATTATTTACTTCCCCATTTTCTCTTCTCATTTTGAAGCTTTTTTATTTTTTCTATTTTCAATTTTTTAATTTTTTTGGGTCTAGATAATTTTTAAATCTTACATGTAATTACTGCAAACATGAAAATAACTTGTTTTGATGTTAAAATACCACCTCAGTTTCTGAGACCATGTTTCTGAGGAAAGTTTGTAAAAATGGCATAGCATCAAAATAGTTGAATTTTGACGGTAAAGAGGTATTGATACTGTTGCGCCGGGGCGTTCCCACCGCAGGCCATCCTGGCGCAAAGGATAGAATCATTCACGAGAGTACACACAACTCAACTATATTTGGTATACCTACAGAGCAATAACAATATAACCCGCACGTCCGAACGCTGCGGCGTTCGGTGCAAGACGATGGTTACAGAAATATAAACGTAGAGCGACACGTCCGGTCGTGGTGGCGTATATTCGACGACAGTCTTCAGTCGGCCTCCCAATCGTCCTCTTCAAGGGGGGCGACCTACTTTCCTGCGAGTATGCACAATACATTATCTCAGATCTGTGTTACCATTTTCACCTTTTTTTTTATACAATAAAATATCTGTAACATTTGTTTCCCGCGACGCAAAAAGTGTGGTCCATATTTACATATTCTCCCCTAAATGGCAAATCAAGTAACTAAATGCGAATGGTAAATGATTGTGAAAGAGTAAATATTAAGCGGATCGTGTTTAGAAGAACAATTTTCAGGCGTAAGTATTAATTAAAAAACTGGCGTGATCATGTATCTCCCATGATCAACTATCCCACCTTTCCCCTATATTGCGCAGCAATACCGAATCTTCAGCATTCTGCGTTTAGTCGGCAAATTACGAGGGTTTCGACACGTGATCAGGAACTGCGAACATTCGTACAGAATCATCGCGAACAGAATAATCGGCAAATAGCGAACATTTGGCTATAGGTACTGTTAGATCCACGGGTGTGGTTGCTCGGCGAATGGCGAACATTCGTTATTCGGCATTCGCCGAATGCCGAATGCGTGGTTCCGCATTTAGAAACTCTGGGCTCTCTCCTATCCGTGACAAATACCCAATAACTATTCCCGAACACTATTTCAGTTATTTTTACTTACTATTGGTTGTTACTGTCAGCCTCTGGCATGATTATGTAAATGAGGAAAGGCAATTACTTTTACAATTCAAACATATCAAAATGTTGCCAATATTACCTACCGTACTTACGTAACTCTGCGTTCTGTGTGCTAAATTATTATGCACTATTTGTCGAGTGTTATGCGTTTTTAATTCTTCGAACGCAAATACCAATGTTTGCCCTTAATTACTCTCGTCTTTAGAGTAAATATTGGACTTAATGAAACCCTATAAAACATTCAAGAGTTGGCCAGCTTTAGGTGCTTCCACGATCAATTCAAAATTCTATCGCTTGTTTAGAAAGTTTTTCGTTATTCATTTTTCTTTCTCCAAACGCGCGAAGAGTTTCCGATAATTGGGGGATGGACGATCATCGAAGTTTGGCAAATAAACTGGTGGCGAAACATTACGTATCCTGTAAACAATTTATAAGAAACAAGTGGCGAAAGCATTTCTGGTATCCTATGACGAATCTTCTTTATAGCATACGAATGTATCACGCAACAGTTCGGAAGTATTTATCTACATTAACTGTATGATCGATAACAATTGCTAAACAATTGTTGAGCGTGGATCGCTCAAGTGACTTAATGTCAACTTTATGATTTTCAGACTAGTTGAGGCTGATGTGAGTTTCGAACTGCCTTCTTTGACAGACGGCACAGAAGGAAAGAAGTTCTTTCCTCAATACGCACCAGGACGTAGACCCGGAAAATTGGCGCACGTTTAGTTAAGCATGGCTCAATCGTCATAGGTACTTAGCGTCCTGAGAAAGCAGTGGAAACCCAGTCACGTATCGGCAACTGTCGACAACCCTTGAAGAGGCCCAGTGTAAGACACATAAACTAAACTTTGGCGCCTTGGCGCCTACATTACAAAGTTTAGTAAAGCGGAATGAACAATTAAATGTTTATTTACGTCATTTTCTCGCATATGTTACGGTGTTTTGAATATTAGTGGAAGTTAGGAAACGTGGGCTATACTCCAAAGAATGATTTTACCTCTAAATGCCAGAAATATACTATTTTGACTTGATGCTTCTGTCTGAATCCGCTACAAACTAATAAAGTGGCAAAAATATTGGATTTTTCAACTCACTAAAGTTCTCTTGTTTATGATTTGATTATATTTATAAAGCGTAAATACAATTAAAATACTGTTCTATCATTTTCAGTAGAGTGTGTGCATAACCCAGATTCATGGAGAATGAGCCTGCAAGCATAATATCTTTTGGACAAACAATTCAAGGGAAATGAAACATGGTATTTAGGTTTCGTTCCGAGAATGAAAAATCTCTTTGTCAGATACTGAATATGTACGAGAGGAAGAGATTACAGAAAGGAGGTAAAACATATATGTATGAATGGAATCCTACATACTTTGACAGAGAATTTGACTAAAATCTTTAACCAAATTCCATCTTTAGAAACGAAAATCTGTAGAAATTGAAACTGGATAGTTTATTGTGACTATAAAATTTGAAAAGATGATTTTATTGCTTATGAATTAGCATTTAAAGTTGCAATGATTAATTTTATTAAAAAGTATATAATTGTTATTTATTAATATCATTAATAGGTACAAAAGGTTATTCTATACCAAAATAATTGATATCTTATGGTGTTTATTTGATTTTACATATTTTCTGAATGCTGGAACTTCTACTTATTGTTAGTTACAAAATTGAAATATAATGCAACTAATCAAGATAATGTATTCTAAAGTACCCCATACACGTTAAGATCTGTCTCGATCAAGCATCAGTATCGCGATACAAATCTCAATGTGTATATGACTGTCTCTGCATCGATGTAGTGATATCAGCTGGTATCGTAGTCTGTATCAATGTACTGAAACGTCGATACCCCGAGCGTGCAACTGATACGAACATCTACATGTACATATTTCAGCGTATAGGTATGTTGTCTCTTGTATCGCGCTACCAAGGTTTCCTTTTCTCGCGTGCTTCCTTATTTTCCTGTATATCGTGAAAGCTATAGTCGATATAAAAAAAATTGTTAAAATGAAAATTGACTGTTCCTTTATATTCTATAAAACTGTGCAATCAACTTGCAAATTTTTTTAACTAATACAAAGTAAAATGTTTTGATAAACATGAATATTCTTTGGTTCAAAGAGAAGTAAAGTTTTCCATATAAATTCGAAGAAAGAATACCAAGGTGATGGCTTGCAAAGGAAACTTTGAATTGGCATTGTTACGAATTTTGAAACTGAAATACGACGTCTCGATTGTAGTGTATTAGTTTTGAACTGTGTCGAAGTTCCTTGCTAACAAGGAACCCCTCCTTTATAGGCTCTCGACCTTTTCGCGGTAATCTTAGACCTCCTTCAGCCGAAGAGCACACATTTACTTAACCCTACCATTTTAGACGTCTTGGATCACTCTGTGCAAGTCTCGTGGGTCCCGCTGAAACTCTCAACCGCATTCAAGGCTGGCTGTCGCTTCTAGGAGGAGCAGCTGTTATGGTCGAAATCACTTTTCCCCCTCCTTTCTCCCATCCACTCGTAGCCTTCGGTCTCCTTTGGCCATCCCCATTTCGCAGCTCTCTATTTCACTACCTTCGCAAACTAGTGACTGGATTACACCTACCTCGAGCGTGCAAGTACAGGGTTGGGCTCCTATAGGCTAACCTTCAGGGACTCACGTGCTTCCAGCGATATCTGAAACACTTTTGCAACAATCTTTCCTTCCCGTCCCTTTTATACGTCTTCACATACTGCAACGACGATTGTTAGATCAAGTTTCACAAGACGATAGGGACCCCGGAGTAATAAAACTGGAGATAATCCGGAAAAATAATTGTCGAAACTCTTTCGGACCTTTATTGCTTCCAACTTGACTGATTGGATATGACTTATTACGTAACTTTCACATAAAAAAAGGATTAGTATCCTCGGAGGATATGTATCCTGTACATGAACCGTACGGGGTGCTTCAGTGCGGGTGGTTATCTTTTTAGGGGATGTTTCTACGGGCTAAAAAAGAAGAAAATATAAAATAAATATTTTTAGTATTGCACTTCGTTTTTCGAGAAGTTTCATTTTTGTTAACGTGGGGAAATCTTTAAAAAAACACCCCAGTAGTACTGTGGGATTTTTACTTACTAAAAGCCCACGGCCACCATCACATTTAGGGGGGTGAGAGCGCAATTACAATAGTACGGATTGGGGTGGTTAAATATGTAGTGACATTTGGCCAAAAAAAATCAACTTTCTTATTTACGATATCTACTGAATGTATACTATTTCAAAAATGTCCATCAGTCTAGAAAATGAAAATAATAAAATTTGATAAAAATTGTAATTGAAACGAACACTTAAAGTGTGGCATCATAAAGTGTGGTATTTTGCAAATCGTATATGTTTTGCATATGTCACGTATTTCTAGCTTATAGAGAATTTGCTTACAAATTAGCTCGACTATACTGGCCGTAACGATATAATCGTCGTAATTATCGAAATAAATATCATACTTGCATAAAGCTCCGCAGTCTAATTATAATAATAAGATAGCCACATGATTCAAATCGACAAGTATTGTTGGTAGAACAAATCTGATGACATAGTTAGGACATACTTGGGTGGTATAGAAAGGTTACTATACGCTACAGCTCATAAATCACCCGTTGTGTTACCCGCGACTACTTATCGTTAGAAGGACCTAAGGACCCAAAAGCCAATTACCTAGGTAAACTCAGTGCCTTACAATACTATTGTCTGACCGTCCTGAGACATAGATTAACTGGTGAAAACCAGGTGGTAACGTTCACCATGCTTCTTCTCTCCTAGAACCGTAGACACTTCTCCGCTTATCATTCTCTGGCAGTCAACGAAGTATTTATATACCTACTCTTTATACCTATATTGTTAAAAAAGGAAGACGACATTCAGTTTCTATTTTATCCGAAGATGTAGAAGACCATTCTCAGTAGTATATTGGAGAAAATTCCTTATTGAAAATACCCGTAGTTGATTAATGGAAAAATAATTTTTAAAAATACAATATCCGCATAAGATTCTGAGTAATTCAAAGTGTTACCTAACGCTATATTGTGCTTTTCAAAACATTACTACCCGGGTTTCTTCTAAATTTGTTAATTTCAATGAAATTTTAATTTACAGATTAATATGATATATGTTCAAAAACGTAAACTTACAATAACCCTAATTCAGTATGCAGCAAAATATAACCCACAACCACAAATCCAAATGACTTGAAATCAACAAGTCGCGTTCTTTACGAAACAGATTTGAGCGGCTCGAAAAAATCGAGCTATATACCTGAAACATATTCGGGTCTCGGCTCGGCTTGAAAAACTGAATCCCGCTTGGTTCGAAGTTCAAGCTACACGAATGTTTCGAGTCTCGAAACAGCTCTAGTCCAAACACGGTATAAATCGGACTGCTTTTATGATTATGGAGAGTTAATGAGAATGCACTCTATCACCGCACACAATTCTAAAAATAGTCCGATTTATGCCGTGTTTGAGCTCATTTTCATCGGGAGAACCTCGCCAACTAATTCGTACTATTTTCATACAGACAGGATGAAAATTATGAAAAGTGAAATTTTTGTCATTGCACGATACGTTATAACGCGCGAAGCAGCCATGTCAGCTGGAATACCCCTTGACCGCGGGCATTGACGTAGTATGTCTATCTCGCTTACTCCCGATATAAAATGTACATACATAATATGCATCTATGTGTATTCATTTTCCTTGCCAATCCATTATGGATATCCCATATTTTCATTCCAATTTTTGGAATCAGAACGCTACCCTGCACGCGAGTGTTTGAATGGGTGGACCGGACAGACTCAATTTAACCGAGCTGTACTGTAAGTATAATTAAAAATAGTCCGAACAAGGCTTTGTTTAAACGTGTTTTCATTGGGAAAACTTTAATTTTAATGGAAAATATAGAAATTTCAATGTTCATTCGCGAAAAAATTGTGTACAAATCCATTATCACTCTTCGCTGCCGACAGCAATTACGCTGCAAGTCTCCTGCTGCTACTCTACTTCGCTCGCTTTCGGTGTAGTTATCTCATTCTGTGTTCTTATCAAATGGTTCGTCCCAGGACACAGTCAGGCGTGAAGTAATTAAGTGTTAAATGCTATGACTTCCTTCTTTGTGTGATAGCAGTCGAATTCAATCAGCACCCATACAATTCGGGGTTTATTTGTAGCGTAATTCTGCCGTAAACCTTTATAACTTTTCATATATTTGTGTGGCTAATTTGCGACTTTACATACCTTGTGGTAGTTACTACGACTTTTCGTAACGTTTGTGGGGTTTTTCGCGATTTTTCGTACGATGCATCGTATTTATTTGGAGCTGTCGTACTTCGCGATGGTATCGGACGGTCATACGGGGTTTCCATAAAACTTGTCGTACGATCTGCTTCAAAACCGAGAGTTTGCAGCGCGTATACGTTTTCAGTGAGTAATTGAAAATGATTTGAAATCTGGCCGGATGATATTTAACGTGTGACAGGTCGTCGCGTCTATGGCGAAACTGTTGAACGATAAGCTTGACAGCAATCATACTAATGATAACTTCTGTGTTCAATGATGATGAAAAGTGAGGTGGCGGTTCCGATAGGATGATGTGTTATAAACAGATGGGTGTTGCCAGATCACTAAAAAGTTTACTTTTTATAGAATAACGTACATACCTACTCAGCTCATCGTCTTTTTCACAAGAAAATACAGAGGAAATAGGACGAAGGACTGACTAAGGACGATAGTCTTACAACGAGCTCGTAAAAGTCGTACTCAGGTAGGAAGCACTCTCTTACCCTCGACAGATATATCGCCTACATGCTCAAGTTTAATGGTGGTTACTTATTCACATGGCCGAAAGAGCGTTACTTTTACGAGGTAATAAACAATTAGTTTACACAATGGACTCATCCCCTTGACACACTAAGAGTGCAATATGTTTGTGCCGAGTAATATGCGTTTTAAGCCTTGCATGATTTAAATAACTGCATTATTTATTTCTAAATCTACACGAGTACGTATAACTGTAGATGTATAAAAGCATATCGATGTGGCTCAATTCCATTTGTAGATTACACGTTAGGAGTAAAAGACACTAACTGCATTTGAAATTTGTCACGAATATTCATAAAAATGTCCGGTAAATTATTGCCTTTCATACACATCGTTAAACACGTCTTGAAATGCATAATAAAGTGCCACTAACAAAAATGTATAATTACATTTAAAAATATTACACTGATATTGGTAAATAATCGCTTAAACACAAATCCAAATATTCTATTAAGTTTCCTCCATTAAATCAAACAACTTTCATATGATACATTTTTTCACTTTTTCAATACTGAATTTCAATTCAATTAATAAAAGTGCTCATCACATAAAGCATTCACAGTAAGACTGTTTCTCTAAAAGATAAAAAAATTATTCTGAATTAAATAGTTATCAAAATGATACTTTTTTCAGTCAGACTTTTCGTGACGTCACGTTTTACTTCTACACTTGACGCCGATAGATGTCGCCATTTTCGTTTTACTTTGAGGGGGATAACCGATTAGGAAGAATTATTAGAACACTTCTTTATGGTTGGGGAACAGAGTATATTATAAATCATACAGATAATGTAATAAAACCTTAGCAACTGAAAATATTTATGACAAAAGAATACTTAATTATAAAACTTTAATTACACATTTCATTCATTCCATCAATTACAAACTCGCGCGCAGAACAATCATGCGAATAATGTTTTTGTTCGTGTTCGCCTTGGTGTAAACCCGGCATAAGAGGTTTTCTGGTGGAAAGAAGGACCTCGGAAATTTATCAACGCTGCTTTTTATTTGACATGGGGAATCTTTTATGTTTGCGAGGAAATGTTTTGTAGAGATACAATGCTTCAAAGATGTGGCTGCAGGAGTGTTCTTCCCAGATATGCAGGTTGCGCCGGCATCTATAATAAAAAGAAGTAGGAATCGACTGGAATCGATGACAGAGAAGTTTTCTGTATATTCAGATTTCAAATACAGTGATATCTAGGCAATGTTACCCTATATACATATTCTGTTCTTACGTGACAGTTAGTAATTAATTTATATGCAATAATTAATTGCTATAAATCTAAAAAACTTTGTCTATGAATGAAAAGGTCAAGAGTATCTGAATAATTCACTGTTTAATAACGTACATGTTGAATAATATTTTGTGTCATTTTTACAACAATACGAGCTCATTGTGAGATTTCTAATTTTTTCTACACATTACAAAAAATCCAATATTTAAACTTTTCCATTACAGTAAGGACTGCATGTGGAAAAGGCAGTTAGTATCGTTAATCAACTCTCAGCTGATAACCGTCAATCGAAGGAACGAGACTAATTTATGTTTCAAAAAATGACAATAATATAAATTTTCAGTCTGTGTAATTTGGATGAATTCGTAAAAATCATACGGATGAAGAAGTAGTGTTATTTACAGAAGCCATACAGAAACGAATCTGTAAGATATGCAGATACTTATAGAAAGTCTGATTGTAGGAGATATAAACTATTTTATAAGGTGTTGCTTGCTGCACTGTCCTGTATAATTCTCTCTACCAAGATTGCTTCAGCCTCCATATTATAATACCATTTAGAAAAATGAATTCCATACAGAACAGCAGAGAGCCTTGTGTATGTACATTACGTAGTAGCACGAGATTTCACAAGGAATAGGACCGCGGTTGAAAGCGAGCTACGAACAGCATACAAAGGGCGCTCGCGAAGTATCTCTCGAATATTTTAATGAAACTTTGTAAGTTTGTAGAGTAGCTAAAATTAAGGGCCACATATACGTTTTCAAGTGCGGTAACTCCGGAATGAATGTGTCGGTGGATTCTTTGGAAGGGAAAAATTGATTAAAGTAGTATTTGAAAAGTTGCTGAGAGTACACGCCCCGTCCACCCTTCCTACAGGATTCTATTGTGCTTGTCATATTCTTGATACACGAAGTTTCGATAATACAGTGGTGTCCCCTTAAAAGGAAGACCTACCCAGAAATTTCCGAAAAATCGGTTTTCAGATTTTTATATTTTCTTGAAGTACAACACCTTGAAAATATTCCCCGAAAGTGTCAAGTTAATCGGATCAAAATTGACAAAGTTGTACACTTTTAAGTAGGTAGGTACAGTATTGTCTCCGTATTTGCTCGCTGCTCGGGACCGGTGGTGAGCATATATTCTGTACAGAATCCTAATTCCGAGTGTTCGTTCGTCGCGCACGCAACGCGTTCCATCTCGCTCTGGCCTTCGCCGGACAAGAGTGAGACAAAAGTGGTGGGGATAGCGACAAGCTTGTATCGAGTGCATAAAATCGAGCATATACGGAGACAATACTGTATTCCTCGGTGTAAAGGAGAGTCGTGCAGTACCGACCATCCAACTGTCGTGCAGTACCGACCAACAGACTCTGTCAACCAGTAGAGACTAAATTTTTCTTATTTGAATGTTCATTCTGTTAGCAACTCAGATTAATTTATAAGATGTTCATTTAGCCTTCCTTCTACCTTTTTCCGCAGAAAAATAATGTAAATAAGGATAGGTATGATAACCTAACAAACAGGAAGCTAGGATTTAATGAAGAAGTTATCCAGTGTGTTATTTGTAAACAGATATTGGCAGGTTTTAAAACAAATTTAAATGTCTATGCTATTAAAAGCAATCTGTATTTAATTGTAGTACGATGGATATCTGAATTCTTCAGTAAAATTTATAAAATTCTGTTCTCGCTGCAGACTAATGCAGAGAATTCACAATCATTACTCAAATAGCCTCAACCAATGGCACATTTCGCCATCTACTTTCCGACAAGACTTTGAGTGGCGTTGGTGAGGTTTCACGTTGAGGGATTTGCATCCTGTGTGCGGTTTTAACGTATTTTCACGTCGATATTTTCTGGAAAGCATTGGAAGTATTGTCGGAGAGTGTCGTATGTTTACTTTGATAATAAACGATGGTCGGAGCTCTGTCGTTCGGCGCTTTCAGCGAGCCTTCACTCGCGCTACAGTTGAACCTCCAATGAGTCATCAAGTAATGCAAATTTTAGTTTCTACTAGCGTAAAGTACCCGGCGCACAGTCGCGTGTTTTCTAGGGCATTGTGAATAAATTCAATTTCCAATCCGACAGATAACGATAATGTAAACACATGAAAATGTTCTTAAATATATCTAGCATAATACCTAGTCAAAGTTTGTTTTTTTCTTTAAAAGTATTGCCGACTGCTCTATAAATGCTTAGAGTTGAACAAAAGTTTTGAGGCACTTCCCTTTCTGTGTTTAGCGCATCGAAGATCTGTGATATAGTTGACAGTATATTACATTTCGAGGGGAACAAAATGACCCATAGATCAACGTTTTTCAATTATTTTAACGTTTTCTGTAACGTTCTTAGATAAGCACATTTTATTGGCGGCAATTTTACTATTTTTAATTTTTTAAACAGTTTTAACTTTTTTTTATCACAATTAAGTTAAAAAAATTGAAAAATAAATAAATGTCAAAAAAATTGTAAAATAAATAAATGTCAGAAAACATTAAATTATACATCATTAGAAAGGAATAATTTTATCCTATTTTTTACGTCAATATCCGATATCTTAAAAAGAATACTCAAATGGCGCCAAATAAGTGAATCTGGTCCATTGTGCGGCAGTATCGTGAGAAATAGTCAACGTTGTGTTTGATCTCATTTAGGTCTGGAAGACTTTAGCAATTCGGTGATGTCACTGTTATAAAAAGAAGAATACAAAGGTTGTCACTATTTCATATATCATTATGTAAGCTAAGCACCCCTTCAAACACGTGCGAACCTCAAAGGACGCTGCAACAACTAAAGGCTCTTTCACACTACCGAGCATGCTCTATTATATACCCCCCTAAGGGACCTTGTGACTTGCGACTCTTCACTCGCGGACTCGTTTGTCCCTCTTTCGACATCACCATCACAGCCATCAAGCCTTTTACTATTAACGGATGTCATACTTCTCCACGTGCACAGTGATGAATCTTCATTGTAAATAATAATTTCATATTTTCGTATTTTTATATCACAGATTCTTGATTGTCCAACTCGTAATTAGCCACCACTTTCCAACGGCGTTTGTATTTCAGATTTCGTCTGTACTTTTAAGGCAATACGCTGAGGTTTCGTTGATATCCTCATATGTCGAATAACGATGAATTGAGGATGATAAGTTGGCTGAGAGAACGAGAAGCTGGCAGACGGTGTATGTGGCATATGTCGGGATCATTTATTTTCCATTACAACGTAATATTACTCGGACGATGGACGTTCGGTTAATCGAAGTCCAACCGTTTATAAGTCTATTCAGGTGTGTAAGTGTACATAGAAAAGTCTATTAATAGGGAGACAATTTACCTTTATGATTGTCTGCCACATGTATTTCAGAGCTATTAGAGTTCGACTGCAGGCGAATCGATACTGGGTACATTCCGCAGTGAATTCCCAAAAGCCGCCGAAGCGAAGCGTTGCGCTTGGAAGACTCATCTCCAGTTCTCTTTGTTGTCGCGGTATTTCCTGTCTCTCCTATCTGCCGCGATTATGCAAGGTGATAATCCATAATTAGTCGAGATAACAAGAGAATCACTTGATTGTGTTGATGTGTAACCCTCCAACAATAATTCCCTGGAAATTCTAGTCGTTTTATCAATTGCAATTTGTATACTTGTCAGAAACTTTTCGGATTTTCCCTTTCCCTAATTATTAGGGAATGGCCTTATCGACACTTTTGGTGGGAGTTATGCCGGATTGCACCAATGAAGCCACAGGATTCGGTAAGACGATCTGAACTCCACACACACGGAGTCTGCATTGTACTGTTCTTTAAATCAGTTGTCCAAAAACCTTTATAGGGACAAGCTCAAGTCCATCTCACGTAATCAAGCCTTGTATACATATATCCACGAATATCTGTAGTCTTCAATAACGTTAATAGAGTTAGGAGATACTGTAATACAATTTTTTACAAACTCTCCCTATTCCGTAAAACGTTCCCGTCGCCATTAGTTTGCCGCCGGGAAGCGTCTTCTAGATCCAAGTATTGGGCGCGCATCTACGTTGCGAATAAAAACTACGTACGGTCTAAACATTCAGAGTGCCTTCTCTTTTTCATATTCAATACGTATATTTTTGTTAGGAAATATTAGGGCAGACTACAACATAATTCAAGGTCTTCGAAATCGGTAATAGTCATGCTAATCGACAAGTCTACCATAATATTAATTGCCGGTTAAAATACCTAAAGCGTTTGAGTTCCTATTTTAGTGACAAAATGTTATAATATACAATACATAATGTCCTTCGTTCCTATGTTATATGAAGGTCGGCTATAAACCCTTTGATACAAAGTTATAAGCAAATAAACAACGCAACACAAAATAGAAACGAATTTTCCATTGCAAAATATGAAAGATTGACCGTGTTTACCTTATGTATACATTCGAATCGTGTTTATTGGCTTGCAACGACTCAGTGCAACTGATAGTCATTACAAATATCAATATCGTAATACCTAAATGATTATTTACCTACTCCGCTTATATTTTCATACCAAAATATCAACTTGCATGTCGGTAGAAACTTGACATCGACGTGGTTGTGAAATTAATTACACTCCGGTTATTACTTCGTTACAATATATTTCCTTTACGGGAAGTCACCGGTGTAGTGTAAACCTTTCATTTTTGAAGTTCTCCGTAGGCTAACTGAAGGCTAACGTTATGATTGACAATAATTATCAGTTATACTGAATGGATTCAAGGCAGTAAACAGCATGTGCATACGTACACAGGTAAGGGACCAAATAGCGGCGGGGGGATTACCACATAAGCGGGGAGGAGGAACGAGGGTTCGACAGTTCGGTGATGAGAGGGTTAGTGGAAGAGGGGAGTTCTAGATGGCGCTGTATGTCATTTGAGTCGTGGTGGGGGTAATATGGAATGGTGGCGGGGTAACCTCCGATGGCGGTACGAGCGTGAGAGTTGGTAATGTGGGTAAGATGCGCCAACTGTTGCCCCGAAAAGTCCCTAGGGTCGGTGCACTGACACCACCTACGGGCAGAGATGCCAGATCGGGGACGGGTTCCCTCGAGAATTTCCCCCACCTCGCATACTACGCCGGAGCAGCGTGTCCGTGAGTTGAACTCCCTACAATCGGAGCACAAATTCGTGGCATCGGCGCAAAATCACTATACGCGTGGAAGAAAAGGTTCCTAGATCCGCGAAAATTGCCTGGGAACAGCGCGGTCACTCCACCTGGCGCGGGAGCGTGTCATCGCTGTGCGATCACTGTAAGCATGCGGAGATCGAGGCGTGGGAGAGAGAGAGGGAGAGGGAGAAAGTACTTCGAAATACTTTTTCGGCGGATGGAATCATTTGCCCTGTTTCTGCCCTCTCTATCTCTCTGTACACTTTTTTTTAACGATGTTAGCATGTATCCTCGATCCTGCTACAACACTGCAACAGATTGCATAATAGGGGAGATAGGAAAAGGGGGGAAGAGGGGAAAAGACAAAAATTCGGTGTAGCAGTCTTGCGAATCGTAGACAAAGCATAGAGCGAGATGCGATAGCTATTCAAGCTCTCGTTCCGAATATTTGCATCTGTTCGGTCGTGTAAATATGGTGCATCGACATTGCGTAGGTTGTGCGACTCAAGTTCGCTGTTACCACTACAAGGCAGTCTATATCGAGTCAGGATTTTGTCGATATTGCATAGGTTGTATGACTATCGGTTCCGCAAGTATATATAGTCATATTGCAAAAGTTTTTACAATCCAACATACCGTCATACAAAATGTAGAATAATAGGTGGAGCTTTTTTCGCAATTATCACGTAGTAAGAAGTGACAACCAAAAGAGCATAGTTTTGGGATAAGTAATATCTACGTGTAGAAAAGGATCATACGAAGTATGATATAGTCCAGGTGTTGGTGCAAAAAGTTGAATACATGTACATATGCGGTACGTGATTTGTATCGCGGCAACACCGATTGCAATCCTACCGCTAACAGCTCACAATCTATCAATGAATGCTGTTCGTAGCAGTCGCTTTCGAAAATTAATTGCGTAGTTCGTGGACGTAGCAGCGGTACGTAGAATGTCGGCAAAGGTACTTGCTGGTTACGGATTACATATTTTCTGACAACCACGAGAACACGTAGTCGATGCAATGCTTGTACGCGAACAGTCTTCGTATCGTGGCTTTTGTCATGTATATGACGACGCTGACATTCGCGAATTTGATAACTCGCTCATTACGTACTTGTGTGATGTCCATTCGCAAATGGTCAATTACGATAGGATTTGGTGCGCTGTTACGTCGCTGCGGAAACGTAGAAGTGTCCGTTTCCATGTTGTAGCAGAAGCTTCCACGAAGGGCAAATGTCCAGGCAGCTGTGTCAGATGATATTATTTTGGCGTTGAGAAAACCTATGAACGTGCGAATGAAATATACTTTTGGAAATTAAATTCGTCGTACGTGAGAATCATAGAATTATGTGAAATCAGCTGCGTTGGATGATGTGGGGAAGAATTATCGTACCACGATCTAACTACTCTAAACGTCTATTGGATCACGATCGAACCACTTAGAACGTCTATCGATGCACCATCAAACCATTTCATACCTGGGATCCCAGAACTGTACATATGTAGTTGAATCGAGAGTTCAGGAACAGGTGGAACAAAAGTCGTGGGATTCATTGAACGAAACAACGTAGGCATCCAAATGAAAAAATGAATTGAGCCTAGAAACTAGCCAGTATATAGTGCGGAATGTATGTACATAGAATCCTACATATATTTAAAAACTGCTTTTGAAAAACAGAAGTTTGTACGCGTGAGCTTTAAAAATTGGACCACTGAGGTGTTCAAGATAGTAAAAGAGCAGACAACTAACCCCGCAACTTATTTGCTCCAAGATTCCCGCGGAAAGCCTGTCGTCAGAAGATCCAATGAACCCAAGTTACGTCGCGTTGCTGATCCCGACGTGTATCTAGTGGAAAAAGGTGTTGCGCAAGAAGAGTGATAAGGTATATGTATTAGGATTGGTACATGGTTAGGATGTGCCAATTCGCATAATTCTTGGATAGACAAAGATAATGCATTGTGAAACTAAACATGTTTAATAAATGTGATTCTATGTTCTATACTTATGTGGACACGACAAATACTTTTTTGTGCAGGTTACAATTGTAAGCAATAGCGGGTATAAAATCAAAAGGCAGAATGTCTGCCGTCGGCAAGTTCGGCAGGTTAGATCTGCAGGCTTTAAACGTGAATGTCCACGGCGCATGGCTCGGCGAGTCGGCTTGGGTGAGCGCGAGTCTCGCACCAAGCTCGCTGAGCCACGCTCCGTGTAATTTCACCTTAAGGGTAGTCAAGTTGCCAAGAGCAAAGACCACAGCCATCATAGACGTTTCTCAGCAGCATCACGTTCTTCACAAGTGGTGCGCAGATGTGGACACTTCAGGAAGGCGCGGGAAGATAGGACTCGCTCCCGGCATTTTGACGGGAAGCAGAGTTATGTATCCTGGAAGGGTAGGGGTCGATGTGGGAGACACCAATCTTTGCGCAAGGAGATGAAAGAAGCATTCTCGAGTTGACCTTACCAACGAGGGGTCGAAATCACAAGCAAACGAAAGTCTTGAACTCTGAACTCTATATGAGGCAGTCAGAGCAAAAACGGACCAACCCACATTAAAAAAATTTTTTTTTCCCTATTTTATATGGTTAGTAGAGCCTATTGGAATACGTTATTGCTACTTATTCAATTTCGAAAAAAATGTGGGTTAGTCCGTTTTTGCTCTGATTGCCTCATATATGAGCCGTTATTTTTGAAAGTGGTAATAATCCATTATTTAGAAAAAATGAGTTAATGGTAATTGTAGTCTATATTTCAGCCTTTCTACTTCCTACTTCCTACTAATATAATAAATGCGAAAGTGTGCTTGGATGTTTGAATGATTGTTACTCAATCGCAACACAACTACGCAACGGATCTTTCTGAATTTTTGTATACACGTAGTCTAGGACCAGGAAAAACATATAGAATACTTCTTATCCCGATTTTCTTAACCGATCTGAATCAAATTTTCCATAATTACTCTCTAGAACTCCGCGGAAAATATGGATTACCATGGAATCTGGACATCCCACCTCATCCCCCTTATTTCACACCCTTGACATTCTATGACAATCTAAGTTTCACCCGGGCAACGCTGGCTGCTTTAAACTAGTACAAATAAGAGCAGTATATTTTCTATTACAAAATTAAGATTTTCTAATTATTCAGTGTATCGTTGTCGCGCCTGACGCTCTAACCGGAGTTAATAATACGGTGGAAGGTACGTTTAACTCTCCTCCGTTTTGACGCAGGGAAAAATGCGGGAGGTCACTATGAGTGTATTAAATTCAGCCTAAAAGTAATTGACGTACTATACGGTTAAAGATTGTCGACTGAGACTTCTAATCAAATCTCGTTCTGACAACTTTTAATGAATACGAACACAAATAAACACTGAATGAAATTCGGTTGCCTATTGCGTAGGGACCTTTATATCTTTAAAAGCTAAGCTAGAGAAATGGTGGGGTATGGCCTAGTTATGTGTGGTATTTTTCTTGGGAAGCCTGATCACCCCACGCCTTTCGGAGAACAATGACCTCATCCAAGCGTGCTCGTTCCATCCCTGAGCATGGATCATGCGATTAGGGAAGAAATCTCCGTATGGAGCAAGGGGGTACGTTTACGTTAAAGAGGGATATGTAACTACGGATAGGTGACCCATTTAGTGTATTAAGGTAGGCTTTCAATGTTGATGAATGCCGGTCAACGTGAAAACGTCAGAACTGCAATCGTAGCAATTCCTACGCATTCCATCAGAAGAGATCAAAACCAACGACGACCGTTAGTAAAATGTAGAATTCCGTGTACAATTTGCAAGTGTCATCGAATAGTGATAAACTATTGCTCATATTCGATGTGCATTTGACCAAGTGTAGCTGTTGCTGGAAAAGCGAAAGATGTAAACGCAAGTAAACCACGGAGAAACGGCCATTAATTAGCTAGTCTCGAAATTGGTCAATCATTGACCTATAGCTTAATCGAAGTACTCGGAAAATATTATTGCAAAATTTATTTATTGTAAAAATGTGTAGTACACGATTATTCTAGTGAAAATTATGTTTGAAAATTTTTATGATTTTGTTTGAAAGAAATTTCAAACTATTAAAGTCATTTCTCTAAACTGGAAGTTTTCCTTTTTCTAATGTATAACGGAACCGGGTATGTAGGTCCAGCTGCTTCCTGCATCTTTAGCATACGTCGGAGTGGCTCGATTTTATTATTCTAAACATTTTGTGGAATTAGAATGGGCAAAGGGGATCTAGACTTTAGAATGTGACAACAGTAAACTGGAACGTTGGTAAAATATCGGGCCGAACGAACGGGTGACTGTGCAACCTTTATTTGACACTTCGAACGACAAACGGCCATCTTATTACGTTCCCATCTTCGTCCTTGTTCTCGGTCGCGTCGTTTCCTGCAAAGCTTCGAGGGAATCGATTTCTGGAAGACCACTCTGACACGTCCGTGGATAAGAATTCATTTCGAAAAGAATTTTAATACAAACTCTACCTAGCAACTTGTGTCCTTTTACCATACAATACCTACGTAAGTGGAAGGTGTCTCTCATGATAAATCTATTTCTTTCTAATATTAATCGTGATACTAGTAAAATTACAGCTATGCGAAAACTAATGGATCTAAATCTTTAGTATTTTGATAGAACAACGAGTTTAATATACAGTATGCCTGTCTTATCCAGATGTATGTGCATATTTCGCAAGCAATTGAAGATGTAAAAAATTGTTCTTAAAACATTCGTTTGGTTTGGAGAGAAACGCTATGTGGTGTAAATGGTTTTTCTTATACGTTGTAGTGCAGAGGAGATTTCAAGGTGAATTTAATTTTTTTTTATCCGAATGCAATACTCTTTTATTCAGAATATAATGACTTTAGTTGAAACGAGTTCAGCGAGGTGTAATATAAGATTAATCAATGTCAGGAAAGGTCGTCAATTAATGAGGCTTCAACGTGTCAGATCAACAAGAACTGCGGGTCTGCAGCTCGCTGCTGAACTGTGGTAAAGTAGTCAAAACATTGAAGACGTCTTAAAGCCATTCAGCGAAGTTCTAAAGGCGCCTGGAAGGCGTCCAAAGTTACAAAACTGTGCGTCTTGAAGACATCTTCATTAGGTCTGGACTATACGCAGATAGCACCGTACATCCAAGGACGTCCGTTTCATGTCCAATTTATATCCGAACGTCCTACGACCATTTTGAACATACATAGAATGTTCTTAGAATATAAATTTCGGATGTTTTAGGAAAGCCCGTTTCTTAAGGGGCTTCTTAAGGGGCTTCTATATTGTACACTGGCCCAGTAGTTTTGTTACGCAATTTAAGTAAAGATAGATATTCGATTTTTCTTTCATTGCGTGTAGCAGCAACCATTTTATAAAATTTAAAATATTTTGATTTTATTGACTATACATTTTAATTGTTACATTACTTTGTCAAAACTTTTAAAATATGGTAGGCACGGTAGGACGTAGGATATAGTTTATTTACTTTTTAGCCGTCAAACACCACACTGAAAAAAAATTGTTTAAATCGGTGCAGCAAATCCTGACATATAGAGGAAAGAAAATTCTGGGTCGCGTGGACCCAGTGTGGTGGAAGCGTTAGGAAAATATAGTGTGGTGTTTGAGGGTTAAATGTGTCTACTCCGTGTTATCATACATCGTAACTGGGAGAAGTAGAACTGGAAATTAAGTAAATGTTGCAAATACGTAATGTAATTATTTACAAACTGTAGTGGCAAATGACTGTGAAATAATTAGTGACAGCAAAGCATTGAACCATAACGGCAATTACGACAAACTACTTAGTAGGTTGCTTCATGTACGATAGGTCTACCTTTCTTGATTACGAGAGGCGAGATTGCTAGCGTTCATACGGCCTCTCTTGCATGCACGATTAATGCAATAGCTATTAGGGTTATGATTAGCTATTAGCGAGTAATGCACGTAGTTTAGCGTTCGTTTACGTCGTATTAAAGGCCCTGGCCTAAAGAAACGGGCAACCCGAGTATCGGTTCGATGGAATTTCATGGATTAATTGCGAGGAATCGATGTTCTTCCGCGTTGTACCTATGTGAAATTAGTAGGCGGCGCCGTGGCGTAAGGAGTCTCGGGTTAAATCGAGATAGAAAGATTAAGGTATTTATGTGAAGTTACCATGAATTAATTATTTTTGTGAAAACGGTTATTGCGTTACCTCGATACGATCTCAATTTTATAAATCCTTTAAAATAAAACGATTTTTCATATATAATATATTTTGATATATATAACATTCATTTTCTGTTTGGGTGTTTGTGCGCAATACAAATTTACTTTATGTAGTTTTCGTTGACTAAGCCCACTTTTACGCTCTGTAAAACCTAAAATCACTAACATTTAGTAAAATTGCTTCCACGATTTTATTTAAAGTGAACAACCACCATCGAAATTGTTGTACAAAAAAAATTATGTTTTAGTTTTTAGTGTGTTTTATATACAAACGTTTAACATAAATTTTTTTTAATATATTTTTTATATTTATTTGCTGGTATTCTTTTTCCACTTCGACTTTTTCATGTACTTGGCGTAATTTTTTTACTTTTTTAAAATTTTTTTATGGGGATCTCACTTATTTTTACAAAGATAATTTGCATAGGGAATGACTTCAAATAATTTTTAATATTATAAATTACAAAGGTTCATCATTAACAGCAATGAAGAGTCTTATCTCGGGATAGAATTAACAATTAAATTTTTTCGTTATATATTTTTTTATTATCTACTTTTTAGTGTCTAAGATTTGATTTGTGGTTATAGGCTGATTTCAAATCGTGGGTGGGAGATGCGAGGGTAGTAATTAACTCAACAAAGAATACTATTTATTTGAGAACGTAACACAAAATTTCTTTGGAGAAAGAAAATATCGAGCGGACGAAAAGCACAACCGCTCAAGACGCTGATTTCGAACCGAATGCCTGCTCACCGGTCGCGTTCCTTCCGAAACCGAAGGAAACGCGTACCGCGTGCAAAAATCGGGAAAAATTCCGAGTCCTGAGAAAGGGGAGGTTTCGTCGTCTGACAAAGTCCAAAGGCCACGAAACCTTCAGTCGAACTTTATGACTCTATACGGTCTATAACTGCTCGCCTTCTGCTCCCCTCGAAATCCAACGCTACGCACGCCACAATCGTTTGGATTTATGGTTATGGGTTACATTTATTGATGACTGGGTAATTTTTAAAACCCCTCGGGAGTTTTTCCATAATTTTGTCACCATTTTGTGTAACATTAATAATTTTAGGATACAACGTAGTCCTTGATAAAGTACTTGAAAAAGTACCTCATGATTTGTGGTACCATACATATTTATGTTAGCTAATGTATTTATTCTGACAAGTAACAAGTGGAACAGGTAATTATGTTTAATTACTCGTTTAATTAAGCATTTGGTATCTGACAGGATCGGAATAACGATTAATTAATTGATGGTCCGCAATTACTTCCTTAAATGCTTTGAAGCCAATATTTCTCATTCTAACTTAAACTGATTAGAAGTTTATCAGCTTCTAAGCTACTAAATTACTAATTTTTAATTAATTCCTAGGAACCGGATTGCTTACTTGTTCTCTGGCTAACAGCAGTTACTAACAAGGTTATGGGAAGAACTTCGACATCTCGATTGAGTGGGATGTGTTTGCATCGAACCTTAGGTCGACGGTTTAAACTCGAAACTTTGAAAATCTCTAAAAGCATTTGTGGGGTGCGTAACGATATGCAGTATATTTTAAAAGAATTTTTTTCTAAATACTGAACATTCACGGGTGAATTCCTATATGTATAAATTCGTACCAATCGAGGGATCGAACTCTCGTGCACCAAAGTTTTAATATTGTATCTCCCTTTCATTTGAATAATTGATTTTGTACAATTTCTGACCACAAACTAATTTTTATCCAAATTAATCGATGAACGAGATATTTTCAAAAATGTCAATCAATAAAATTATATTTTCTAAGTGATCTTCATGAAACAAAATGTACTTATAGAAATGTAATTCGGTTTTCAACACACGTGTTGGTTATAATGAATTTTATTTTTATTGTTAAATGCTTTTACTACAGTCTCCACCCACAAAGTTGTAATGTGATACAATTTTCTTTTTATAAATAATAGAAATACAGTGTTTTCTGTAATATGGAGGAAAAGTTTATTGTAACTGTGCCGTTGCCAAACGCTGAACCGTGGAGAATCATTTAAATGCTTAGATTTCGTACCAACCACCCGCGCTTTTATGCAGAAAAGTATCCACGGCTCCGAGCCAATAAGATTAGAAGTTGACCTCGACCGAATTTCATAACTACGTTGCTTCCCGGAAGGGAGGTGGAAATATGCGACTCTGGGGTTTTGGAGCCCGCGCGGATGGCTCAAAGTGGGTTAAACCATGCATCGAACGCGAAAAAAGTAGAGAAAAAAGGGTCTTCATATATTACTTTTGAGTATTTATTATTACTGTATAAACCTTAGAGCACCTACTGGAAATCATAAAACACTTCCTCAAAGGTCTTCAATTTTTAGTGGTTTAAGTACAGTTGTGAATTGCAAGTATTTTTCTTTTTTTATCTTTCAACATGTTTTTGTATTAATATTTTACATATTACATAGATAAAGTTGTTAAAATTCTTCTCATACTTTCCGTCAGCAAATATTCTAACTTTATCGATGTAAAACACTCTTAAATCGAGACCTCTTTACCAATCAACATCAAATGCAAGCCACAAATAAAACCCACAAAATCTACCCAAGGGATTAAGTACCCCCTTTTCAAAATCCCAAAGGACCGCCAACTAAGCTATTACAACGTATATTTCGCGCAGAACTCATCGACACATTCCGATTACATAACACATATTTTAAGCATGAGTCATCGCGCATACCGCAAATTCCTCGCATACTTGACATTCCATTGCTTTGTATAAATACCAGCGCCACGTGGGCCGCGTACAGCTAGTTCGACAACATCCGCTACGCGAGTCACATCGTTACACATTCCTGAAATCTCTTAAAATTCACATAGTATAAGTGTTAATATTCACTTCTGTGCAACGTCTAAAAAAGGATTACAAACCTTCGACATCACTGTAAACGCTTATCATTTTATTTCATTGTAATTACTAATCTTATCGCTTTATATTGTTTTCATTGCTTATACTTACCGCCTAATTATATTACTGCTTAAGCTTATTGCCTTATGTTAACTTGTTTATAACTAATATTAACACAGCTTATGTTTATGTTATTATTATCGATCACCGTTTATATAAATGTTTTTGTGCTAATGCTTAATGTCCAACGAATTTTTGTAATACCTCTACCGCTATCGCATCAATAGTGCATTGCTTATTTACATGCGTTCCTATAAATAGCGGTTCTGTTTACCCAACGTTTGAATTTTCGCAATTATCTCTCGAATACTCAGAATCTTAACCGGCCTATTTGTAATAATTATTATTATCTACTATTTTAGTGATTTATTTGATTTCATGTACTTGGTGTAATTTTTTACTAATAAATATATACTTGAAAAAATATATTTTTGAAATATATATTTGAAAAAAATATTTTTTTGAAAAATATATTTGATAAAATATATTTTTGAAAAATATATTTATTATACTATTCGGAAAAAGTATATATGAAATTAAACGTTCTAATACAAATGCACTGCTGCTATATTATGCTCTAAATCTTTAAAGATTATAACAAAAACGTCGCACTATTTTGAAATACTTTGAGCTTCACAAAACACAACCATGATCTGTTCGAAGACTGCTTTTCAAACGTAGATGAGTTGTCAATATAGCGGTTAAAAACATGAAGGATCAAATACAATAAAAGAACATGTATCTATTTGCGTAAAATATTGCATTCTTATTTCTCTCAATGCTATTTTTTCGTAAAGGAAAGAGTCTCGTTCTGCGTCCATACGCGCCTTTTACCAAGCAGCATTTTCATCATCGGTGTCCATCGAGTGATTTAAGTCCGATATTCGCCATGTTTCAGTTAGCAAAGGGTGCTTGGAATTTTGACAGGTAGCGTTTGCATCACCCGTGTTTGGCACTTGTTTAATATTGATACTATCGGTGTAGGCAGAGTCATTGTTCTCTGAGTAGCTGTAGTGGATTGCTGGAGATGCGATTGTCACTCCTGTGCTGTATATCGTGGACAGATAACTTTCAGTGCCGCTACTGCTCTGCATTGCGCGCAATGGGCAGTGCACCGTTTTCCCTGATAGGTACTATTGCTTCTTTTTCGTTAGTAAGCTGACAGGTTGAGGGAACGCTTCTGGAGATTTACACTCTCGCACACGTATTGTTCACACGCTTCAATATTAGGAATTCACGGAACTCGTCGAGCATGTGTTATCAATTCGACATCACTCTAGGAACTTGTATAAAAATAAGCAGTTTACATTCAGAGTTCAGTCTTTGTTATCCAATATGCAAAACTTATAGGGGAAATATTAATTGTTCCCATCGTCGAATAGTCTTGGAATGACAATGGAGATTGGCGAACGAAACATGTATTAGTTGGTTTTGGCTGAAGGCAGGCGTGTACCGCGTATACGTATTATATCGACAAAAATTTGGTTGGAGAATTACAAGAACAAGAAGAAAATCTTACCATTTTCGTATGATACATGACAATATATTACGATATCTCTGCCATACGTGGACCAATTGTATTGAATTTAGTTTTATTCGAAAGCTCACATGCAGTTTAAATAAGAAAAATGCCTTTAAATTTAGGAAATATTGCAGGCGTGATGAGATATTTATGAAATAAGTTTCAGGTAAGGTTGGATTAGCCAGATTACGAGTAAAAGGTACGCGGCGACGACGATGACGTCAAAACGCTACCGCGTCTCTAGATTTCATTGTTTCTTTTGTTCTGAGATTTTCGTCGCTAGTGCGGTCAAAGGTGTTGGATTCGCGGTGGTGGTTAAAATCGACTAAAAAGAGCGTATTGAAAAATGGCGAAAAAGCGCAGTGCCGAATACATGCACGATGGTGCAATGGCTTTCGAAGCGATTGCCACTAGCGATAAGGACTTCATTGTCTCGCCACCGAATCGAAAAACAAGCGGAATTCCGCCACAGTGCAGCGGGTATATGGAAAAGGAAGAATAGAAGAATTGGTGGTTCTGCACGACTAAACGTTCGACGTTTTTAGCGATTTTTTCTCGCCAAACGTGAATTTCGTGAGTTAAAACGGATTTTCATAAATGAGCCAGCTGTGGTGGAATTAATACAATTTTTTACCGAATTCCATGCAAATTGTTCATTGGAATGCCATAAAAAGAGGAGAGCTCAGCGGAAACAAGAGTTTCCCGTATATCAACCCTCAATAGTTTCCATGCCGCAAAATTCAGGCTACAGTAAAACGGCATTCCACGTGCATTTTTAGCGGGGATTGAGAATGAGTCAAAGGTAGGATCGATGGAAGGAAAAGGAAATTGCGTTTCGCCCCGGACCTATTGATGCAAGGATATTTATCAATAACTGTTTAATGTATATATGGATATTTGCTTGCCGATATATCGATATTTTTTTCGATATCACAAACACTAATCAATCATTTTTACTACGCCTTCTTTCGTTCAAAGTAATTGAAGCTAATGCATTTTGATTTACTACGTGTAAGTAAAATTCAGTACCTAATTCTTTTTTATACTCTTATATTGAATGGTGCTCATGATGTTTCTTATTAAAATATAAATTCAAGTTTCTTTTATAAATATGATTTAAAAAGTAAATTATTTGTTTTCGTTTTAATATTTTGAATCTTAATTTAAATAAAATAATTTCCTAATACTATAGAAAAACATTTATGTTAGATACTTCTTTTTAATTCAAAATCATATTCCCTGGAATATATGGATAGCTTATTTTCTAATTGGTAAATCGATAGGATCTTCATATCGGTATTAACAATATCGATACTTTTTGAATAATATATTTCATGTATTGATATTCAACGAAAAAATACATATCGAGAAGCATCTTAATATATAAGTTAAGTAGAAAGTGTTTGTGTGATTGTGAATCACCTAAAAACTTACGAACGGTAAACCAGATGTTTGCGAATATTTTCACAAAAAAATCGGTCGAGAGGCCCTCTGGTGGTGGAGTGGGAGGCGTTGCTGACACATTTACCTATTGTCCCACACTGATACTTTCTTTTCAAGAGCAGTGAAAATAATTCATATGTTCGTTATAAGTGCGATACCCTGTATAGACTGCCTAACAAGAACGCCTCCGACTCAATTTTTATCTGAAAACCGTTGCAATGAAATCGCTGTAAAAATTTTATACCCTGATATTTCCCCTGTGGCGCGTTGTAGGAAAATCCTCAGTTATTACTTATTATCTTACAGCATATAAACATGGAGGAAGCATGCAGTGGTTGAAAATACAGACAGCGGTAGAAAGAGAAACATACACATTGGGGATACCCTCTCTCTAACTTAAAAAAAAAACGCTGCCGCCCCTGGCGCTAGGAAGAGGCAGAGTGTCCTGTTTTTCTGTCTACCGCCGTATACATTTTCGCCCAGTGCATGCTCCTTCCATGTTTGTATGCTCTAAGCTTATTATCTATCCTGCTCGAAATACCAACGCATTTGAGTAAGTATGAGTGCCGCGTACGTGAAGCAGTTCGAAGTACTTACTTAGTATTTTTCTGCACGCACCCGAAAACAGCAAACATGTCACACGAAGCGACAGAAAGTATACGAAGTAATCTGGAAGCGAGCAAGGGCCGTACGAGATAGACGACGAGTTGATGTTTTGTCTCGCTCCATCTTTCGGATACCGTGACACTCTGTCCTTTGCGTGCGCAACGGGCTTGCGCAATGGTCGCGAGCCCACACGGTGATCACGGGAACCGCTTCGCAAAATCTTGTCGCAGACCCGGCTCAAGTATTTTTTGCGCCCCAGGCGAACTTGTCCAATTTAGCCCTTTATTATAATACATTTATTTGAGTTTATTGATGACCTTTCATTGAATTTTTATTCGTAGTTTAAAATAGTTGCAGTACAATTAGTAATATTTTATTTTAAAGTTTATTTTTTACAATACCAGCAATGAAAATACCATTTTGCACCTCTTGTCGACTTTCCGCCCTAGGCAGCCGCATAATTTTGTTTATAGGGACCAGCCAAGCTTACACGCAGCGATCAGTATGTACATAGCCAAAATTAGGCGACTGCCTAGGGCGGAAAGTCGACAAGAAGTGCAAAATGGTATTTTCATTGCTGGTATTGTAGAAAATAAACTTTAAAATAATATATTACTAATTGTACTGCAACTGTTTTAAACTACGAATAAGAATTTAGTAAAAGGTAATCAATAAATGTATTATAATAAAGGTATAAATTGGACAAGTTCACCTAGGGCGCTAAAAAGACGCGTGTCGTGTCTGGCTCTCTGACCGTCGCGCGCATGCGTCGAGCAGTCACGATTTCATCTGAGCGCTCTGTTCATGATATAGGTTCAACGCCTGTCCCGACCAGCGAGCTCTCAGCGAGGAAGTACTGTAATCACTATCAATACTGTACACACAAGAAGTCAATATTTTCTTTTTCATTGGTTCGAAGTTACTATCCTCGTGACTAGAACTATTTGCCACTTCTACTTCAATTTCATTAACATTGTATTTTTTTTTTTTTTTTGGATGAGTTTGTTTTTAAATTGCAGGCGCGCGACAGCAGTGACAAGTTTGGCTTTCGGTAGCGATGGCTGCGACATTGAGGGTTGGGATAAAAATATATATTTTCTGACCGTGTAAAATGAGATTGCGTATAAAAAGTAGCGCGAAAACAGAGGGATTGTTTACTGTGCAAAAAAACGCGTATAAAGAGTACCACTGTAAATCGAGAGATGAGTGTATTTAAGTTTTAACAAATTAGCATTAAAGTTTTCTGACATTACTTGGGTTTCACATTTCCCAGGTTAAATAAGCCTATTTACATTTCGTCACTTATCATTATAAGACCATGTTTGTTGCGTACAAATTTATTCAATATAAGGGGTCACTCTGGTTAGCGCGCCGATAAATTCAGCGATATTCAGGAATTTATTGCGAAGGCAGCAATTATAGTAATAAAATAAAACTTGTTTTTATTGATTGAACTATATTTCTACAGTAAATAAAAAATATAAAAGTAATAAAATTATTGCTTTTAAAATGGTTTTGAAAGCGATTTTGATGACATGTTTAAAAATTCATATCTCGCGCGTGCAGGTGATTTCAGTAGTTGGACTTCTCTAAAACCAAAAATACAAACGGGTTATTGATTAATATGACTGTCGCTATGGCCCGTACTAGAATAAATGATTATCCTTAAAATTAACAAAATGGCGGGCAAAATACAAGAATCAATGTATTTCGGCTGTGTTTCTTGTGCTATTTTCGATTTCAAAAGTAGGTTAGACTCAACAGAAATACTTGGTTGTCGTACCGGTCAGAGACATAAGTGGGCAGAATAAGTAGTTCAATTTATAAAGTAATCGGTCCGATATATTTTGAGATTATCTGCACCATGTGAAAAATATTATGTTCCGAGAAAAACGCGTTCAATGTTTTTGTCTATGGTGGTCGAGCCTCTGAACTCCCTAAAAAATGCCTATGTATAAGCTAAAATAATTGGAATTATTCAATAAAAATTTAACAGTACATTCTTGAGGATATGTACTTTTGAAAAATGTTATAAAAAATATCGATTGTTTCAAACCGTCTAACCAGAATGACTCCTTAAGGGAATGTTAGGTGGGTGCGGTTAATTGTAATGCAGGTGTCAGAAATTCTTATATGGAAATATGGAATTGATAAGACGATAGTAGTTCTAAATTGGGTAAAGAGAAGATAGTTGAATATGAGAGAATACCTAAAGTGTTTTTCAAGAAGTAATGAATTTACGAGAAATTTGCAAAAATGCAAATAATTACAGAAAATATGGTTGTCAGAGCTATAAAGTTTGAGGTTCTGGTATGGCGTAACCGGTAAGCAGAATTTATGAAGGTGTGCAAGTCGTGCTGACGCTCTTAATCTCTCTGTCAAGCTTGCCTCAGCCTGTGCATATGATGATGATGAGTTTACTATAATTTCGCGCGCGGCCTTTATTTCTTTATTTGCGATCATAAATTACATTTAAATCCTCTGAAAGTATAATACCTACATAATATCATTGTAGTAATAAGATTGTTTATAAAAGGCTTCTTGTTTATAAAAGATTTTTTTAAATTACAACACGAAGGAGGTAAAAAGGGATGAAATATGTTTTCTCGGACTCCTTATTATTTCTGAGGCCCAATTAGATATCAATTTGGTTTTTACTTCGAAAGGTTAGCCACATAAAAACCAATTTCAATCTTATATTAATACCGTATAATTACCGGTGAAGTTTATTTCTAATTGCAGCAAGTATTTAATTTTGTAGCCACCAGTAACTATATAGTATTTAATACAGTAAGTATATTTATTCGGCATTACACAGATATATATCTCGTATTACATACATTCTTCTAAAACCGAGTAGCCTGAAATACAATTTGCTTTAAAATAAATGTAATTTGTATTCTCTTATTCACTTTTCTCTTAATAAATTTTTTGTAGACATAGACAATAATTTACCTATGCGAATATTGCGGAATTCCATTAAGCGTGCTACTATTTCTCTGTACGTACATTTTACATTCCATTTTCGTACGGTTTTTTTCGAATGCTCGTTCATGCTGCATTTATTTATTTTTTTTCCATTCCGCAAACAACTCATGCTGAAGACTGGAAATAGAAGAGAGGAAACGGTTGAAACTGAAACGAGTTTAGGTAGTCTCAAAACCGTACTAATAGCCAACACTTTAGAGTTTCATTAAGTCGTAACCATTCAATTATTGCTTCCCATTACCTTCCTGAGAACTTTCGTCGGTTTTAACTGCCACACTTATTTCCAGGTATGGAAAATTTAATATTATATAATGGTATATAATTGCGCGGAGTGCGGCCGATTGTTATTCAAATCGGAATGCTAATAGTTCCAAGAGGTTTTATGGTAGAACTATTAACCCTATTTACGTCATTGAATTTCATTGAAATTACTTTAAACAAACAAACAAAAGTCAGCAAAATAAAAATGTCGTTGTAATCAGGAGGAAATCCCCTACATATTCACAAAGCTTCAGATTCTTTTGAATTTTCGGGTTCGGGATCTTTCCGTGTAAAAATGAGCGAGAGGACACGCGACAGCGACAAGCCACAAATTATGATGCGTCCAGATCTGAGCCGAGCTTCGAGCCGAACATGCCCAATACTAGTTTTCGTTATCCGGGCCTATATTTTTGACTTTACATACCATGAACTTCTATCTCCGGCTTGCTCAGTCCGGAGACGTAGACATCCTTTACACATACCAGGATTGCAATTTTATCGCGGGCTCCTGCAATTCCTACAATTAAATTTAAGTGTTCTCGGAGGCGTTAATGAACTAACATTCTTACCTCTGGCTGCCTGCAATTTAAAAGTGCCATTTGCAACAAGAGTGCTGCTTCTATTCCATTGCTATTTACTTGACTATACAAAAACTAAATAATTGCTATTCCAACATTTGTAGAGAAGTATTTTTAGTAACATAAACCACCGTTTGTTTCGGAATGAAATGGTCTTAGGCGTAAAAACAACCCCTTAAAGGAATTGTGAGTTTTACTACTATCGCGAAAATCTGCGAAACCGTAAAAAATATCGGAAAAAAGATTAATTCAATGTTTCATTATTTCTGATATCTTACAATATAATGATAAAGAATTTTCGGAAAAAGAATGTTGGTGGGGATAAATTTGGAAAATTTCAATCCCGTGTTATCTCTGTAAACACCGAATAAATGAAGGTATTCATTTCCTGCAGCGAACACGGCGGCTGATTCTATCATTTCCTTTTAGAATGGACCGTGAACCGTTACAGGAGCGTTAACAAAAACGAGCAGGTTGGCCACGTCATTAACATCAGCCATTGTTCCATAAAATTTTTCGCCGGCTATCCTTTCATCCCTGTAATACGCCTACCACTGAAAGCGATGACAGAATATCCGATGGAACCGCGTGTCTGTGTGGAGGAAGCTGGAACGGGAATGAAATCTCCGCGAGAGGACATTTCATTGGTGTACAGTCCCTTTGGGAAAACAAGCACATACACGCGTACATATCTAGCCGGAATTATACGTGGTGCATGTACACGGGGCCAACGCGAAACGTGGTTGTCGAGATGACAGGATGGAATTCACGAGTCGGCGTGCGATCTATTAAACACGTCGAGATGGCCGATGGGCTACGACCTGCTGTAGCTCGGATAGAAAACAGCTCAACCGTGCGTTTTTAAGCGTCCTGTCCTGTCGGTATCGTTCCATTTCACTTGTTAGCAAGGGCCACAAAAATCAAAGATAGCGAGCATGCAATTTTTTAAACGTCTCTCTTAACGTGCGAGCAAAATGGAAACTGACATTAACACGTTCACTGTCACGCGATTGTCCCGCGTTTTAGGTACGTTCGCATGTATTCAAATGTATATTTTCAAAAGCAAGAACACTTCATAGTTGAACGATGATTGCTTATTGTTTTATATCACTCCTAATCATAGCAATGTTATTTAGAAATTTAAATTTATTTATTAGAAGAATCTTAAAAAAACATTGTAGGTATGTTGTAAACGCCGGTCACTGGTGAAAGCCATGGCAGTGTGTTAGTATTGTAAAGGGCTGTAAGTTTGTAAATAAAATATTAATATAATATATACTGTTGGCATTTCTTCCAAATAAATAAAAATAAAATAAAATATTTTATTGAATTTTTACTACTAATGTCCGCGAATTCTCCTGATGAAAAACAGGAGCCGTAATCCGACACGATCACTTGTGGTTTTCTATAGTTCGTAAAATATTCACGTTCGCAGTTAATTACTTTTTCAATTAAGAGGGGATTACGCTTTGGTGGGCCAGAAAATAGGTAATTCTTTGTGAATTTTTTGTACAAAAATGGTTTGACAAATTAATTTGAGGTTTGGCGGGTTGCTTTATTGTATCTTGAACTATTGTTCTGATTTTTTGTGTGACAATGCAGAGAGAGCGTTGAAAAATAATCAGGTGGTCCTGGCGCTGACGGAAAGTACTGTAAGGGTTATCTGAAACACAAAAAGGAAAAATAAATATATCTTAATCATTTCATTTTTTGAAAAAATTCTGTAAGATTTAACGATGACTGCCTTCCATTTAACTAAAACTTAACTTTTTCTCACTGATGTTTTTCGACAAATTTTTTAGAATAACTCTTATTTTTGGTCTCTGGTTCGATAAAAGAAATTGACACACGACTCTCTGGGTGCTGGGACTAAATACAAAGTATTTTTTACGAAGCAGTGATTTCAGAAATTAATCAGCACGAAACGTTTGGAAACTAGAGAATGTGCGTGTGCTGCAAAAGTTTTTATTCAGACGGAGACCATTACAGAGACTCGGAGTGGATTTCGCTGTGAATTGAATCAATAGGAAACCTCATTTCCAAGTGCAATTCGGCTCTGTGTATGGTAGTGGCGTGAAGAAGGCTTTGTCACGTGTAAAAAGCCACCCAATCGGCCGCCCTCGGTTCGCAAGCCCGAGAATATTGCCCGTGCGGTAGCATCCGCAGCGCGTCCAAGTGATCTGTACGGAAGCACGCTCTAGCGTTAGGCATATCTAACTGGAGTGTACGGCGAATTCTGCCAAGTGACCACAATTTTCATCCCTACACTTTGCAAAGTGTACAGTGTTTTGGTGATTAAGACAAGAAGGCATTCTTACAATTTTATTATCAGCTTCAAGGAATATCAAGTTAAAAGCCAACCCTGCCGGTCAACAGCCTACACCTAACAACGTTTAATTCTTTTTGTATGGAGTTATTTGAACAGTAAAGTATAGAGTAGGTGGCTTGTCGCATAAATACAGTGAAGTACACGATACGAAAACAAATTGCAAAAATTTTAAAATTATTTATGAATATAAGTTGACGGAAATATTTATAAAAATCTGAAAATAATGTTTACGTTGGAAACATTTTATTCTGATAGCAGATACGTCAGTACCCAGTTAATGGACTGGATTTCCAGATGAGATTGAATTATGACACTGCAGTAGTTTCCGGCTTTGCTATGTAACACGATTTACTACAGCAGCCCGCGTAATAATATGATATTGCAATAACATACATATAGGTACGGTAGGTACATTACTGAATTTATACATCGTGACACATGGATATCTAATAAGGGAATATTCCGAACCTGGAAATTCAAAAATTCTGAAACTTTGTGAATATGTAGGGAATTTTTTCTGGATTATAATACAATTTTTGTGTGCTGCTCAAATTCACTCTAAGGAGGTGTAATTGACCCGTGAAAATTCGGTTATTTCCCGATTTTGTGATATAACTCGCGAACTGTAAAATATTTTTTACCAAAGGATAGATCTAATTAAAAGACCTAACTTTTGTCTTGAAACTTTTTTTCTATCTCTTACAGTTCGCGAGTTATAACACAAAATCGAAAAATAACCGAATTTGCAGGGATTACTTTCACCCCCTCCCCCCACCCCTGCGGTGTATTTGGGCAGCAAACAAAAATCGCGTTGCAATCAGGAAGAAATCCCCTACATATTCACAGTTTCAGAATTTTTTGAATTTTCAGGTCCGGGATCTTCTTTTGGAAGAGAGATATTCTCGGCAAAATTTTACTGTCTGTAAGTCGAAACTATACAAATAGGTACTGTAATGAGATTTACTGCATTTTTCAAAGCTAACAAATGCATACAAATTTGCTGCATATTGTCAATACATTCTAGTATGCTTGAAGTCTTCAGAAATTCATTAAATATGTCAAAATGAATTGATATTACGCATCCTTTTTTCTCCCATTCAGACGATTCATTACATTTAATGGAAGCTCTTGATGCGAAATTCTCAGAGAAAAAGGGGCATAGAGAAAAAACGACCTGGAATACCTTGAATTACTTCTCAAGCTTGATGGTCGGCACGTATCTATGTGAAATGTGAACAAGGTCATAGCTTTATCTCTGTCAGTTTGAAATAAATTTTCCACTTTCTTTCGTACGTTACTCGTTCTATAAAAACTAAGTAAGCTAGACTTATGTATACGTTTACATTATATAGTCTTAGTTCTTGAAAGTAGTTAAATGATATCAGTAAATTATATACGAGGCAAAATTGCTACACATGTACGTACATATAAGGAGAAGAGGAATCTCATAAAATACGACAGATTCGGTATTCGAAAATGGCTGTATTTCGACAAATCATAGAAAACTTTAAATCGCAAAGTAGTAAATATGTAGCTACATAGTTTAAAATAATTTAAGATTTAATATAATTGTTAAACGTGATATATTTCGCGGATACATTTTAGTATATTTTTCCCATCTAATTTTGGAACGTATCTGAAAATTTGCTGTAAAACTAGAAATAGGATATGACTTTGACCAATTTCAGAATTTGAATACCTATCAGTAGCAAACGCTTTTCGAATAAAAGATACCTGAGATACCTTCACGAGAAATCCAATTTCTCTTATGGGTCATTCCAGATCGAGTTGATCACAGTTTGCAGTCGATGTCTAGGATTGAGATGAAAGTGTAACACGATGTAATGCATGTGAAGTTAGGGGAACTAGTTTCGAATTTGTTTCAAGAATGCAGGTCGTTTGCAATGAAGACGAATAAGGCGATAACAATTCACATATATTTTAAGAATATTTTCAGTTTTTTATTTCAGTCGATCCTGGCACGAGTTCTGGTATTGTATATTTAATACAAAAAGTGATAAAATTCAAACAATAATTTTTTTAAATAAGAAATAATTTTTTTACTGTATCTTCAGTTTCTTTTTTTTTAATTCATGAAAATCACGTATTTTTCAAGCGTTTTGACAGGAAAATACCCTTAAACGTCATACTGTGTTTATGTAGGGGTACACATATCACTGTGGGCACTGTGCCAGGTCCCACCATTCCCGGTAGGTAGCTACTTCTAGAACTGCCAAATACATACTTGAAATTCAAACCGAGTAAAGCTCATTTCTTTCGAACCGAGCCAAGTACACGATTATCTAAGTAATACTTCAAATAGCTTGAATATTCGAACACGCTCGATAAAATTCGATCTTTTTGAATGATTTGTGTGGCTCGAATGTTTGACCGGCTTGCTGGCATACCAGCTACTTGATTTCAAGTGGAGAACTTGAACCTTCGAGCTACTCGATCGATTTCGAGTTACTCAAAAATTCGAATAACAATTATTACTCAATAAGGATGGACATTTATCTTAAGGCTTATACTCAATATAAGCATACAGGGTGTTCGACTATAGGTGGGAGAAAATTTAGGGGATGATGCTCACAGAGTATTCACACTTGTAACAAAGTTGTACTTATTGTTAAATAATTTACATCTCTTCAGATCAATTTAGCCTGATATTTAGTTGTAACCGCTGTTGTTTATGGAAACGTTACTGAAATATATTATATTGTTAAAGTATGATCAGTCTATAACGCTTTACAGTCTAGGATTGGGAATATTTGTCGAATTTTTCGGTATTCGAATATTCGAGTACTTCAGTTTTTCAGTTATTTATAATTCGAATATCCAAGTATCCAAATACTATTTGAATATTTAGGTAATCGAATACTGAAATATTCGAATACTATAGTGTGAATTATAAATCAACTTCTTTGCATTAATTTTTTACAAAGATTCGACCTCGAAAATTGCGTAAGAAAAATTATCGAATATAAGAAACTTCATTTTCTTGTCGCCTGCGATGCCACTGTTTCTTAATAAAATCGAGTTTGTTCGAAACAGTTTACTTAGCTAAGGGGACAGTTAATAGAAATCATTTGTAGTGGCGAAGATAAAACTACCATCGTATAAGTATAAATGTAGTGTATATATATGTATGCATGTATGTACATAGTATAGGAAGACCAAGCAGGAAGGAAAGACGGATAGTTCCGACGAACGGACGGACTACATGCCTCGGTGTAAGATGAGTAGTGTAAAGTTGAACTTTGCGATGGTAGTAGAATGGAAGGTTTGCTCAGGGAAAGGGGTTGTGAAAGGAAGGAAGGAAGATCAGGAAGGAACACGTAATTCCAGAGGGCTTAGCGCGTACCAATTTTCAGGCCAGTAAATTCCAATAACATCCGATGCCCTTAAAGTCTTCGTACATCACGTCCCATGAACCATCGACCGATTTATTACAGAAGAATTCAGGTTATCGATATCCATTAGCAGTCCATCCTCCTCACAAACGATTCTTCTCTTTGTCTTAATGGTTATACCCCTTTACACGTATTGAACTTTCGTACAAATTCTGAAATAAGATATGGCACTATTGGGCTATAGAGTTATGTAGCGGGCTATCGCAATTACAAAGACATCAGGATATTTATGGAAAATTGATTTCCTTTCTGTGCGAATAAATTACAAATTATGCAATTGGCACACTACTGTATACGTTTCCAGTATTGTCTTTTGTTATTCTAGTGTTTCCAATTTGTTCCAGAATTTTGCGCGGTGAAAATGCACGTTTACCTTGTACCCTTATCATTTATAAAGCACTAGCTTAAAGTTCCCGGCGTTGCTTGGGGTATATTATTTTTTTCGGTGAAGGGGAAGGAGTTTTTGAAAAGATTTCTCCCCGTCATAGAAACAGTGGTTCCAGAGATCGTGATAAGTGAGTGAGTGGTATTATGATTTTATATATATATATATATAAAAATCTAATATATATATATATATATATATATATATATATATATATATATATATAGGTATATATATATAGAGATGGATAGATTAGTTAAAAACATGAAAACATTGCTTCCTCTTGCCGAGACGGACAAAGTGATGTAACACACATTTGGGGCGTGGGTACGGTTCATATTTACAGAGAAAATGCATTTCGAAGTATGCACCTTCAAATATGTATAACGGTATTAAAAAATTATTTAATAAAATAATACCGCTGAAAGCTTCCTCTTGCCAAGGCGAGCAAAGTGATGTAACACACTTGCGAGTACAGTTAATATTTATTGAGAAAACGCATTTCAAAGTATGCTACTTCATATAATAATATAGCTAATAGGTACATCAAGTAAAAGCTCCAATATTGAGATGGATGTTGTATGTAATTTATTCTTTTTAAAAGTCCATAAATAGTTTCATTTAATAGTTTCGGAGATAAAAATGCATTTTCGAAGGCGGTTTTCGTAAAAATCGGCAAAAACTCGGAATTTTTAACACTTGTATTCTTTAAACAATTTCAAAACTAGAAAAATAATGACTTAGCCCCCCGCCCCCCTCCACCCCGCCTATTTTCAAATGGACTACAATATATTTCAATATCATGAAAATCCCAGACATCCAGGAATCTGTTTCTATCATCCATGCTCAGCGCCATTCATTCCAAACTCCAAACCGACAGTAGACGACTCAGGTCATGTGCCTTCGCCGACGTTCGCGAGCCGGGTCGTATACGTTTAGCAACCACGGACGACATGTCCACGCTACCATACACGTTCACAGTCATCTACCCTGGCCTAGACGCATTCGAGCCTAGCCCCAGTTTGACACATCCCCCATTGGAATAAACGTGCGCGCTCAGCCTTACTCAACGTATACTTACGCATTCAGATCGGGATCCGGCTTTAGAATATGCAGTCATGCTCAACTGTGTTCAACGTATACGCATTCCGATCTGGATTTTGGACCCCACCGACTTAAACGTGTCTATGAAGCGACGCTTCGTGGACAAACGGTCTTCGTTGTTATCCGACTATATCCGGTCTGGTTCGGTTGCCGCAATTCGGCGCCACGCAGTCGAATCGGTCGCTCGATAGTGGTATTAAGGTTTCCGGAAACGGTGCGGTTTCTGATACTCGGAACCGGGTCGGAATACGGACCGTGGATGATTCTCTTTGTACTGGCACCTGATATTCAAATTTCGAACTGTTATTTATTCGAGGCGTCAGCAACACGCTTTTATGTTTTTCCATTAGGCACAGTCGAAGGATAAGGTTGCGAGTGAGAAGGGATGAGAGTAAACGTGACTGACAAGTGGGTTTACAGAGTGACTCAAAATAAGAACATTGGTATGCTTCATTCGTGCCATATCGCCCTTTAAGGGCGTGAAAATTAACCTCAAAGTAACATAGGCACTCCCACTTTTCCGCGTATAATTTCTAAAGTACAAGAGTCAGAAAATTTGGTACGGGACAGGTTTTACAGGCATGTATGCGTCCGAAATTCTGAGCAAAGGTAGCAGCCGCCGGGAGTATAATGTAACGTGTACCAGAAAAAAAGAAAGATCCGAAATTGAGGCTGCATTTGAAAAGACAGAAAGATTACTATATGTAACAAGAATAACTGATTAGTGGTCGATTGCTTTCATATTCCCATAGACCCGTAAAATTAATTAAAGAATAGAAAAAAAACTTTAAGTATGTTATACTCGAAACGCGGCTTTTGCGCACTATCGCCACTGTAAAAGAATTTAATTCTTGACCGACTCTAAAAATTCAAGCGAGATTCTATTCGAAATTACACCTGCCGCCACCTCATCCACTATTATAAATTGACACACTCATTTTTTTACGAACATTTTATTGCGAAAGAAACTATGTTTCGGCACCCTTTGGTTTAAAGTTTAAAAAATGTCCCGCGCGAAAAAATTTGAATATATATTTTCAATATAATCTTGCACAAGAAATTGCCCTATTTACGGTTGAACTGTAATTTCGGCCACGAATATGGAATAGGATATGAGTTGTATGAGGTCATTAAAGTAGGTGACCCTGCACATTCGAAGTCCCTACGTGTCGTCTAAGTTCCATTATCCCGCATATCCCCTGAGGGAAATGCGTTTTCATTTGACTTCTCTTTGCAATCTCTTCTCGGTTTTATTCAAAATCAATGCCCTCTGTGGTGTGTGTAGCTGTTTGATACGAATTTATACCTCGAAGCCTGTGCGCTGGATGTAAAAATTGCTCAGGTAGGCGTAACAAGAGCTCTAAAGCTCCAATTTCGACGTAATGGAACGAATACGTTTGCATCGTAACTCAGTCAGAAATTCCGATCTTCGTCCGTGACGATTAATCCCTTGCTCTGTATTCTCGTAGGGATCGATTGTCGACGTACTGACCAGAAATCGTCGTGGCGAATGTTGTGGTCAGTCGGCGCACAGAAGCTGGTATGTGCAGGACACTGTAGTGCCGGGTCCGCTGCGATCAAGGTTGAAACCAATAAGTTGCCCAACGCTTTGAACAGTCCCTTGGTTTGTGGCTTTGTGACTAAATAGTAATATCGGGAATATCGCGGCGATACTGTCTTCCATTGGGTTTGTAAGGCCGCCTACAGACTTGAGCGCAAACACGAACAAGGCGAGACGAGACCGAATGAGTGGCCGAAGTGTGGACGTCGTTCCGAGGTATGCGAAGTACCTCGAGACCGTTCGCCGCACGCCTTGGGTTGTTCACCGCACGGCTATCGATCCAGAAAATATAATTCGTGCTCGGTGTGGACGCCGTTTCGAGGAATGCGAAAGATGTCGATCCATCAAAGAAAATTCGTGCTTGTGTACGGGTACGCCGAAAGCAATGGAAAGACGAGTTTTCTTCTATACATGTTTGTTCGTGCTATCTGGCAGTGGCTGTTGGATTCTGCAGTGACCGAAACAAAGGTTTCAGACTTCATACTGCTTCAGATGTACCAAGGAGTTTACTGTGTCGCGCGACACCGAATGGCGAGATGCATGCTTCTGGTTTCTCGAATGGGACTTTAGTCCAATCAGGTGTTCACACATATACACTAGGGTGGCCCTTATTTTCAACCTGCGATTTCTTTTACCTTCATCCCGTAATATGGTTCTATTTCATAAAAAAGTAATCCCTGAAAAAGTTTATTGCAATCGAACAACAGGAAAGGTTGCTACCCAATTCTTGAATTTGAAGAATTTCTAAAAACTGACAAGCCCTATCGAAATTTTATTCCAATAATATTAAAAGAGCATTCAATTTTCTACAATTACGGTATATTATTTGTTCGTGTTTCCAACCATTTTTTTTTAGATAATAGCCCTAACATTAGCAAATCACCGAAACAAATCAAGGGATTAAATAAAATTTAAATATAAAAATAAGCTTTCACTACTTCTTTTGGAAGGGAAACTTAGGAAGTCCTCAGAACACATGTTTCAGAGCGCACGAAATAATAGCATTTGTGACATTCTGTATAAGCCAGGTATTTGGGGATTTCGAGGATGCATACCAGTCCATACTTGGTTGCGCATTTGAGAAACATGAATTTAAAAGGAAATGAATGTACAGGGTGAGTCAATAAGAACTGCCATATGAAATAACTCGTTATTTATTAATTTCATAAAAGAAATATTAAAAACCGTTTGTCACTCGGAAATGGAGTAAAATTTTTCTTCTATGCGTCCACAAATGTCCACGTGTTTCCCTGGCAGTGCGGTAGGAAACGAAATTACAATTAACACATTCGCCACTGTGACGGTCACTGTTCACGTGAAACCGGTGTGTATTTATGAATTTTTCTCTCGCGAAAGCATTTACCGCGTGGAGTTTATTCTTCTGTTTTATTTCAGTGTGGAAGGTTTGGCCTATTTGAATATTTTTTTTTCAAATTGAAAAACAAACTCATAATGGCTGCAAATATAACATGAGTCCTCGTCCTTCAATTTAACAGCAACCGTTTTGGAAACTCAGTTTTGTTTCACACTTTATCACCATGGCTTAAGGGGTTATACATACCTAACCAGAGGGTCGAAAAGAGACAAATATTTGTGAATTTTTTTCGTAAAAACGGAAACATATATTTTTACAGAACTTTTGCAATTAAAAGTGCAACATTTATAGAACATTTGGTAAATTTTCCGTAGAAAAATATTTACGTTTATAATAAAGTGACAGCCAAAATACAAAAAAGAAAAAATCAGGATTTCAACTTTAAATAGCCGCCATTTTGTTTTAAATTAATATTTCGAAAATTCCCTCCGTTATTTAGAGGATTCATTAATATATTAACGAAATCTTTTGTGATTTTTTATTTCAGATAATCTGGTTCCGAATGGCAGTACTCACCGCAAAACTAAATTTTTAAAAAGGCTTCTTGGATGTCGATTGTTACTTTATTATAAACGTAAATATTTATCCACGAAAAAATTACGAAATGTTCTTTAAATGTTGCTCTTTTAAGTGCAAAAAGTTCGGTGAAAATATATGCTACTGCTTTTTCAAAAAAAAATCAAAAACATTCGCCTCGTTTCGGCCTCCTGACTAGGTACAACCCCTTAAGGTAGCTCTCACTGTGCCTCGCCTCGGCGCAACTTCTTTTCTCGCGTACCTACGTCTAGACTCATGTCGCCTCGACTTTTTCCTACCTGAAGTTTTCGGCTTGCCCTGGGTTCAAATGTTTGGACAGTTGTTCAGAGAACCTCTTCCTGCACAGTCGTAAATTCAGGGTGCATAATTATGCTTGCACCCACTCACACTACGCCTCGCCTCTCTTCCTCAAAATATTCTCGAGGAGAAATCCGCCGATCGGAGACGCGCGGAGCGAGGTGAGGCAAGGCGTAGTGTGCGAAAAATTGTCAAACTGTCGCCAGATCAAAAACAATACTAACCCTTAATGGTACTTCTCATCTGATTCCACTGTTATGAAGTAGGAGTCAACTAATTTGAAGAAAATTATCCCCACACCCTAAAACATGCCTTCCACTTTTAAGAACTGACGTTGTTGCTGAAACTAAGGGGACAGACCAGTTGTGAAGAAACATCCAATGTGACAAGACCATTTTACTATGCACAATATTGAAGCGGTTTTTAAAGTGTTTTTGTGGAATATGTACTAATATATGGAATCTAATAAAGTATTTGAACATATTTTTTTGACATATTTGAAACAGATAAATCTATACCACAACCTGTAGCTTTTAGTTACACAATTGAGTCACTAATAACCTAAATAGTTGATTGATGAATAACCGAAAAAGAAAAATACATTAGAGACCTCCTTTGAGATTAATTCGCGGACCTATATTAACTGGATATTTTTTACTACTTTTTTTTTTTAGTAGTACATTTCAGAAATCCTTCGACACTTTCTTCAAATTATGCTATACTATATTTAAATATAAATTTTTCGAGATCAATTGTAATTTACCATTTACAAAGTTGCACTTGTGATTAAAATTTTAACACGTTCATCGTTCGAAACAAAATGTTCATAAACCTGTTGAAGTATTATGAACTAATTAATACAGTAAAACAATTTCGTACATTTTTTTTAACGTTTCGCTTCATAAAACATTTGAATTTATTCAAGGTTCACAGTTCAAATGTAAATATCCATCGACTGCATTAACTGTGGCATTGATTCGATCGGACCCGATGCTTATCGTGCAATGGTTATCAGGGGACACGAAACGATTCGTGGAATGTAGACGACTCCGGCGGAATACGTGTACTTCGCTTGAAATTAAAACGATGCAATTTCGGTGGCCACGAACGGGTATAATTAGACGAGCATTACTCCCGCCGTGACGTTGCATACGTTCACGACTCAATTATTCCCCCGACGGATAGCAATGCTCCTCAACGTTCCGTTTGGAATGATAATTGGATATCGATCTTATCGCAAAGAAATATAATTCGCATCTGGACTACCAGTAAACACACTTAACATTAGCGGGTAGAAAAATATTTGATAATTAGTTCCGATTATCAACTTTACTCCTTAGTTTTTACAAAGTAGATGTGACGTTAGCAATCGAGTACTGGTGATGAGATACAAAAGTAGCATACGATGATTTTGTTTGATTTTTTTGACATTGTTGTAACGAAAATTCGTTGATTAAACTATACTACTAGTCAACTGCCGATTGCATAACACAACGGAACTTGAAATTGAAGAAAGGGTCACGGATCCATTGATACCCCCTTCGTGAAGATACAATAAAAAATAGAAAACTTGAAAATTTCAGAGGTGTAGGACTCATTCCAACCTTATCACGTTTGGTACTCGGGCATTAAGTTGTGGTGAGGTTACTGATCTCTATGACCAAAGAATATGGAGGGGGTGATCCGTAAGCTCCTAACCGGGCTATAGTGTATATCCTGTATCTCGGAATTCAAAAGAAGATTTAGACTACGTGACTTCTAGCTACTAGATCTTGCGAAACGTGCGGAACATACTGGACGATTGAATTATACATGTGTTTTCTTGTAAAGTCTCCACTGCATTCAATCTGACTACAAATTCCTGCTGTGAAAATCTCGGAAGCAAAATAAGGGTTGTTTGCCTTCAACTCCACTTGAAATTTTAACACTTGTTAATACTTCAATATACGAAGGCGGGAAAATTCCAAAACTTTCAAATGCCAAATTCAAAATACTTTGCAAAGTGTTCAGTTTCGAAACTTTTATCTTGATATGTATTTCAGTATGCAGCACAAGGTGTAGTATCAATTTATGTGGACAAATACATATGATCCTATACAAAAACGGGAGCTACAAATCACAGTTGCTATCACACAAATCACTATGGAGAAAGTAACTTCATATTTCATATTTAGGTAGTTCAACATTTTCCGTTACCAGCTGTTTTCATTACTAGAGGCATTATACAAATCAAGTTGCGTAACTCACCGTATAGAAAGCATTACACATACTAACAAATAAGGTATTTACTGGTACTGAAGTATCAGACATTGTACTAAGAGTTTAAACTTTGATGTGGAAAGTAAACACGATAATTGGATAAGGAATAATTCGTTTTCATACATTGTGAACAGCTTCAGACTTGTATATTAACAGTGTGCCTCACAATTACAGCTATTCAACGTCAAAGCGGATAGGTGAAAAATTTAGTTTCATTGATTTTCTTCAAAATTACAGCATTTGTCGGTACCTTGCAAAACCAAAGTATTCTGAATTTCAAAGGCCTATGTCAAATGGTTTTCGAAATATTTAACGTTAAAGTTTTAAAAATTGAAACAAAATCGGCTGTCGCGTTAAACTTTTCACCTATCCGCTTTGACGTGGAATAGCGCAATAGTGGGATAATTTTGAACATCCAATAAGAATCGTTGGTTTAACATTGTGTATGTATATCACAGTTAAAAAATATACAGATTTCAATGATGTTTCCTGCCGTCTGTCTGTTTTGAGAGATCGTGTAAACTCTGTTATATAACGCTCGAATTTAACCTAATACCATTTAATGCAGTGCTGTCCACGGATGAAGTCCCGTCCTCGCCTTTGTTCCCTCCCACACACCGTATTTTGTTATAGGTGAAAGCGGCTAAGCTCCGGAGCTTACATCGGACAGCACTGATTTAATGAAACGATTACAAAAGCTGTGATACCTGACGATGGTTGTTATGAAGGCCGTAAAGGCAAAGTCCATAGCCGTAACGAAAGCTGACACAAAGACCTCAGTGTTCGATCCCAATTCTAATAAAAAAATTAATTTCCTCACATCAAGAGAATTTACAAGCACCCGTGAGTTCCGTATCTTTTATCACAACCGATCTCGAGGAGCATAGTTTAAGGTGGAAGAATTAAAGAAACCAATCAGTCAATAAAATGACAGTTTTACGTGTAAAATTTTATTTGTTATTCTGTAAAATAACATCGATAATGTGAAACAAAATTTTCCTCGCTTCATGTTCACCGTTTAAAATTATTCATATATGTATAAAACATTTTTCGTATCATTACAATTAAAGGAGATAATTGTATGGTTCGTTTCGAATGGGACACCTTGTATACTTAGATTTCGTATTCTGTATTTCTAATTCAAATCGTCCAGGAGTTGCACAGTAACTACTCGAACGCTACCCTTTTGTGTGTAGATTGTTGGTATTAATGTTCAACTTTGTTATGCTAGTTAGATCTGCTAAACTGAAATTTGAATGATAGTGTTCATAAAAAGAGGCAAGGGGAAAAGGAGGACCTAGAGGCATAGATTCTCCGTGCAGACAGCAGCGCTATTAGATACGCCCATCTCAATCAACGCTCTGCGGATGGTCATAAATTCTTCTACCGTAATAAAGAGGAAGGGTGGTGAGAAAGCGGGGGTGGGAGAAGCGTCGAAACGAGCTGGTGAGTTACGCGTGTTGAAAATGTATCGGTGGTCTATACTACCTACCTTCAATTTCCACCTTTTCGTTCTCTTTGATCGTGTTCACACTTGCCCACGTAGCCAGTTCCGTATTCGCTAAAAGTATACCACAATACAACAGAAATTTAAATAAACACGTTTAATTTTTATTGCCTTAACTAGTTAGGGGTCCGTGTGGGGCTAATCCCCCGCCCCCCCCAAAAAAATGCGGAATGACATTTATGGCATCATATAGAGTGACTCAAGATAAGAAGTGGAAACTAACCTCAAAGTTAAATATGCACTCCAAGTTTTTTGCGTATAACTCTTAAAGTTCAAGGGACAGAAAAAATATTTCAAACTAAAATTTAATGACGCAATAAACGCTGCAAACTTGCCTCAACAAAATTTTTAAAGAAGTTTTTTCGTCAGGTATTTTTTCAAACTCTTCAAAAATTTTTTTACACAAGTTTGCAGCGTTTATTGTACCTACCATTAAACTTGTAGTTGAAATTCTTTTTCTGTCTTTTGTACTTTAAGAGTTATACGTGAAAAAGTGAGAGTACCTATTTGACGTTTGAGGTTAGTTTTCACGACTTAAACATACCGTTCTTGTTGTTGTGAGTCCTTCTATAAACCCACAAGTTGCGTCCCAATCGGTGAGTGGGGGTTCTCCGGTTAGTACTGACTTTTTTTTAAATTTATTAATAGCTGAATTCGTTAACCGAACACAATAGTTTTTGGAAGTATGTGTGCTTCCTAGTTAATTACTTTTTTTTTTTTGTAATACAACTAATTCAATAATTACTATAGCAAAACTGCACTCTTGCTCCCACAGGGGATGCACCAACAATAAATTGTCCTATATTTAAGGATCAGAATTTTGAAAATAACGCGGATTCTCCTGCATATTCCAGGTGCACTACTCCTTGCATGTATGCTGCGCGCTCGGTGCTCAGATTCTATGCATGCACGCTATTCCCACCACCATTTGGGCGTCACGCGTCGTAAGGTCGAAGTAAGTGACTCTTCGCCGACGGGCAGCCAGCGCGTTGACAGCCGAGAGCAATAAAACCAGTGTTCCAGATAATTCATCTACTTCAAAGAACTGAAATTTTTGAATTTCCCATACACCTTTATAAGAGTATAACCGATGGATTGGTGACATTTTCCTCGTAAAAATGAGTCCAAACACGACACAATTCTGTCTACTTATAATTATACGTAATGAGCAATTCCCGCACCGGTAAATGAGACTGGAAAGTGCGAAATACGTAATGTTTAGGCTCATTTTCATCGTAGCAGTTTTATCTCATCAATTCTAATATATTCGTGAGTATTTAAAATGTTCACTTTTCATTAGTGGATGAGTCACGTCGCGTACACGGTTTATCGCTTTTAACTGCCTGTTCTCAACGGAAAGTGGGTCGAGGATCCCTCGCTGTAACTCTATTTAGCTCTCTGTGGATATCACTCTTTTAGTTTCTTTTCGTCAAACGGCTCGGACGAAGCCCCAGTCAGGCGTGAAATAATGAGGTACTACATACAATACCTTCCCTTCTCTACGTTGCATACGAATGACCAATGTCTATCAGCACGCATCGATATGGTTTGTGAATTCACAACTCGAAAATACCAAATTGTAGTTCGGAATCGTGTTATAAAATCCTATCATTGATACGAGTAGCTAGTTGTTTCTTAAGTAGCTCAAAGAGATTTTAAAAACCAAAGAGTGATATCAGCGCGTAGGTTCGGTCATATAAATAATATGCGCTGATATCACTCTTTGGTTTTTAATATTCTAAAAATACGGTCGAAATTCTAAATTCTTTATTCAAAGAGATTTTAGTAATTATTTCAATTCGAGTAGCTGGGATTTAAGTAGTTAAATTTTCAAACAGCTCAAATCACTTGAGAAATCGGATTCTTTCAAGCTTGCTTGAATAATTAAGCTACTTAGATATTCGAGTATTTGGCTTGATTCGCATGATTTAACCTGAGTTCAGTTTGGCTTGAATTTTCAAATTACTTAGATAGCTCCGATAGTTAAACTATTAGTGACCAGTAACCTTTTTTTAACTCTTTGCGCAGTATTAGAGTGTGTTCGCGATAAAAAGTTCGTAAAAGACGTGTGGTCTTGACATGATTTCACAGTAATATTTTCTGGAAAGCATTGAATGTGTTATTCAACAGTTCCTGACTATCTGCTTTAAACACAGAGCGAGCCCGGAAATTGCTTTATAAATACCTCGCTGTCTCATCAATTCATCGGTTAGTCGACAGTCAAGCCTGGTTTCAATCATCTATTAAAGAAAATTCAATTTCTCATATTTATTAGGCTTTCGTGAGAGGATTACCAATGGATCGACGAGATTTTTTAAATAATACATACTCCTAAAAAGGTCTGGGACATTCAATGTTCATTGGAGTTGGCTCACCTTCGAATCGTGGGGACGAGCTGGACAAAACTTTACCATTAAAAGCGACCTTTCGGAAAATTCTGTCTGACTTACAAGGAAAGTCGCCCAACTGTGACATGCCTAAATTTGGTGAAACTTGACGTAAAGGTAGAGCGGCCGATATTCATGTTAAGGGGCTGAATCTATTCTTCAAGGTCCGGGGTTGAAAAGTTATTTGGTTACATCGCTAGAAAACTAACAGAGTTAGAAAAAAATGTTACATAAAACGTTTCTTGGTTTCATACGAGAAATAATATGACGCACACAAGATCTATAAAAAGTCAGTAATGGTGTCACAGCAGCTTGAAACCAGCCCGGATATGGTTGTATCTAGACATATTTCGTCTATCCACTTGCAGTGCTCTCGTAAATATGTAATAGAAATGTGTTTAAATTTCCATTGCTGTCGGCACGTGCCCAAAGTGTGGGACAAAACCTTCTTGGCACGAGCGGCTGCTGTTTAGGAAAGGCTTGACCGCCTTGAAGGGGCTATTTTCAAAACAGCGCACCAGTTAATATGTTAAGTAAAATGTAAAGTAAAGTACTGAAGGTTTGTGTATTCTTGGTCTGACGTTTGTAGTTTGAAAAAATTACGCAAAAAACTGATTTGCATATATTCTAAAAGCATACTCTGATCGCCCTTAAGGGGGCAGACCGCTGTAAAAAATCTGAAAAATCGATATTTTCTTTTTCACATTTTCTGAAAGACGTAGGGTAAAGAACCCAATTACTGACACATTAAGCGGTGACGCTGACATTATTATAGGATAGTTATCTACTTATAGACTAAAAGTATATTTTGTTCTTGATATTTATTATTATTTAATATCTTTACTTGATGAAAAGAATTTGGTGGATCTTAAAACTTCGATTTTTATGTATAAATTTATCAATTTCAAAAATATATTTCGGCATTTATTACTGACGCCCTTCAAATGTATTTGACTGAATTACTGACACTACAATTTGTCGCCCTCGAAAATTTGCCACTTCCCAAAATTTGTCGATTCCCAACATAAACCGCGCCCCAAAATTTGATGCGCCCCAAAATTTGCCATCCTAGGCTGCAGCCTACTACAAATCAGAGTGAGTGAGATGCACATATTCTTTTCGCCGGCTCTGGACATTTAAACCAGAAGACGGAACCGTAAAGTAGTAGGGTCTTCTGCTATCGATGTTATGGCGAATTTACACGGTTCACTTTGGTTGAAGAATACGGTTGATTCAACAAAACTGGAATCATAATATTATAATAGTCTTATTGCCTTTAAAAACAATTTTCTTGCACAAAACAACAAGCTCTGTTCACAAACAATACATCGGTGCAACTGAAATAAATCCTTTCAATGTTCAAAATGCGTGTTTACACGTGTTCGATTTGGACGAATCATCCTGAATGGACAACTGCATCGAACAAAAATGAGAACTCCAATGTTCAATTCGATTAAACACTTTGATTGAAGTACTTAGCACTGTTCACTTTGCGTTCAATTTTGTTGAATCAACCACATTGTTCAACCAAAGTTAACCATGTAAATTCGCCTTTACTGCAACGATTCCGCCTGTGGTACCAGCGCCAGCTGGTCTATAACATTTAACAGGCCCTACATTTTCTCTCCTAGTCTGTCCCGAGCTGTTCTTTGTTTAAACCCTTAACGACACGCTTCAATGCTTTGCCAAAAATAACAATAAAAAAATTATTTAATCTATGTCGTGTTTTGTCTTATTTTCACCAGTAGAATCTTATTAATATGTCCAGAATATTTTCATAGCAATAAAACTAAAGATGAGAATTTAATTGTTCATTAGTAGATCATTTATTTATATGTAAATATAAGCCAGAAGCTCTGACCGGCTACTTGTTATGTTTCCCGGTTGGCTGGATCCAAAGGAGATCTCCTCTACTGGTGGGAATAGAAAGCCACGACTATCGAACAGGAATTTTCTTTTTCCATCGAATCATTATTATATATCGTTTTATTAACCCTGGAAATGATCAGGGTTGTATGAACAATCAGTTAACAGTTTGACAGTTTTATTAACGACTTTAGAATTATTTATGTGACGAGTACGTTCGTAATTAATTTGATCTTATTATTCTTTTAACGCATCGCATTGATTAATAATTTTAAATAACGATGAAAAGCACACATTGGCTGAACGTAGTGTAAGGGAAGAAATAGACGGGGCATAACAAAACCTATTCAAATGTAACCTCCTGGTCCGTGCATCGCATTAGAATAATTACATGCAGTCACTAACACGACCCATTTTCAAGCTGGTTGCATGGATCGAATCTGTATATTTGGGAGAATAAAGGATGAGGCACGGATGGTAGAGAAGGAAGGAAGGAATGGTTGGGCGGAGGAAGCAGAGAAACACGGGCGAAGGCAAGTGGGAACGAACAAATGCCTCGTCAGAAATTCCCATTTATGTGGGTTACCACGTCTGTATGGTTTATTCGTTTCATATAACTGAAAATTCAAATCGGAACGGTGAACTAACATTTTAATGCGCTCATGGTAAAACTGAGAATGGAAATTACGCTAATTATCATAGAGAAACTGGAATAATAATCATCCATATTCACGAAATGCACATTACACTAGTTTTAGGTAACAGAATTTGAGCACTGTTGAAAGCCCGGCTGAGAGACGTACAGATTAATAAAATTGTAATAATAGGTACATATTTCGTTCACCGTTTCTGCATACAGCACAGTACCTAAGTCACGATAGGTCATTATTAAGCTAAATTGGGCTGACGCCACGTGAAATACCACCTACCGGCTATTAACACCACTTTGACTGGTGCGGAGTTTTGAAAATGGCCCATTCAAGGAGGTCAGGTGTTTTCGAGCGGTCGCTTCTGCCGGAAAAGTCTTGTCTAGCTTACCCCGCGCTTTGAACACGTGTCGACACTAATGAAAATTTAAACATCTATATTGTCTACTACATCTTCATGGGAAAATCTACTACAAAGGGACAGGCGAGATTTTTCCTGTGAAAATACGTCTAACAAAGGAATTTCGGTTACCCGAGCATTCCGATTTTCTTTAAACGGTACAGATTTGTACAGGATTTCGATACAAATATCGGGCAATTCTTCGTTGCTGCCCATTTTCGGTCCATTACGCCTCGATTTTAACGATTCTACAGTGCCGTCGGCAATGATTAATTATAATCAAAAAATATATTTCTATATTTTAAGACATCTTTAATGCAATGCAAAAAGTCCCATTAAATTATATATAGTAATTTTCCTTTAATTAATTCCTAAAGATCACCTATTTTTATCGGCTCTAGATAGGTACAGCCCCTTAAGGGGGTACTCCACTGTGAACGGTCGAAAAATCAAACTATTTTTAAAGATTTTTTTCTCAGTAAATACAACTTATAATGAAATAAATTTTTTTGATATTTATTAAGCTACTCTTATATTATACCAAAAAAATTAAAAAGAATATTTTCAATGTGTGTTACTTGTTTTTTTACACCGTCAATATGGCACTTAAACAAAAACAGTGTGTTCGTGGTGCAGGTGATTTCCCGGCTTGGGCTTATCCGAAACAAAAAATTCGAAAAGATTCTTAATCTGTATGAGTGTCGCTATCGTCCGTACCTCAATTAACAATTTTTATTGAAAAATAACCGAGATTTTTCTCGGGGAACATTTGAGAAGCACCATTTTGGGGAACTTTTTCCTTCAAACAGGCGCCATTTTGTTATTTTTCAATACAAATTTTGTAACACACATTGAAAATATTCTTTTTAATTTTTTTGGTATAATATAAGAGTAGCTTAATAAATATCAAAAAAAATTATTTCATTATATGTTGTATTTACTGAGAAAAAAATCTTTAAAAATAGTTTGATTTTTCGACCGTTCACAGTGGAGTACCCCCTTAACCAAGTGATCGTTTACATGCATCTAGTAGTTTGAACGAATCAGTTTCATTTTTAATCGTCGTATCCTCTCAACGAGTTGCCTACATTTGGTTTGATTTGCCAACCAAATATTTGTAAAAGAGCATATGAAATGATGAAAGACAAAATAAATACATTTAAATAATATTTACCGAGTTGAATTATGTATATGTTACAGTACACTACGCAGTGTATTACACACATACCTACTATATATGCACATATTACACACACACTATATTTATAGTAGGTGTATGTAGTATTTAGTGTCTGCATTATGTCCCATGTGTGTAATTTTAGCATATGACATTTTCCATTCCAAACCGTTTTAAAGATACATAATGACCCAGTTGTGTAAGACACCCTGCATTATGTGGTTCGAGTATTTATACGTAGAAAGCTCTTACCTGTCAGTATGTACCTACACAGAAAGACTATGATCGTAAGTGAAACTAACATCAAGGTACACGCGCGGCATGCATAAGGGAATCCGCTAATCGGCGCAGAAATACCTTGACCTGTGATACGCCAGTCGGTGTTGTCTCACTGTCTGACAGATCAGACGATAAATTAACTTGCTCAAATTAGTAGGTTTATCCTTGACAATACATTACCCAGAGGTGGTTTAGAGATCTAAGGATACTAGTTCTTCTATCGAATTAATCTCCCTCGTGCACCTTGTCTGGTTCTCTCTTTCATTCCTCTTCGTATACCTATGTTTTTTTCCTTTGCCATTATTCGCCCCTCGATCTTTATTGCATTTATATTTATTCTGTCCCACTTATTATGCAAACTGAATCGATCTGGAGAAGTCACTTGGAGGGTACTATGAAGAGGTAAAGGTAATGGCAGGTAATCGGTAAAAACGTCGAGTGTTGTTGAATAGAATAGGAAACTACGACGGTGGAGAACTGTGATAGAGATATAATGCAGTATATCTAAGAGAAACGTGAAACAGCCTCCGGGCTCGTTTAATGAGTAGAGTCACTTTGGCTATCTCCGTTTATCTTGATATCGGCTACGAAGCGTGGATTTAACAACTTCAACACGAGCTAACCAACCACCTATCCTGCAATAATCTCTCTTACTCTTTTAACCCTTCCTAGGGGTTAAATCGCACCGCAAGCAAAAGAATTTTGGTCTTTGCCAATATTGCTGCTAATTTTTAGACTATTGAAATTTAAAAATTTATTTAAAAATGCATTTCTAGAAAAAATCTATTGCAGCATGATTGTAAAAATATTGCGAATGTACAATTATCACTCAAATGTTAAAAGATTCAGAAATACGAGAATTGTGACTCAAAAATGACGTTGGGGTGCAGTGTACTCCACGCGCCCTATTTGTGAAAGTCTTATTCGAACGAAGCCAAACGTTTTTGCTTTTCCTGTTCTTTTTATTATTAGACAAATTATTTATTATCAGCAGAAAAACGTTTAGATGTACGTGTACGTATTTTTAGGTATTTAATAACCTGATATCCAACTTTTTATGATGTTTTTCCTTATACCTTCATAAGTATGTGCATTACGAAGGCGTTTGAAATGTGAATTATTTATATTCAAGAACGTGCAAACATTTAAACTTCTTTAAAATACCAGAATAAAATTAGTCTCCCCCATTTTAATGTGTGCTGATCGGAGCCAAATGGCCATAATAAACCGAGCAAGGAGAAGTAGTTAGCACGTCATTATTTCACGCATAGCAGGGTCTTCAATCGAGCTACTCAACAAGATCAGTGAATGGGATACATTGAAAATAATTATAACTCATTAACGCTTATCCGGTTCACTTTGATTGAACAATACAGTTGATACAACAAAATTGAAATGCGAAATGTTTACACATTTCAATGAAATTTACATTAAATTGAAACATAATTATTTTGTGGACAAAAAGATATCTTACGCACCACGAGAAATTGAATTCAACCTTTTAAATTATTTTCGGAATTTTGGATAGTGCAATATAAATGTTTGAAGTAACTCGAAAATCTAGATTACTTTTTTGCAATCGTTCTAAACTCACATGAACATAAATATTTGTGTTCTTACACACGAGATTTGTATTAAAATATTTTACAGTAAAATTGAAGGCATTTGATGCTCATATTAGTTCTTCAATTGTGAATTGACATCTGCATTTATTTTGTCAAATTCACAAATTTATTTTTTGTGATTTCGACTATAGAATCGCAAAATCTCCCCACTGTCCGCCGCGACGAGTTCTGCTAAGGGCTTCTCCCCTACGGTGCTAGGCTACGTATCTTACACATACAATGGATTTGGACGTGCGTAATCTTTGCACTTGAGATAAGCAAGGACTCCCTGAATCTCATGCGCCTGGATGCAAACCTTGCAGATATTCCTCGACTTTGTCTCAAGATAGGGAAGGACAGTCTTTTATACCCGGCTCATTTCATTCTAGCTTTACAATTACAAATGCAAAACGGATAAAATACCTACACCTACACGCATTCTTGACTTTATGTACCTACGTGGTTAATATGGAAGAACATTTGTTACCTTATCACCACACAGATATTAATACCCTAAATTTAATTCCCTAGATAATTTACTTGTTTTATTCTGACGGGTATTTTTCGGGGGGGTTTAAGTGACTAGATAGGGGAGCCCGGGGTAAAGTGAACTTCGAGGTAAAAAGAGCTTTCTTAATTTATTCTTTAACAATAGAATATATTTACAAATTTTGATGACGTAATAAATGTGTGTAATACAACAATAATAATTATGCACATTCAGATGTCGAAAAATGTAAATTCATTTGAAAAATTAAAAATTAAGTTTTAGAAACTTCTGATTGGTTTTCTTTTCAATTTAGCTTTTTGGATAAATGAGTCATAAATGTGTTATTTTAAGTATAAATTTTTTCTACTGAGTACATAATATGTGCCACCTTGAAGAAAAACGCAATTGTATTTTTAGCTTAAACAAGAGAATAGTTTACCCGACAGTGTGTGCGCGCGTGTGTGTTCCCATTTGCAACTGCGTTGCTCAGTTAGCGATTATATTAAAAACGTAGTATTTCATTCTTATGATAAGATTTACATCCTTGGAATTAACCATTTCGTCGGAGAATAGTGTCCTTCGTAGGCCTGTGATTAACTGACTTTACTTTGAGAAATATGTTATGCATCAAATTTGCATGATACGAGGAGTATAAAAACCGATGGAAAGGAAACTTCGACAATACAAACAAAAGTAAGTTTGAAACTACTCAAACGAAGTAATACCATCGAAAAGTCAACCATGTTTCGATATATCATCGCAGCAGTGCTATTCGTCGTCACGTTGGCCCCCGCTTGTAAGTTTATACATAACTATTCAGCTATTTTTTGGCAGCAATAAATGTTTTTACATTACACGCAAAGTAATGGTTGATTTTTAAACAAATTATGGAAGCTTGCAACAAGAGGGGTGCAGCTTCATCTTTACTAACTTCGAGTAAATTAGAAAAAAATGTGTATATAATTATTGCTTTGAGTTAACATTAAAAAGAAAACACTAATCGAAAAATATACATTTTTATTGAGTTGATAAGTTTCTATTTCTATTATTCGGAAATTTTTCATACGTAGAGCCGCCCCTCATTTGCGCCAAAGTGTACAAAAAACTGTTGCTTTTTAATAACTATGCACAATAAGGAACACAATTTATTGATTTATTGTTGCTTTTTTAATGATATATGGAAAAAATTGATTCTCGATCTTCAATTCTTGGGCTTGCTCGTCATCATTTGTCTGTGGAAATATCCTCATCCTCATTGCCTGTCAATGCACACTTGAAAGCCATATAAAAAGGCTATTTATAAGGGGTGACGTAGTTGTGCATTCGTATTGCACAAAACAGTAATGGGTGCAAGTTCAAAACTTATGAGCAATAAATCGCTCATCTGTTATCGGATTTGGATGAAACGTGCGCCATACGATGTAGTTTTTCTTTACGTATATTACGCTTCATAATTCAAAAACTGTTAAAAATTAATTCAACTTGGTTCCAAAAACTTAACACGTGCATCATCAACCTTTGGTGACAAACAAACGCGTAATTATTATTCAAGTTAGCCGCCATCCCAAAGTTTGTATCAGTTGGAGGGAAGACATCGATTCTTGCCCAGTGAACGAAACGATGTCACAGTGTGGAAGACTGTGCGAACCCACATGCGAGGGCACAAATATTACAACCGAAAAACCCAAATGGCATATTACTGAAGGATGTCCACCTATCGTAAGTATTCGAAACGATCGTCAGTTATCACCTATTCAGATTTTGTTTTCAAGACTAATTGGCACGATACTCGTGGTTCAATTGCAGCAATGTACAGAAGAAACAGCTGAATGCAGATGCGACGAGGATTTCGTCCGAACCAAGACGGGTATGTGCGTCCACCCTCGTGATTGCCCAAAGTAGTGCCCCACAAAGTCTACCTACGTACTCTGAGTTATCAGAACCTCATAGGATCCTATGCTTGGTTATTTGTAGTGTAAAATACCAGTAATAAACATGGTGATTTAAGTGCAGATCCAAGTTTCTTTATTTATAAGATACATAATGAGAAAAGTATATAATTAATCCTATTGCGTGGCTATTTGGAGGGATGCATTTAAATTTATGTTCCTTTAGTTCAGCTGCACAAAATTACTATAATGTTAAACACACGCGCAAGGGCCAATTAAAATTAAACCCTCAAAATAGGTTTAATTTCAGAAGTGGTGTAGCATCGTTTTTAAAAAGAGAATAACTCGAGGTGTGAGAAACCGCACGATAATAGGGTAAAGGACCCAATTACAGCCACCTACCCAATTACTGTCACCTTAAGCTGTTTTACGTAAAATTACGAATAAATCGTATAAAATGATGCATAAAAAAATTATCATACTTAAAAACAGCAAGAAACAGTACTTAATTTTTTCTTCGTTAATTTGAATAAAACGATAAAAATTTGAAGCGATTATTAGGAGAATGGAAACGATGACTTCCTTACTAGCAAAAGAGAAAACAAGGCGTTAAAGAAAATTCTGTAATTGTAATATTTAAGTTATTAACATAACAAAATATAACCCTGATATCAATCTGCCTGCAGTCTGCCAGCAGATGGGAAGCAGAGTCTGGCAAGGCATAATAAAGAGTCAGAAGGAAACAACCCGCAATACAAATTTTGCGGGACCACTAACCGTGGTCAACGCTGCGACGGATTGTCTTTACGGCATCAGACCTAGAAAACCAGTTTACAATCATTTTTTATTATAAAATATATTGCTATTCCACTTTTAGGTCAAATAAGTTATGAGAACACATACAAAATCAAGTCCTCAGTCGGTGGTGCTGCCCCGTCTTTCATGCATGGGTTCGTCTCCCCTAAAGCTGCTGACAAAGTGGTCCGGAAGCAGTCCGAAGAAACTCTCAGCGCGTTGCCGTTTACGTCGTGGTAATCTTGGATGAAGATAGACTTCGCAGTTTCTGCTAAGCCGAGCGTGTCACCGGAAGGGTTGAGTTGCGGACAAACGAACTGGCCGAAAACATAAATCGACTGTTCTAAGATTCACACCAGACTATTCGACACCGTGGCTCTTATCCACAGTTTCTGTCCTGAGACAAGAGTGCTAACGATCGGTTCTAGCTGTTACTTACAAAATTATGGATCTACTGATTCTGTAACGTGGTCAGAGCGAAGCAGTCACATTGCCTTCAACGCGATTGATTCGAGGATTCTCCAAATAGAAAATAACTTTACGGATGAACAATGAACATGGGGCAATTAATGATAGAGGCAAATGTAACAGAGAATTAGCAGTAGAGGTGGATAGGTGTTTTAACGTGTAAGGAAGTAATACTTTGTGAAAAAGTCTTTGTTATTTATCAAAAGAAAAAAAATAGTGAAAGAAGTGTTTAATTCCATTTTCATTAGCGAAATCTCATTAAATATATTAGAAATATCGTCATAAGAATGAAACTACCCATACAGCACACTCCGTGGCAGGAAGGTTCCAGGAAAGTTCCAGGAAGGTTGTGGCCCGACAACGGAACGTTCCGGGAACATTCCTGGAAGGTTCCAGGAAGGTTCCTATGTCCGCCCTTGTGGAATATTGCCCGGCAACGTTCCGGGAATTTTCTAGACATGGTCACGGAACGTTCCGGGAATTTTCTAGCCATGGTCACGGAACATTCCGGGAATTATCTATCCATGGTCGCGGAACGTTCCGGGAATTTTCAAACAATGGTCCCGTAACTGTTCGCAGATTTTACAGCAATGTTGTTTCGGCAAAATTTGTGTGACATTACAGAAAGGATAGAAAATATAAGGGAAATTAATTAAATTACAATAAATATTCATAATTAAATATTCATATATTTTTTTGTACATGCCGACAACAGCAACAGCAACAATAATAATAACAATACAAAAAATAATAGTATCATTACAGAAAGGATTCCCGGAACGTTCCGTGACCATGGCTAGAAAATTCCCGGAACGTTCCGTGACCATGGCTAGAAAATTCCTGGAACGTTCCGCGACCATTGCCAGAAAATGTCAGGAACGTTCCATGAAGGTGGCAGAAAGGTTCCATGTGGAATGTTCCAGGAAGGTTCCTATGTCCGCCCCTGTAGAACATTCCACGGCAACCCCCATGGAACGTTCCTGCCACCTTCAGGCAACGAAGTGTGCTGTATGTATAAACATGTAGGAATGCAATTTTTCATTAGGAGGCAAATCGTCGAAGTGCCGCTTCGGTTTTTAAATGCCCGTCGTCGGCTCCTCATGTCGAAGCCGCCGGCTTGTTCTCCAAAGCTGTCTCCATAATAATTAATACATTTCGTGATTCCACGAGTGATAATCAGCCACCCCCACTATTTATTTTGTAGTTGTCGGGGCAAGTGAAAGGGACTGAGAACAAGTGATGAGGAACCGTAATTTATGACTTGTTGCTAACGCCTGCCCCCTCCGTTGTTCTCAGTTTCTCTCGTGCGTCGCGGCAGAGAATAAAGTCAAACTGAATAGTTGATACCGGCTGGTCCCGAGACAGTGTCATTTTGGGAAACAAAACTGTAATTCACAGTTGGCTGGGGCCGAGAAGGACCCCTCCCCCCTCACTTGGTGGGAATAACAAGTTACTTATATCGCATCACTATTGGATATGCAATGCCATACTGTCGCGCGGTTTATTAAAGCGGTGAGGTATAAAGCGAAATATGAGCTCGGTTTGGTATCAAAGTAAATATTTAATATCCTTTGAACAATACTTTTAATGCTTTGCAATAAATATCAATGTAAAAACATGTCAAACCCAGGTACCAGGTAGAAGTTCCTCTTTGTTAAAACACGCTGACACCAGTGAGGATGTATATTTTTACAATCTTCCTTGTACCCGTATAATGTATTTTCAATATTTCAACATATTGATCGACAATATTGCAAACAGATTCGTAAGAATTAATACCTGTTTTATTGCGTTTGAAATATGTGGTTTTATTCGGAGTAAAGGTACACAATTATTAAAAGTATAATTTGCCTCTGATATATTTACGTATAAATGAATATTTTATCGTTTTCTTCAATGTTTCAAATGTTTCATTGTACTTAAACGAAATAAATTACGGGTATTTCAATAATAAAATTGTCGTTACAATGATCGCGATAAGATCACATATTTCAATTTACTATATCCAATTGTTTATCTTAATGCCAATTGTTCGATGAAACTGCAGACTTTTATTATTCCCTACTTTGCACTTCAATGCTTCTGAACTTTTTATTTCTCACTACACTCCATAATACACGTGCATCATTCCACAAAATTAATGCATCAATTCGTGCCATATACTTTTCCAGCGCATTCGTTTCACAGATCATTATCCCCCTATACGCATTGATAAAGTGGTCCATTAGCATCCGTAAATTACTTTAATGGCTCCAGTTCGTTGGGCTAAAAATAAATGGCATGACTGTACCCATTTTTCGGGATTAAATTCGTATTCAACAATACTCTACGTTAGAACTAATGGACTAATAATCCTTCAGGTTATCATGATACCCAATTGTAAATAAATTCTTTCACTCTTGAATGAAACAATTTTAACATACATAATCAGTATCTAAATCGGTTCCTCCATCGATCTTCTGCTTTTTATAAAAATGTATCAAATTATTTACATATGTAGCATTTAAACGGTTTCAATATTTATGTAACCTCATGAAATAATATTTATCCCTATATACTGTGATAGGTGTGCAACATCTTTATTCGCTCAGTTCGCGCGTCTCACCAAACAGTGATGACGAGCAGGCTCAAGAATCGATGATCGATAATTCTTTCCATATTTCATTAATAAGGCAACAATAAATCAATAAATTGGGTTGATTAATAAGGCAACAATAAATCAATAAATTGTGTTCGCGAAACTTCTCGATGATTGATGTTTTTCGAATCTTCCTTTTCTCCATGCTACATTACTAGGTTAACAACAAGCAAAGTTTAATACTTTTTTATACAAAGCTTAATACTTTCTTATACAAGGCTTATTATTTTCTTACGAAAATTCACAGCTCTTTTAATTTTCATAGTTTAGAAGTTATCCGAGGTGGACAAGTTATGTGACTCATCCTGCTTCTACTATATTAACCTATTTTTCCGTCGATACAGCTTAACGATCTTGCACCCTACATCGTAAAATAACCCCCGTACACAACAGATTATCTAGCAAGAAGAGTTTCTTTTACATTTATTATATTTACTTTTCTTCCAGCAGACCATATAACACATTTGCAATCATCCAGTGACTAATTCCTATGTTTCCATTCACACCCCAACCGTTCTTTAATGTTTTTCTTTGATAACTTGAGTTTTCTCTTTCTTTCGACTACTTTAAAACTCACGCTGTCCCTTTGCTACAACGTAAATCATCTACATCTTTTCCATAATTTAAGTATCATTGCTTCTTCCGTAATAAGGTAGCATAAAACTCTCATCTCATTATGATCTGTCAGTATCCCCTGTCGTTTTGCAGAAGCCAGAAGCCATAAAAATATTGTCACAATATTTCCTTTTTACAGGATACTTTACAGCTGGTCCCCTGGGGATTCTAATGAAATTTCGAGGACACGTATAAAGTTATGGAATCAGTATTCTATAGCAAAATAATTTGTTCCTGCTATTAGGGCCGCTAATACTGGTCATCAGTGTAGTTAATTAGTATATTAATTTCAGTCCTTTATCACTTCATCCGTAATACCTATATTCTATGTATCTTATGTCGCTTCTTATATATCTGCTTTTACCCAATACAATTTTTTGTATACTCCTTCAAATTACGTTCATACATTTCTATGATTAATATTAATTCTTTGTAAAAGAATGAATTCTAATGAATGTTATCATCCCACCCTTACATTTACTCCTCCATCAAAATTCCCGGGAGGCCAGTCGTAGCACCCATTGTTAGTTGAAATACCACATACATCTCTCACGTTTTATAAGTGGAAATTCCTTCTTTTAAGAAGAAAATTGGTTTGTTCCGAACGCATTTTGTAACCGTATTTTCGAATGCGTTAAATCATAATATGTATGTATGTTCTCTACAATGGTTTGCTGGATATAATTAGGTATTAATGCCATTCGACATTACATAGGATAAATTTAAATTCTTACACATTTGCTAAAGTTATAAACTATTATTACACATTTAAGTTATTCTCAAATCCTATGTTAATATATAAATAAATTATTACTTTCTAAAGAAGGTACTTTATTAATTCAATTTTGTACTCCTCACTGTAAATCTGCCACATTAATACAGCTGGATGTACCAGTCATAAGCCACCAAAGAATTTTGTGTGAAAAGGCGAATGGTATGAAGGACAGAACATAATGTGTATGGAACAGCGGATAGAACGTAACTGATACTGACACGACGGGTCAATAGATGGAACGTAACTGACAGGTTGATGGGTGGAAGTTAACTTGTGTACTGATCGGAGAACGGAGCGTACATATTATCCATTCACGCCAAATATGAAGTGCGCGATGGGTGTTCGAATTTCGGTTTCGAAACGATTTGAAGTTATTGTGAAAATTCTTATCGCAATGAATCTCATTTCAGAATTTCCTCCAAATTTTCATGAATCTTCAACGTCTTAACTGTATTGAATGCTTTGTTCCAAAAGGCCCAACCGTATCATTCGCGTAACATAAAATATAAAGGAAAAGTTAGGCACGCTAGAGCAGCGTTTGTCAAAATTTTCCTACGAACACTTCACAAATCCTGAAAATGAACTATATTGGTCAAATAATCTAAAGTGAAAGTAACTTTTATTTGATCCGTTAGTTAAATAGTTTTTTATTTGGTTAATGCCCAACTCTGCCCTAGAGTATCACCAGCACATTTACATTTAGTTGCACTTCTAATATACGGCAATACATTCGGTTACTGCATAATTATAGTTCGTGTCAATGTACTGCCCGGTTAAGCCGCATGTTCGGTACCGGAAGCGAGTTTGTAACCGGGGTGAGATAGCGAATTTTTTAACGGTTGATTGGGTTTCACAGCCGACCCGTTCGACGTGGAAAACAGATTCTAGAGTGGGCGAGACAGAATAATGCGCACCCGGTGCCCGAGAACCGAGAGCAATAAAGCTTGGCCCTCAGAATATGTCATGCTCTACTAAAATTTGCAAGGGTTATATTTTCTTCATGAAAATGATACCAATGAGTTCTTGAAATAATGAAAATTCGATACATAACTTGAGTATTTCAGTAGCCTATTTTTTCTTAAAATAATTATTTGATGTTTATTTTCTACAATAGTTATACTTAGTTTAAATACCATACTTATATCTTGTATCAGTATTTGCATAGTAACCATTATGATTATCTTCATCAAATACTGTCTAGCAATGAATAGGTATAGTTGCATTGACGAAATATGTTCATTTTTATATTTTTATCTTCGCAAAGTTATTAGCACATATTTAGGTATGTACACTATATACTCAAACATACTGTTGCATTTTTCACATATTCTAAATATTTCATAGAAGATGTAAAATATCTAATACGAACAAGGAAGGGGAAATATTGCAAACATAAGCTTACGAATTTACATTGTATATTAACATTACCAATATAGCTACAGATATAAGTATTCATCCAAGCTCAGTTGCATGAATTATATTCACGATATTGAATTAGATACCACAGAGAACACACGAGAATACTAAAGCAAACACTCTGCATATACCAGATACTGTACATATGCTGTCGTAATGCCATGACTAGTAATGGAAAGAGAATAGCAAATTTACGTGGCTATCTGCTTTGGATCTATATTTGACTCTGATGCTAAATATTGGAAATTATGTATTTAATGCATATAAATAATGAAAATATTTATGTATGTACAGTGTGTCTGAGTTATCCAAGAATGGTGGAATATTTCATAAACAATTGAAGACATAAAAAATAATGTGTTCTTACAACAATTATCTGGTAAGGAACAGTTTTTTTTTTTGTAAGTGAAGACATAGAGGAGATTTCAAGGCAACTTATATAAGATTGCAACTTTTTACTGAGACTATACTGTCAGTCACAAGGAGAGTATCCCAGGTATCCGCCTCCGATTGCTTCGATTTTTGCATATGTTTTAGAGGACCGAAAAATAAGACATATTTATTCATGTTCATATTTAGGGGATGAAACCACCCCTCAAAATTATAAGGTTTTCAGGTGTTCGTCTCCGATTTCTTTGGTTTTTGGATATGTTTCAGAGCAGGGTTGACAAACTGGTGGCTCCCAAGCCACCAGGGGCCTCTCCGCCTTGCTGCCACATTGAACGGCCCCCCTTCATACCGACCAGACTCTGACGATCGCAGTCATAGACATACATATACAGAGTCAGCGCTTTATCCTGCAACCCGCGCTCGCGCGAACAAGTAAAGTGGCAACAGCGCCTCACGGACGCAATCCACTACAACCATGCACCGACTCAGCTGCCAGCGACCGCTGGACTGCAGTGATACCCGAGCTTCGAATATTTTAGGATGGTCTATTTCAAATTAACGTCGCAAAGACTTAAGTATTGGGAATTTCCCGGCCTAGGTAATCGAGCCGCGCGCTCCGCTTTTATGATCGGTTTACCACTCGCACTCCAGATTACTGTAATAAGGTTTGAAAATAATGTCGACTGATCTCGTTCCCGACTTAATTTAAAATTGTTTAGCTACCCATATCGCCGACGACGACCCACGGTTAAATTGGGAATGTAAGTACGAAATACAGGAATCGTATATAAATAATCGCTGGTCTTTGGAACATCGTCATTTTGGAATTGATTCCAACACAGTTTAGTAGTTGAAAACTTGTTCAGCCATTTCTAGCGAGATTCTTTGTTTCTAAAAATCTCACTTAGAAATTAATATTAGGTACATTTACACTATCTCTCTCTCCAGAAGATCTCTGACTGCTACTCATGCGCGTTTGTTTTTTATAGCGACTGTACGAGAGTCTACTGACCCACGCAATGCAAGCCGCTGATCGTTAAATCGCCGCCGTGCTTCAAGTGTTTCTGACGAATTTTTCGAACATCAATAACTGAAAAATGAAGCCTCCAACGCGACGTAGTTGCCCTTGGATCTCGCCTTATTTTGTCACATAGATTTGTCCATTTCATTTTCTATCTGTTATAGAACACTGTATACGTCAATTGCGTGTAGTCAATACAAAGAACCAACATAGTTAATCTCTGTATTATTCATTCGTGGTATATTACCCATGATCAGTTACAACGTAGCTCTATGATAGAAACTCGGTCAGAGGTATAATCGAAAGCCTGTATACTCTGGGGAGCCCCGGCTAAGCTCAATATTCAGTATGTGATCGAAACTGTATTGTTGGAATACAGGGTTCCGAGTACCCGATATTCAACACATTTTTTACGGTGAAAAATCGAAGAAGTAACCTTGTCATGACTTACTCATCCCGTCATCCTTATATACCTACTAATATACATATAAAAGTGAAGTGTCGTCTGTTTGTTTGTCCTCCTCTCACGAAGCGGCTGAACGAATTTCACTGAAATTTTGGATGTACCTAACATACGTCCTAGATTAGATTATAGACTATTTTTTAAGGCTTTTTTATTTTGAAAACATCATAAATAATACCCGAGTAAAACCGGGTAACGGGTTAGCTAGTATGTATAATACATACAATTAATAATATATATCTACAATCTACGTACATGCTTTGTACTTTAAATTAATTAATTTTAACAACAATTACTTTCATAATGCTATTTCGTTGCTTATGCTGCACTTTGATTAGTTCCAATCTTGTGTAACACTCGCGTAAATGATCAAATAATTTGGAATTATTTTGTTGCAACTGTAGAACAAACGTAAGGCTAATAATAATAAGACAAATACGAAATGAGCAGAAATGGGGACATTCACCTTATGCGAAAGTGAACTTTTAAATTTATGAAGTACCTAAATTTGATCTTTAATAAGATATAATCTATAATTACTTTCTACGTAGACAACCAAGAAAATTTGCTGTAAAATCATGAAATATAAGATATGTGTCAAAAGTAGAAATATAAAGCATCAATTTGAAAAGAAATTGAGAATTTTTCTAAAATAGTGTTCGCTTTCGTGAGGAGAAAGGCGCAGGCGTCGGGCGAATAGTGACAGAAAGAAAACATGCAACATTATTTATTTATTACGAGATAACCACCTTTTGGCATCTAATAATAACAGGAAAACCCATGAATACGAGCGGGCAAATAAGGTAAAATGAAAATGGAAATAACAAATAACAAAGGAAACAACAAAAAGAGATGCGATAAGTTGAACAGATATTACAATACAGTATCAATATTGCAAATTAATCATCCATTATACACAAACCTGAGTTTCTGAAAGTAAATAAGAAAATAGCAAAGATATCAATATTATGGCAGTATCTATTTGCGAGCGAACAGTCTGTCGATACAATTATCGGTATAAAAGAAAGGGTGATGCCTCATACCTCTACTAGGAAAATAGAATATAGGTATACAACGAGATTGGATCTCGTCACGGTGAACAAATAGCCCAGAACAGAAGAAAACTACTATGTTCTATCAGGCTATTCTTGTTATTAGTTGTACAAAGCGATTTAAGTAATGGGAGGTGAGCAGTATCCTTTTGGCGCCTGCTTGTCGATGGTCCCTATCGGACTGATGTGTAGTCACCGAACGGCTGGTGGTCTGAGCGCCGGGGATTCTCAGCAGGTTCACCAACTAACCTATCGGTTTCTGGCCGGCTGCCTCGCTTAATGGGAATTGAGAACTTTCGACTCGGTTACCGGGTGCGATAATTCATCTCTCTCGTGGTAGCGGACGCCGTATGCTGTTCTACCCCCTACCATTCGAGCCCCCCGACTCGTATACGTTATCACGATGAAAACAGTAGGTACATACATATACGGCTCAGTTGTCCCGGTGCCATAGCACCATGGGAAACTTCTCTTGTAATCATATGAACAAATTGCTAGTAACATTCTTCCTCCACAGATGCAACGATCGCAGAAGGCGCTAATTTCGTGGCACGGATATTGTTAGTTACGACTTATTTATTGATTCTCCTTCTCCTTCTCCTTAGTTTTATAACATTTGCGTATGTATGTACAATGGTACACGTAGGGGAGAGGTGCTATAAAAGGGACAATTTTGTTTAGCGTCCATTTCTGACAATGCCATTATAGGTATTTAATAAACAAGTACATCGATAGAAAGCGTGTTCATTCCACTTTAATAAAAGTATATTACAAACTCTTAAATTGTAATAGAAAATAACAAAATCTTCGGTTTTCATATAAGTTGGAAATGTCCCTTTTGCGACTAGGTGGTTTTAAACGGTACATTATAAGTTATGAAAGGGCACGTTAATAAAAATAAACATATTAAGTATTACAATTGTAATTGTAAATCTTAATCGTATAAATCATCACTATAAATCATCAATATTTTTATCTATCTTCATAGAGTGTGACTTGTCATTAATGCTTTAGCAGCTTTTTAATTATAAAGTAAAATTTTTAATAAAATTTATGTCTTACAAAGTAAGTTCAACATAGGAATACCCACGAGTGATAAATATAAGTACGTATATAAAAAAATATGGAACATGGAACAATCAGTCAAAAGCTGCGGTGACAAAAAAAGGATTTTGAAGAGAAACAACGTAAAACAGGTGATCCTTCAATTTTTCAAAGCATATCGCATGTTTGACTATCTAGCTGGGACATACGGAAAATAGTCTGATCGGTCCGGGCTTTTGCACAGTGTTTAAGGGTAGTTTTAACTCGCAAAAAACATGGACAATTAAATGATTCCATAAGGTTCCTTGAAGCGGCATCATGTTTTCTAAAAAATGGAGAATATGCAATTTTTGGGATCATTTTATAATGGACTTTATACGATGAAAAGAAAATCTTATTAAATTGGCCACTAAGGGTTCTGAAAAGAAATTTCTTAGCGTTCTAAAAAACTCATGAAAAATTTTCCTAGTTATAGGTGTTCAGAGTGAAAAGTACCTTGTTTGCTTTGATTGCGAATAACTCCGTCACTAAAAATCATACAGTAAACCAAAAAAAGGAAATTAAAGAGAAATATTTGCTTTACAGGTGCCCTATATTTGATTTATCTGGAAAAAAAATTCGGACCCTGGATACGTTCAAACTAGGCAAAAAAAAATTGAAACTTCGTTCCCTGCGCTTCATCTGGATAAAACAGTATCATAATGGATAAAAAAAATTGAATCCCTGCTTAAAAAACTAAAAATTTCAGACGTTAAAATGCTTTTCTTAAATATTTTTTGCGACCATTTTTCGCAAAACTACATTTGAAAATGACCAAAATTTAAACTGTTCCTTTAAATTTGACCAGCAGTTTATTTTCGATTTCCAAAAAAATTATTCAGCGGGAAGCCACTATAGCGGCGTTCGGTCCAGATAAATCATTTAGTGGGAAACTACTACAGTGGCGCATTGTAACTAAAGGGATAAATTAATTACTAAATAAAATGTAACAATATGCCCCTTTTCTTCTGTAATAACTACCCCTCCCCCTTTTGACACCATTGTCTATTGTGTATAAAATGCTATAAATAAGTTCATACTACCAGCTTTGTGTGTTCTTGTGAAATAAATGAATTTGCAGCTACGGGAACACTAATTCGAACGTGGTAATATTAACTTATACACATTTATCTGGTACTAATGGTACTTAAAACACAAGAACTGTAATAACATGACCACGCGTGAACCGACTACAGAAGAAACATCATAACCAGCTGTGTATAGTTGAAACACACCAGCTATTTCATTCTCAAAACTATAGTTGAAGCGGCAAAAATTTAAACTGCCTTGTAACAACCCCTCCCTGTACCATCTAGCCCCGGTCTCCCCTTCGCAAGATGATCAATTTTTTTAACTTATTCCTTGTTGGATATAAGTCGTATGTGCGTTATGTAAATCCGAATACCGCATAAATTCGTATAATTCGCTAATTAACCGCTAGGCTGAAGATCACAAGTAAAGTTCTATAAGCAGTAGAGCAGCGCTTGGTAACTATTAATTAAATGGGCGTTGACGGTGGAGCGTTGGTGGGTGGATACTCGTAGCCGTAATTGTTAACGAAACTGTGCGCCGCTCTCGTTCACTTGCCACCGACCCCTCTCGAACTCCAGCCACCTTTTCCACTCGCCAGGTCCCAGATTTATAATTTACACGTGTACGTCCATTACCCCGTAGCTGTGCAAAACAATCAAACGCCCGCGTAAAGCGTTGCATTTATACGCGTAAAGTTGCACATGCATGAAATTGCACAAGGCAAGTATGCGCATGAATTGTAACAGTATTACACACGAAATTACACGTGGCCGCAAACAAATTCACATACCTGCGCGCGTACAGAAATGTGTTTTAGTCAAGCGACTTAACTGTTTCGCACGTTATTCCTAATCTTCCATTTTTAAGCGCTTATTTCACTAAAATATTCAACTGATTTCTTAGCATACCTTACAAACATATTTAAGGATATTCTAAAGGATTATGTAAAAAAAATAATTACGTTTAAATAGAGTTAATGTATTTATCTATTACCATTATATTTATAAACCCACGGGAAACAGTTATGCACAAGATTCCCACGTCTTCGTCGTATCAGTTTTGTTTTTGCGAAGATTGCAGATGCAAGTTTGGATTACATATGCGAGATTATTCATTGTAAGTATCATTACGTGATATGGTGGGTAATCCCCCGAGAACGCCAGGTAAAAATCCCACACTACTCTGGCGCACTCGGGGGATTTCCCTCTGGAGGTGTCGGGGTGTCTGTTGAAGATTTCCCCACGTTAAAAAAATTAGTGAACGTTACTACCGTTACCTTTTTTCTCACTGTTCATACAGTGCGGAAAAAATAAAGTGTGGAAAAAATAAAGTAGGAAAAAAATATATAGACACGGGCAGAATCGAACTCACACGAGTTCGTGTGAATTCGCAACAACGCCACGCCGACGTCTTACCAAACGTTCCACGGCATATTATTTAATTAAGGTTATGGCTTTTATGCTTTCTCAAACTCGTGATCTACAGGTCTTACGTACATAATGTACAGCGAAGCTAAGCGCTGTCTGACATGGCAACAGTGTATTTCCGGCTTAAGGGGGATTTCCCCGGTTGGTGGGGTGCAATGTCATTACTACTAGGGATTTTGTCACTTTCATTTCATTATTACTGTATTTATAAACACTCGACAATAAAATCCAATTTCTTGAATATATTATAATATAATTAAGTCATTGGTTTATTTGATTTGGTTTGGTGCAAGATGAAAATAATCAATGTTAGATAATATGATGTGATAAAATAATAATTTGTAAATTTTATCGCTCTTGGCGCAACGACTTGTGGAGGTACCTACGTATGCGTAAAATTACACATTATTGCCCACCTTGCCGTAATACGCCAGACAATGGGGGCAGATAGGCTACATTTATACCTGATTTGTCTTGTATGTTGTTCTATCCAGCTAAATTGCTTGTTCTATCCCGCTAAATTGCCATAGTAATTTTACGGTGTACGGGGGACCTCAATGTGTGAGTGCATATGTGCGTACACATGCACCTAGATTATAATTTGCCGCAGAACTGAAGGATACTGGAACAGTATTGTGAATTCGCAACTAAAGAGCTAATTTTCTTGCAGTACGAGTTGAATTTCAGAAAACTTAACAAAACTCTATAATCTGAATAAAGTGCTGTTTTGACCAAAGTTTTCGAAATAACATACAGGGCGGGGCAATAACTTGGTGCACCTAGAATATCGCCGTTATTTTTAGAGATATGAAAGCACTTTATTTACAAAAGTTGTACGGCACCGAGGAAACCATAACATATGAGTAATTATTTTTTGCTGGATGGAGGGTTTCGAAAATAACGAATGTTTAGACAACGGCCTATATTACAATGTCATTCAATATTAAATATCGGGGTGAAAAGACGACACTTGTGTCACAGGAAATGCTCGAAATGGGCTGTTCTCATTGATCGTTGTAGCGTGAGCTACAATCACTCCGGAAATGATAAGAAATGTATGGGCTTCAGCAATTCGACGATTGCATTGTTAGATCGATGCAAACGGACATCACTTTAAGCACTCCTTATGGATCATTTTGCATCCATGTTTACGATTATGTGTAATGGAGAGGCAACGACGAGTAAGTATGCGTCCACATGACCCACTTTCGCCGCTGTAACATAAACAATGACTGCGTGGAGAGTTCGAACGACTTTACTAGATAGACAGTATATGTACCAGCGAGAACGGTCGGGAAAATTTTTAAATAATTTGACACAAAATACTAACAACTAAAATATTTCCACCATTTTGACCCAAATGGTGGACACATATTCTCCGATCACTACCTAGAATAGGCCTGCCCTTTAGGGTGCAAATACCTTCCCAAGTTCTGGAACCTGGACAACAGCCGAGGGCTGAACTGTTGTCTTGCTAACCGTTGCGTGGATTTTGGGAGAACTGCAAGAGTGTGCGTGCACCCATACGCGTAAGGCCCAACTATATAAACTCGTGGTACGAGCCAGTATGGACGTAAGCACAATCTTGCAGTTCTCCTGCAGCCGATGCTGTGATTAGCAACGTAACACTTCCGCGCTCGGCTGTTACCCGGGTCCCAGAACTTGAGGAGGTATTTGCAATCTAAAGGGCGGGCCTGACCTAGAGGATCACTAGTGTGGACTTATCCCAGGTTCTCCCGCGCAGACGGTCCCAAACAGTGTTGCCAGGTTGTAGTAGACAGGAATCCCTTTCGAGTAGGTAAAAAATCCATCATATCCATAAAAAAAAACCCTCACTCATCATAAATGCAGGCTAGGTAGTGAATGATAGTGTATTTAATATCTAAACCATTCCATCAGAGGCGCTGGGATCAATGGAGTTGTTCATCGTTCATTCTGTTTAGTGAAGTTTTTATGGTTTATAGCGTTTATAATATATATTTATATTTTCTCCAAATAGAAATAGTCATACAGAAATTGTATTTCAGTTATTTATTTTTATGTGTTTTCAGTTTCAATTTTGCCGCTCTTTATATGATTTAGGGATAACACAATCCTGCAAAAGTTGCTAATTTGCCAACAAAGTTATATCTACATTGAATGTCACCACCTCGAAAGCAGGATCCACTATCAATATTACTAAAGTAACTAAAATTAATTTATATTCTTCATTCTGCAGAGCTGCATATCTGTATTCAAGGATCAAACAAAAAATCCTTACGTTTCTTTCATTTTTTCTAAGAAAATCACTAAATCCCTTTTCAGGCAAGAACGCCCTACACCGTGGGATTAATATATGCACTGGATTTTCCTACCATTGTGAAAATTTTATTAAAGCTTTGTACAGGGGAAAGAATCTGTTTAATTTTTTTTCAGTGTGAATTTTCTTCGTTGTTCTTAGAAATGGTAACCCATAAACATACAAATCAGGAATCCCTTTCGAATAACCCTTCGCGAAACAGAATGATGAGAAGTACTGCGTAAATTTCCAATCAGCAAGTTTAGACATACCTGCATACGTATCTATTCGCTTTAGTGTGACGGTGAAACGTGTTCCGTCGCCACCCCGTTCGTATACGAATAGGAACAAAGGCGGAACAGTCAAACGCAAGCGAGCTCGATTAATGGCGAATAATAAATCTCACGTCCATTTCGCCAACTAGGCGACGTTATTTTATCTTACTAACAGTATCTACGCTCTTTTATTATTTCTGTCATTTAAACGTTGGGACGGATCTGTAAGCTTTTCACGTTGGTATTCCCCCGATGGTACCGTTTGCAAAGGAATATTTTTGATATTCCGAGCGCGCTTGTTCGACTTGCTGCATAGAAAGCCGATGCAGCCTGCATTTACAATGGAAGCAGACATAATCTTGTTGACATCGAAGTGGATATTTAAGTAATTTGTCGAATGAACCAACAAACACTAGAGATCAATGATTATGTTACCGCCATTCCCAATCACAATGACCGTTCCCAAATATAAATGTTTATGCGTACCTGTGTATAATATGCAATACTATTTCATAAATTCTGCAATCATTTCTTGTTTTCGTTATTTCTTAATAATAATTATATTCATGATCACATTAATATTTGTGAATATAGGTAAATTAGGAATTGAATGAACGAAAAAAATTCAGTATAGAACGTAGGGGAGACCGGGGTTAGTTTATTAATTTTTTACATTTCTAATTTTTATAAATAAACCAATGGTATTTTTGTTTACAAATTTCATTAGGTATACAGGCTTAATTTTAAAAATTATTTTAATTGAGTCTAGGTTGTAGTTTTTATTGTATTTATATTCTATTATTATTCTCCCCTACTGAGAATATAAAGTTGCAGTTACTTTAGTTTATTATTATTCAAAATCAGTCAGTACCTATTAAATCATTGACCTTAATTCTAATAATTTTTATAGTCATGGACTATGAATATTTGTAGCTTTTAAGGAGTTTCCCATCTTTTCCATACCCGTGTTGATATTCCAAGTGACGTCAGCATGTAATATGGCAGTGTGATTTCCATCCCATGCATGATTTTGGCGTGTTGCCACGCCTATATATTTTCTGAGATGCACCGAAAGTATTGCCCGGGAATCCCCGAATATTTACTTTGAAAACACACCGAACTCAGAATTCGCTCTGTAAGTTCACACTTCGCCGCTGCGGTGGTCACAGTGGACGTGGTTTCGTACGAACCAAGCATCGCGCGGCATTGTTATGATTTGGATGAAGGGTAGGTGGCTCCAGGGAGGTTCCTCCAATTCATTGACTCTCGAGTCAAGTTCCCAACAAGAGTGTATTTGAACAATACGCTTTTTATTATCAGAATTAGAACACAGGCCAGAGTGCTATCCGGCAGACATTTGATGTGGTCTTATGTTGAGTGTTTACTAACATAGGGTTTGCTACAGGAGTTCTTATACTAAAACTAATAGTATATTGATGCGTTGGTGGAGAACGGATGAAGAGCCTTCTACTACTCACTACGCTAAATTCAAACTTACTGATTAAGATATTCAACCGCGTGCTTGAAGACGAGCAATATGTAAACACCTTGAAGTGTTGAGTTCTTGAAGAGTACGAAATGGCATGTCCAGGCATAGAATGTTTGAATATCTAAATATCAGAATATCAACATTTGGTAAGGCAACATTTTGTAAAAAAAATTATTTTACCAAATTGATCTACGGCACCAAACACACATACCCAGGTGTATATTTTGTGAATTTTTTCTTTCTTACCTACAATAAAGTCCTATACAATAAAGTTTCTTAGAAATGGAAAAGCACGGTAATTATATAGAAGAGGGTACACCTCACCAATTTTGATGACTTGGAATATGTTGTCGGGAGCACGATTCTGAACATTTTTCTCCTATACACGGTCGCTCCGCTTTAGTTTGAGAGATATTCGCAAAAAAATGTGATCGGTAGTTGGGTTGGTTTAGATAGTTTAGCGGCTCCGCGTGGGGGGCGCCAATTTTGGAGAGATTTAAGATAAAAAAATGGGTAAATCTCCATAACGCGGGCGGGGGGGGGGGGGGAGGAGGAGATAAATCTCCCTAACGCTCCGGGTCGGTCCGCTTCCACGTAACACAAAGAATCTTATGAGAGGTGTCACAGTAGAGTGGACGATCCGAGCGGCGGATTTTATACCGCCGCGGCAGGCGGTTTTTCCGTGCCTCACGGAACAGATAGAATCTTACGAGAGGTGTTGCATCGGGCGGACGATCCGCGAAGCGGATTATTGACCGCAGCACGGCCGCGGTCCGTCCGTTCGACGCGATTCGTTCACTCGTACCAAAAAGCATTTTCTCATATATTTACTTAGAATCCGCCGATTGCCCTCGAATATTTTATAAAACAGCCAGTGAACGAAGAGTTAAATTTGAGTACGGTATCCAAAAAATTAATTACCCTTCTCGCGCTAATTACTGGACACCGGATACAGACGTTCTTTTTGATTGAGGTAGAAAATATTAGGAGATCCACGGATAAAGTAGAAATAACGATTCCCGCGCGTATTAAGACGTCGAATAAGAAGTAAATACATCTGCTTTACCCTTACCATTTATTGTGTTATTTGGATAGTACAAAAGCGATTCGTAATTCTGTGAAAAGACTCTTTCTATCGACTAATAAGTCAGTTAAAACGGTCTCTGAGCAAACTCTAAGCCTAATTCTAACTCTTCTGAGCAAAATCTAGAGTTGAAAACATTTGCAAAATTTTATGACACAGTACATATTCGTTACAAGGCCGTTTCTACCGTGCGTTGTACGCTCGGCATGGCCATACGAATATAGAGACGGACTAATAGGACAGCCCACCAAAATGAAACTTTCTTTCTGTTCCGCAATATCCACTAGGTGATCCTGGTAGATTTTTTCGCCCTGAACACGAATCCGCATTCGAACATTTGAATACCGAAAAATTGGACAAGTAGTCCCAATTCTACAGAGCGAAAAATCTCGATTTTTCCACGCCAATGCATACGGTAGTCTATAGGTACCCGTCTTTAGACACACGCGTTTGACGCTGATAGAGAATCGCACCTTTCGTCGACACGCTTTGACACGCTTAGTAGCTCATTTTGATGGTAACTTTCCAGTAAGCTTTACGCGAAAAAGATGATAGGTATATCGTAGAAAAAACGTCACTCATTTAAATTTTCTCTTTGTGATATTTAAACTATGACAGCTGAAACAAGGATAAAACAAATTGAGGCAAAATGGAAGGACGTCAGAAAATCTACATAATTAGGAACATTCGTTAATAGCACGCCTCAAGTTGCATAACAAACCCTTAGTAACGTGCATTCATGAAACGATCGCGGTTACACACAGACCGCATGCAGTCAGAACGTTCTCCGCCGTGCGATTGTAATAGTGCGGATAGAATCAAAGGAGCTGGCTGTACCTATATTAATTTCCGGGTACAGTTTAACTGTATTATCATTATTGCGCTAGTAGTTCTGTTACAAACCTGAGTTTCAGTTAATTGAATTAGTATTATCTAGCAATTTGATGAGACCAATTACTGTCTTGTAAAATTGGTTCCCAATCTTGCATGGGATTGATATTAATGAATTCACTTGCATTGCTTCCTTAGAGTTTTTTTCACGTCCCACTAATAGTGTACATTAAACTTTGAAAGCTGCTGTAGATAAACGCCCCTATTGAAAGAAAAGGATTTTCTAGGATAGATCCAAGATTTGGAAATAATAAAAAAGTTTACACAATGATATGTCCTATTTAACATTCTTTACGAGTTCTAGTAAATTTTGTGTTATAATAATTCTTTTGATGGGTGTCAAATCGGAGTAAAGGCATGCTCTCACTATGCCTCACTACTTCCTCGAGAATATTTTGAAGAGAGGCTATTCCATGTTGACCAGCATGGAAGGTGTTAGAAAAACATTAAAATATCTTAATTGGTATCGCGTTGAGTCATCATTAATAATTTAATCAGATGGCCAAATGTATGCCCTATGAAATATACTAACCGGTTTAATGATATTTCCCCGACATAATTTATTAAAAATCAAAAATTGAAAAACTGCCCTACCAGCCCCGGTCTCCTCTAAAGGACAGATTTTTTGTCATTTTCGTTATCTACGCCGCAAGCGATCGATACTGAGAACTTCGACTCCACCCTTGGAAAGTGCAGCTGTAACTAGACTGAGCAAACTCCCCTGCGGTCGCATCTACCGGTTGGTTTAATCGGAACAAATTACTTCATCTACGTGAGTTGCGATCGAACCAGTTCGCTAGTTCGAAAATGACCGATTATCTCTAGACTACTTTGCCAACATGTCTACTTCAGACATTTTTTTCTCGTACGCCGTTACACACTCAGTGATGTTTAGTTTGAAGCATCGCTTACGATTATTCAGTTAAGGGCAGGGTAGAGTAGTATTCTCCAGCATTAGGAGTGCAGCATCAGTATTGAATTTCTCGTGAACGAAGAAATATTTCTAAGGGATTATAATCAAACTTTGAGAAACGTTTGGAGAATAATACCCGTCCATCCTTCCTACAGACAAATGTAAATGTGGTGACATTAACATTCTTAATGGATTTTGTACATTAGTTTAAACCTTGTACAGTAAGCAATATGAATAAAATGCTAATAGTAATATTAATAATACTAGTACTAATAAAGTACTGCAGTTTTACAAACCAACAATTTATTCATAACAATTTAATATAACTCGTTGTGATCAATATATTCACTTCACAATAAAGCCTACGATGAAAAAACTTTTTTCTCCATTTTTTATTCACCTGCTTTTATATATTCCAAAAACGCAATAAAAATTTCATGCCATTTTTCATTTTCCAGTACAAATTTCATTCAATCGAATGTGCAACATAAAACCGTCAGCGTCAAAACAAGTTATAAAAGAACTATACGTGCATGAGCAAATATGCGAGGTTATTGTTGCATTTAGAAATTCAAGTTCCTATAAAACCAGCATACAATTTTAAAAATATTCACTCCGGGCAAAAATCTCGCACTACCCTGGCGCCCTCGGGGGATTCCCCTCTGGAGGTGTCGGGGTGTCTTTGGAAGATTTCCCTCCGTTAAAAAAAAAATTAATTGTATTTATACTTATTTTCGACATAGATCCATCGTGCCAAGGCTCATCAAAATCGATGTCTACCTCACCATGGACTCCTCTTGTAAGAGCAATAACACAGTTAAATATAAAGAAGACGATGTTCAAGAAAAAGGGAAAGCGAAACATCACAGCCAAATGTTATTTTGGAAAAAGGAAATGATACTGAATAAAACATACATTGTATAAGAGCAGACAGGGAATGTGTTGAATTGTTAATGATGTTAAAGGCAGGAAATCCCAGAAGACTAAGGAATATCTACAATTACACAAACATAAGTCAAGATGAAGAATATATAAAACCAGTTAGAGTCGAGATAGTTATGAACAACAATGAAGACGAATTGTGAATAAAAACTATGACATCAAAATATAATTGATTAATAGAGAATAAAACAAGGACTGGCTACAGTTTCAGTGTCGGAAATCGGTACCTACAGTTTGACAGTCCGCCACTTTGTTTTAAATGCGAAATTTAAGAATCGGCTCGGTCAACGATAACAAAATGTAATAAATTTTAATGTCTGGATTTGTTTTTCTGATTCAGATAAGCATAGAAGGCGGAATTTATGGCACCGCAATTCTACTCAGTCCGCGGGGGACCAACATTGAGCGATTACAGCGAGGATGCTTTTTTTTTAATAAAAATTCTTTTAATACTTTCAAACAGTGATTTTTCATTTGCAACAAACCTCATCGTTCTATCTTATCATTTTCATATAGAAAAATATTCATAAAGAATACTTAATTTTCAGGGCAAAATACTACTATCCCCCCTTACGGAGGTATTCTCATCCAGAAAAATCAATTTTGCCTTCCTTTAGGGACGATGCACAAAACAATTATACAATTTTTATCGATGAGCATTATCCACTCGTATTTATTATCATTTCAATGAGTTGCAAAAAATTTAGCTATTTATAATAATAATTAATGCTGTTACGTACGCAGATCTATCTTTGACTTTTTAACCCTTTCGAGGGTCCGGAACGCGCGTGACCCGACGGGTCACCGTTTCTTGCAGTAACCGAGTTTTCCCCGAAAACCTAGTATTCAATGAGGGCACTCATGTCCCCACTACTTTCTAACCGAATTTCACCGTATAAAAAGAACCACGAATCCACACTCGAGGGCTCATTTCAAGTTTAGTACGTTTAAATGAAAGAGTCTTACGGGATCGAGTAAAATTCTCCTTCAAGTATTATTTCAACTTAAACCAGACAGTACATAGAGTGGCTGATAGATATTGTTACTATTAAACTCTTTGAAACCCCCGCATTTCTCAGTGCTTCGAAACCGAGAGGTGGACTTAGGTACCGCGACAATTAAGCGCTGAAACAATTGTAAAAGACTGAGCTTATAGAATATAATTAGTTATTCCTAATTCAGAGTTCTTTTATTCTAAGTTACTTATACAGATTTATTTTCGGATTATCCAGTCTACCTATCAAAATAAGTAGGATACATATATTATGATTAGAGTTGGGCAAAATTAAATCCAATTACAACTTACAAATTTTGATTATAATGTGATTGTGTAGTTGATTGCACATTATTTTCTACAATCGTCAATTTAGGTAGTCGACATAATTGTGGTCAACCACCTAAATTAACGATTACAGAAAATAATATGTAATCAACTACACAATTACATTTTAATCATAGTTTGTAAGTTGTAATTAAAACTAAAAACAGAGGGAAAAGAAAATCTGTTGCGCTACAAGTCCAGGGAACATGGACGTTCGTAGTGGGAATATCAAAGATGATATTGTAAATGTTGCCGTTTATATAGAGAAAAAGTAAATAGTTTTGATACATCGAAATTGACGATCCTAATAACATTTTTTCATTTATTTTGTACGTATTTTCTTAAGTTTGCGCTTACTATATATTAAAGATGAAGGATCAAAGTATATGCATATTTGTTATTAAGTAATTAATTTAAATAAAAATGAAAAAAAATTGAAAACAGAATAACGTATCAACTAGCCCCGGTCTCCCCTACGAAAAACCAACACTAGTACTCGTCACCCTACTAGACCTACAAATCCAGTAAACCATACAATCTACCCTCTGACTCGGGGTGACTTAGGTTCACCTCGACTTTGTCTTATTAATTTTGGGCAAGGAGAATGTATTCGCTTATGTACACTCCGGAGGGCCACAACTCTCAGAGTTCAACAGTATCAAAAGTTAGAAAGGTACATATTAAGCGTAAACATAGAGAAGTCCTTTTGAAGTAAAATTGATGTAATTATCATCATTTACGTTGATAATATACTATCTGCATGAAAGGACGCCAGAGAAATGACGAGAAATAAAAAGTTGTTCCAGTAGAAATATAACGTAATCAGTCTATATGAAATAAACGTCATTCTCGAAGGGCGAGGATTTATTTAATGTCTTTACTATAACATCTTTTCCCAGCTTTATTAATTTTTCAGTTATGTAGTTGGATAACTTTTCAGTCCTGAACTTTGAACGATAGTTTCAGCCCGTTAACACGAATACAGGTCGTGTATGTATAATAAAATACATGGCAAATATTTTCACATACCCTATGGGCTTTCTATAAATTACGTAAGGTTAAGTTTGGCGATATCTTACCCCCTCTCCCAATATAAGAATTCGTAAGATTTTACATTCCCTCCCCCCTTCTTATTCAATTTTTTTTAATGGTTCATATAATTCATTTAACTCGTTTTAATGCGTGTGCGTGTGGTGAAACATTGTTTCTTAGGCTACTCAGTACTCGTATTGAAAATTAGGTTAAAACATATTACGTTAAACATTAAATGACTCCCACTCCCCTCTTTTAAGAAAACGTAAGAAATTCACGACCACCTCAAAAGGCCTTACGTAATTTAAGGACGAGCCTCCCACCTCAATGCTAAGTTTCATTAATGTGAGACAGTTGAGCGATGTTCCTTGTAAGCGAATTCAATAGAAACCCTTCGAAATCCCATTCAAGTGCAGCAAAACAAGTAGGTACTACGGTAGTTTCAAAGCGCAATTAATTACAGAATTAAATACGCAAAGCGGATCTGTACATTGTAAACGTGTGTAAAAGTATAGTAGACTGGCAAAGGAACTCGAATACCTATTCCGAATTTTTTAAAATTGTGCAAATTTGTAGAAGATCTCAATAGAAGTATCAAGCAATTTTTCGTTTCTTCGAGGTGAAAACACCCCTCAAAGGTTAACGTGTGATTTCCTAATTTCCCGTATGTCTTGCAAACTATACTAGATATAACAAAATTATTACAATGAAAATTTGACGGCTCTATAAAACTGTGCAATGAAATTGTTAAAAATTTGTAGTTTACTTAAAAAAAAAACGTTTCTTACTACAAATTTTAAACAATTCGATTACATAGTTTTATATGGCATAAAAAGCCGTTAAGTTTTCATTCTAATACTTTTTTTATATCTACTATAGTTTTCAAGATATACAGCAAAGTAGGAAATCACTCATTAACCATTAAGGGGCGCTTTCTCCCTGAAGAACCGAAAATGAGCAAGACTGAAAAATTGCCTAATATTTCTATTGAGGTCCTTTACGAATCTGCAGCGTTTGAAAAAAAAATCAGAATGTTCGAGCAATCGAACTTCTCTTTGTGGCCGGGTGTTGAATATAATAAAATGTTCCGATTCAGATATGTAGGTTGTAACTTTATCATGATGACCTATTAAATGGGAATTAGATAAACAAAAACATATCAGTTTATTAACTGCGGAGGTGGAATACGTGCCACTAATCGAAGTAATAAAAGGTGTAATATATCTGCGGAGGCTATTAACTCGTATGAATCTCGATAATTTCGTAAATAGAAGAACAAAAGTATTCTGCAATAACCAGAGGTCCATAAATCTCGCAATTAGTACAAAACTGTATCTACCCACGGTTGCAGCAAACATTTAAATGTAACGTATCATTTTTCCGCATAGCACCAGAACAAAGAGATATAGAAAAACTCGGTACCTAACAATAAATTCAACTGGCATGGTTAATTGGTTACAGACATGTTAAGAAAGTCAAGCACAAAACATAAAACACCAACATGTGAAAAAAATTTAAAAAATTAAAACCGACTTCAAAAAAAATAAAATTGCACTGAAAAGTAAAAAATAATTTTTTCCCTTTATTTAATCTACGACTCTCATATTTTTTAAGTCGGTGCCTCATCATTTGCACGATGAGGCACTGAGATTCGTAGATTAAATAAGAGAAAAAATTAGTTTTTACTCTTTAGTGCAATTTTATTTTTTTGGAGTTGGTTTTATTTTTTTTTTTTTTTTTTTACTTTTTTATAAACGTTCTTTTATTGCGATCTATCTTTAATCTATGGTGATTTTGTAGCATCAGCTATAAATGATTAATCGCATTACATTATGTAAATGCGAGTGTGGCTTGGCTAAGCAGTAGTTGTATTTTGGTACGGCAATGTAAGAGGAAAAGCTGGCTTGAGGAAAGGAGCATATAGACTTGGGTCTTTTTACAGAGAACCGGCACCGGGCACGGCGCAGCAGCCCCGTATAAATCGATACGACTCTTAATATCTGGCGACTCAAGTCGAAGTCAATCGTCCGACGTCGCCGCACTGAGTAGAACGATCGATCATTTTTTATGAGAAACGACAGACAGGATATATCTCGTACCGCGACAAATCCACCACCCTTGCCTTTCTTCCTTTCCTTCCTTTCTGTTCATGCGAGGCTCTGATCCGCAAACGAACCCATAACTCGCAGTGTACCTACCACTAATCTTCTCGACGTGACCATCGATATTATATCCGATATTTGGAGAAAGGTGATATTATATTGCACATTCGTATATTTTATTTTCGTCAAAACTGAAACGTCAAGATTAAATAAATCTTCTTGGAACACAAATAGCTACAAATTTTGGCTACGAAAAAATAAATACGGCTAATTCTTTACACAAGACTATTATTGTTTAAACTCCACGACAATATTTTCATATATAAAACATTAGAACGTACATACCTATATGGCTAAATGGTGTGATGATTGACAAATAAATGCAACCATATGCATTTCTCACCGATCAAATTGTTTATTTGCAGAGTGCACACGCCACATGTATAATATCGCTATTATAGAACCGATATAATACATTATAATTGTGATATAATCTACAGGAGCACCAATATTAGAATCATAACCGAAATCGATACATGCAATTATCGTTTTCACCCATAATAGGTATCTACTTATAAAATTATTTCTGTACTTCGTAACTGCTTTACCAAGAACTTTAATGTAACAGTTTGACACAGTTATTTCCAGAAGGGTTTTATGTAATCGTGTATAAACATATATGAAATAACAAAATTCGTATCAGAGATCTAAATATTGTATTTATTATATCATTAATAAAGTAAATCTGAAACTCAAATTGTACAGCGTCCTCGATTTTATATTACTGTAAATTACCAACTATTAAATTATTAAAATTTAATTTGCTTAGTAAGGCAAGCGCCAGTTTATCAATGTAAGATTAGAGGAGGTGGTTTAAATATGGACTGGCACTTTGTTTCAGGATTTTTTGCGACACCTGTTAAAAACTTGTATGATGTGATACTTGAATATATAAGTTAAACATGTTTACTTCATGATATGGAATTACAATAAGCCGAGAGTAATATTTATTGCTGATTTTATATTTAAAATAATATTTAAAATGAATAAGGTATATTATAAAGGGTGTTCCAAAAATCAGGGACTTCCCAGAACATGCAATAGCCTGATGCAAAAAATCTAAAAGTCATTTACCGTTTTTGGATCCGTGCTTTCGTTCTGGAGATATTAACAATTCAATATTAGCGTTCGAACTTCCGGACCGCGCGGTTTAAAGCCGGAACAGCTGAGCGCGCGGCAGCGTACGCAGGCTCGCGCGCGTAGATGTAGGCCCACACACGCAGAAAAGCCGACAGCGCTAACCCATGTTCATGATTTGAGCCAGCAGCGCGGTTGGATATATATAACACATACCTGATTTAAGGGAAAAAATAAAAAAAAATTTAAAAACCTGACTGCTTAAAAAGCGAACAAAAATGACAAAAACAAGACTTAATTTATTTACACCTTAAGATTTAATTTATTTACACATAGTATATTATTTATCATAAATAGGATAATAATAAGATGACAATTTATACAATCGAATACGCGGCTGGAAATGTTTTATGTTAATTCCTTCTGCGTTTCGGTTGATTGTGGACAATTCGTTAGAAATTTTTCAGTGCATCAGATTACCTGTGGTAAAATGTAACCGATTGGCTAGTCAGTGGAAATAATTTGTACGCATTTGTTTTGGTTCCGTGTCCGAAGATCGTTACACTATCAGCGGGTAGGTACAACGTCAGATGTATTTGCGGAACAGCTAACTCATGAATTGAGCAGAGCAATCAACAGAATCCCATTAACCGTTTTAGTTTCACTGTGCTTGTAATGGTAGAAGCCCTGCATTCCTCCTTGTTCCGTAAATTTACGGTAATTTCGTTTCGCAGAGGAATTTACTTTATCCAATAATTTTTCATTTCGCGAAAATTCCCTACTGCCTAGCGGCTTTCGTATTTAAAAAATTAGTCTTGTGTAGGAATGGAGGAAAATAATATTAATTATAATGCAAACTATTATAACATTAAATATGTAGGCATGCTAGGTAAGCGGACAAAGGTAGAATATGAGAAGAATTCATTAAGGGGGAAGTCACTTTGACGGTCGAAAGTAAAGACTATTTTCTAAGCATTCTCTTATAATGAAAGGGAACTTTTCACGAAAAATCTTTCTTGCCATCTGAGAATACATATACTTAACTAATCTTTTATGCTCCTATATAGATTTTTTTTTAGTAGTATGCTTATGGCCTCGACACTTGATGACATTAGGTTCCCAAAAAAGAAAATATATAAAAAGGGCGTACGTGTAACTTTCCCAATGTGTGCTCCGAAATGAAAAATTCGAACGTTTTAGTAAAATGTATTATAATAGTTTCAGTTAAGTACACAGATTTAATGAAATATTAATTTTTAAAGAAATGGCACACTTCGGAAAAAAAAGAATAAAAAATCAACATATTTTTTCAATGTTACTATTAGATAAATAATTATTCAATCAAAACACCTGTACCCTTAGCTGAAGATAATTTTATTACGAATATTCTCTAAAAATTTCAAGTGAATCCGATAAAAATTGACTGAGGTATAGATTCGCCCAGTTTGAAAACTATTGTTTCGAGATAATCGCGTTTAATATTTTAGAAGAAGTTATTTTCTGCAACTCAGAATCGCAAATGCAAGCGGTTTCGTCATAGTCACTGGAGTCTCTTCCTAGTTCTAAACTACATTTGGATTCTTGGTTATAAACTTTTCGGGAGATTAATATAACCTATGCGTCCAATCGATTCCAAGGGTTGTGCTATCTTTACAAAACCTTTCGTACCTCTCAGAATATTTTGAGATCCACTTTGAAACTGTGCAGGTATATTTTTGAGACCTTAAATATGAAAACGCTCAAAAAAATCGAGAAAGGGGCTTCCCGTCTTAAATATCAATAAAACTAATAGAGCAATTTTGAATAAAATATTTATTCATATAAAAATATATCTGTTTAATATTACTTAATATATTTTTTCTTTGTATTAATTTTGTATAACTATTAATTTAAGACAATGTTTTTAAATGGGATTCTTTTTGATGGGTTAATTAAAATGTCCGCGAAATGAGTAATGGAATGTATGAACACAGCATTTTAGCTGTGTATATGTAGTTGTGTCGTCTTAAGCGCAGTTGAAAAGCACCTTTATGTATTTACAGCTCATTTTGATTTCACATCTTTGTTCTATTTTCTAATTATATGGCCTTAACGAAATCGCTACTTTCAGTCATATTTCCACTAAACCAAAGCTTCAAATACTTTCTTTTTCTCATTATTACTGAGAGTTTGAAATATAAAATTTTATTAGTTTTCCTATGCAGTTTTTTTTGCTCCCATCCTCTGCCGTAATTTTCATTCATCTTTTATTCATCACAAACTGGTATTCCACATATACCTACTGCGCTTCCTTTATAGCTGTATTCTATATTTCAGTAAAGTAAGTTCTAAACCAAGCTGTTTGTATAAAAGCTATATGTACAACTATAATCTCTGCCCGTAAAACGAAATTCCATGGCCAATATTTTAAAATACATCGGTTATATGGTCCCCACATTTAACCAAATACAGAACGTTGCTTGAAAAGATACAGCATAAATTTCTCCGTTATGTATTACATAAAACTGAATGCTATGTCTATCACAGATTACGATTAATCAATTAATCCATAGGCTCAATATAGATTCGCTTTACAAAAGAAGAGTAATGGCTGATCTGACTTTGCTTTTTAAAATTTTAAACGGTAATATCTGTTATCCTGATATCCTCAGCAAAATTTTCCTAAATGCTCCAGAACGGAAAATAAGATCATTTCCCTTATTCGAACCTAAGCTGGCATTAATTAAGAAAAATTAATATGAAATATTCCAGCGATAAACGTATACAATGCTGAAGCATGATGTAGCAAAGTTTTTCACAGAATCAGCAGCACGTCGCTGCCGCAATGCTGCTACGAATTTGATGAAACATAGAAATGTATGTCCATCTCTACTTTGACCACACCCTCGTCGCCGTATAAAACCACCGAATGTGGAGGAAGCAGCAGAATTCACTAAACGCAGTGCGAATGAGAACCATCGATGTGATCTCTTCAATTTGTTCACATTAGTCTAACACCCCTCGACTTCTTCAATAAATAATCATTATTGAAAATTCACCGGGGGGATTCTAGTCATTTTACCGCTCACGAATTCTCATCCTAACCCGCATCCGCCCCGCGGGACACAGCCACTTCTCTCACGAAGATCTTTTACGTAAGAGAAGATTCAACAGTGGAATACTTTTCTTTCTTTACTTTCGAAAAGAATCAAAACTAAAATGCCAATTGTTCCACGAGGTAACATCGCAGTATGTATTGTCCACCTTCGTGCTACAGAACTTGTAGTTCAATCTTATCAGCACACATCAGAATGATGACACAATGAAAATTTCGTTTCCTCCCTTGATAAATGGAATTAATCTTTAGCAACGAGATGTGGAATTCACGTGCGATTCATCTCGCTTACACACACTGATGGATCAGGCGACAGCGTTTACAGCTTGCATCAGGAATCATGGAGCTGGTTTCCATTGCAGCCGGCTGTCTCATTACAAGGATGATTAACCCCCGTTGACCTCGTGGCATCGCGGGGTCGTTGTCACGTCACAATGACTGCATTCTTCCCTTCTTTCTTTCTTGACCGTTACTGTCTGCTATGTAGATGTTCGAGCCACGTGCGATTACTCGTAGGTGTACGCGCGTGCATGTGCACCCACGTTCAAGTACGATTGCTCAATGGAGAGAAAGGGGAGGCAGTACATGAGCCGGGGCAGGGGTCCACTATTAATATGTGCTTCGGTCAAACGATAATTAGATGGACGTTACCCTTACGGGAATTGGAGTAATTAGATTTAATTGGTGCGAGAGAGTATTTTCCCCTCCCCCTTCTCCCTCTTGACTCCTCTTTCATCATCGCGGTCGCTGGTTGGGCTATTATTCCAATGCTTTGTTTCTGCCACTGTAAATTGAATCATTCGTTGTAAGAGTCGTATTTCCAGATAAAATCTGATAACTACGTTCGAATTAAACCTTGAAAATTGTGCTTCCTCACAGCCACAAAGTTCCTCCTAATGATATTAATTTTTTCACGAGGATTGAAAATTTAATTTTCACAGGAGGCTCTTCGGATTAGGGCTGGAACTATTTGTCGAATTTTTCGGTATTCGAATATTCGAATACTTCAGTTGCTCAATTATTTGTCAAATATAATTCGAATATCCAAGTATTCGAATACTATTCGAATATCCAAGTATTCGAATACTATTCGAATATCCAAGTATTCGAATACTATTCGAATATCCAAGTATTCGAATACTATTCGAATATTTGAGTATTCGAATGCTATTCGAATAGTATGATGTGAAATATAAATCAAGCTCTTCAGGTTCATTTGTCAGGGTGAAATCTTGTAAGCTAATTTGGACACACTTCACACCATACTATTCGAATACATCAGTATTCGAATATATCGGTATTCAAATAGTATTCGAATACCGATATATTCGAATACATCGATATTCGAATAGTATTCGAATAATAACATTCGAATACTGAAATATTCGAAGTTTATTCGTAGCATCCGAATACTTGTAAAATATTCGAATATTAAATTATTCGAATAGTCCCAGCCCTACTTCGTATAGAAATTTCGTGGCTATTTATCTACTTCTGTGATGCAAGTACAGGATGCCCCAAGTGTTAACAAACGAACTTTAGAAGCATGTAAAGGTAGAGACAATATAAGTTCAAGTATAAAAGTTCGTATACCTAAACAAACATTAGTTAGTGCTTTGTTTACAATGAGATGGTAATGTTACTGTTATGTCCTAGATAAAGTCCTAAATATTCTGAGAGAACTACAACTATTCGGGCACAAGTTGTCAGTACTGTTAGATACAAGTTGGCAGCAACACAGCTATATCGTGACATATCACAGCTAACATAAAAGGATGTTGTTTAACATCCATGTTTCTCCTGTCAACTGAAAAATACAACTGAATCTGTAAATAGACTATGTGCTTCCTTACGACGTTGGAAAAATCAATATCTATTTTTCCTTTTCACTTATAATTCCTTACTGTCAACGTACATAGAATATTGTAGCTAAGCACATTTCAAGTAATTGAAATGTATAATGAATTTTCTACGTTTGCAGCACCAATAGACTTTCTGTTTAAATTTTTACAAGTACAATGCAACAGCTGAGAATTTCATTCCACATTCAAAATAGAATATGGAAATAGCGAACAGCTCCCTCTTGCGTGCACCAAGCAGCAGGGATTTTCGGTATCCCCGGTCGACCGGCAACTTTCTATATAATAGACCAGTGAAATTAAACGGAAAAATGGCCAATCTCCGGAATAAATCCCAGCAAGCTATATTTTTTATAGGTTTTTATTTCGTCGTTTTAAAGAATATGTTAAAAGTCATCATCGGTCCGACATCTGCTGAAAATTTTACCGAGGGTCAAATGTAAAAAAAAAAATAGCTTTCCGCGAATAACGAGATACCTAGGTATTCGTTGCATATACCAATCAAAATACAAATTAAATTTGGCACAGGCATTCTGTCTATTTTGTTTCACCTACTGTGATAGAATTTGACAACATAGCAACAACATCCGAACGTGTTTGTTACTGTTGAAATATCGTCTACCTGAGGATAAACGACACCAAATTTTTCGAGGTTCAAAGAGGCCCCCTAACAATAAAAATTTGCACAATGCATCTTGAAAGAAATTATCGATTTTTTGAGAAACTTGGTTCACCAACTATGTGAGATAAAAAAGATAAAAAAGATCAAAAAATTCTGAGTATTACTTCAAACATACCATTAATATGCAGGTAAAATGTCAAATAATAAAAACTTATCATTTTTGTTAAATAAATTCCCGAAAATGGTGTTGAAAACGAGCAGTTACACTAGGGTTAATTATAAATGCGTACTGTTAGAAAATAAAGAATCCGGCGCGATATCTAAATGAAAAGATTCTACAATTGAATCAAGACGGGGCAAAAGCTATTTAAATTGAAATTGAAACTGAAACTGAAACTTTCCTAACTCTTAACTGCAGTCTCGTAATTTTTCTCTTTTTCTCTCGCCTCTCATTCCGTCATGCTATTCGATTCCCTAAAAGCTAGTAGCGTCTAAATAGCAGCAGCGTCTCCCACTTTGGAAATTGGCTACTAAATCGTGGAGAGCCTGGAATGAAGGAAGTGGGAGTGGATAAGGAGAGACGAGAAGAGGGTAGAGCGGATTATTCTAATCCAGGTGGTAAAGACTCATGAATTATGAGTCTTTAAGAATTGACTGGTTTCCTTTTTACGCTTATTCCTTTTTCTGCAATTCGGTTAATATGCATACCTATTTCTATTAAGAGAGAAATGCTCAAACTGTGTCTTTATCAGCATAAACATTATAGCAAAGCTAAAAATGATATTTTCATAGGAAAAAGCAAACATATTACACATATTATATGGAAGAATCATAAACCAATGAAAACAAATGTCAATACTTATATAATTTTCACTTTCATCATAAAAATCGCTTTAGGATTTTAAAAATAAATTGATTAGAATTTCGACCGTATATATGAGATAATTCAAAATTAAATTGGTTTCAGCGCACTGGTTCGGTCAATTTAAAATATTTAAATTGACCGAACCAGTGCGCTGAAACCAATTTAATTTAGGATTTTAACTTACGTTTTGATTTCTTATTGCTATTCATAAGGATATTTCCGCAGAAGAGGCTACGGCCTCTCGGGCTCTCGTATTTATATGATTTCCTGGAATGTCAGGTGTGAGAGGTATGCGCGGTATGCGCCATGACTCCTGTGCAAAATATGTGGTCTATAATTAGAACGTGTTAATGACTCATGCACGAAATATGCCTCGCAATAAGACTTCCCGGGGTTTTTATTTGGGCTTCTTCTGGGCTACTCAACTCATTGGATTGATCTTGGGTGTTTTGGAAAGGGGGTGAGAATAGCTTTGATTAGGGCGCGAAAAATAGTGGGACGTCACACTCACTTTGGTGTGTAGTTTATGTTGCTAAAGGACAGTTTTAAATTGATTCTTTTAATAAGTTGTATATTGCAGCGCGATCCTGTGGCAGAATCGTTGCAGCGTACACCCTTAGGACAAAGTACTTAGTACGGTCAAAGATAGCTCAAGAATCCTTCTTACGTCCAATTTAGTGAAGACCGATGCTTCCCACATTGATCCCCCACTCTTTCGGGATACCTATGCATTCCACCGAAATGCTAGGAGTGCTGTGCTTTCCGTGCATTTCTCAAGGGTTCACATCTGCGTGCCATTTGTGAAGGAGGCGACCTACACTGCTGAGGAACGTTCATCGTTGCCGTGGCCATTGTCCTTAGCAGCTTCGCTATCCTTGAAGTACTGGCTTGCCGAACTTCCCCTCAAAGACAAAGATCGTGTCTTTTGTTCTGATTTCCGATGTTTCGTACAGGTTACTGATCTGTGCGATACTTACCTTGGCTTTAGCTACGGGCAAGTGAAGTTCTACTCGCGCTAGTACAGTACTGCCCGGTTAAGGGGAGGTTCCGGTCTAAAAATCGATTTTTTTATTTTATTTTGATTTGTTGAAATTCGTAAAATTCCTGAAGATATTGCATTTGAGTATGCGATTTCGAGGGTAGAGGAGGATCCCTCTCCTTCTTGGTGACGTAGCGGAGGAAAACCGGACATCTGGCTACTTAAGTAATTAAATAAAAACAAGGCAAACCATTATCATTATTATTTTAATTAAAAAAGCAAAACTGTGATCAACTATCCCACCTTTTCCCTACATGAATTTTGGCTTACGTACCATTTTGGGAGCATATTCTCGAAAAGTTGAACTTTCCACTTAACTAAAAAAAATCCATTAGTTTAATCCGTCAAAGTGTTGTCAAGTGTTGTCTTGCCAAAATATGGCGAGATCTAGATTTTAAATAATTTCAAATTAACACAATAAGGAGATATAATAATCAAGGATTTGTCTAATATTCTCTAAAAACTCCATTTTTTCATTTGATGAAATTTCAAAACTTTTCAAAAAACAATTTGTTTCCGCAGGTGTAAAAATTCCGTTGTCGTTTGTACCGCCAATTTTCTCACACCCTTATATTAAATTTTCTATTGTACGTCGCAGTTAATGATTCATACCTTCCCGAAGGGTTCGGAATATTTTTAAATTAGGGCCATTCTTATTTTACACAAAGCTCGGCTTTTGTCCTATCTTCCTCTTTCTTTCTCGCCCCTTCTCTGTTTTCCTTTTAAGAGCAGAACAAGGGATAAACAGAGCCTTCATGGGATGCATTATTCGTGTCCTCTGAGCCATGATCATATCGGCTAAGATGGGTGAGGATAGGGGTTTAAATAAAGATCACTTCATTAATAACATAGTGACTGTCGATTCTCGGTTGTTAGTTATCGGCTGTCCTCGTGTATAAATAACGAAACAGATACGAACGGATTCTAAACAAATCACTAAATTGATCGGTGCCGTTGATTTCTTTTTTCCTACGCTACGGTAGGAAAACATTTCGGTGAATATGCATTAAAACGAGATTGAATGTATTAAATGGTAGAGTAAATCGAGCGACAACATACATTGCAAACATGTTTATTGCAGTGTTGGTATATCTTCTACAGAAAATTGAGTATAAAGTGAAAGTAAATTTAATGTAATTTTTTAACAGAAAAAGATATAAAAAAAATGTTAGGGAAGTTATAATAGGCATAAATTTAGAAGTTCTTTATTTTCCAAATATAATTCACTTTTACGTTTCACATTATTTTTACGTTATGTACCTTTATCATTATTATTTTAATATCAATACAAGGTATTGATAATGCTTCTAAAACTTGAAACACATTTTTTTTAACATTTATTACAAATTTTTGTAGCGCAAGTATAATTATTCTATAGAACTTTAAATAAAGCACGAACTTTTTAAATAAAATCAGAATTACTTGATGCAGATAAATTAGACATTAATTTATTATCCGTGTCATTTTTCCTTTCGCATTATTTTCCCGCAGTATGTATTCTTTTTTATTATTCGGTTTACATCCTTTATTGTTTATTCTAATGCAAAAATGTATTAAATATTTAACTACTATGTTCATTGCAATATATGATGTTGATCTCAATTTTAATAATTAAAAAGGTAAAGATTTAAGCACGCAGGTACAATGTGTATTATATTAAACTATGTGATCATTCCCGAATAATTATAAAGTGATGTTAACTACATCAAATTTATTTGCAATAATTTATGTAACAGGAGTTGTTATTCATAAACTTTAATAATTAATGTAACAAAAGTCTGTTAATAGTTTACGTTAATAGTTTTGTATTACATGTTATTAAAGGCATTAATGTTTGCGTCGAAATGTGTTAAAATTCATAGTATAAACAGTTACTCAAGTAAAAGTGCTTCGAATCACACGATGTGCAATAACTTCATAAGAATATCGCCTTACATATTTTTCTTGATACGTCGCGTTTGGAAATAACGATTAAAATATCAAAGCTTTTTTTGTTTAATTTCAAGAAATTAAAATTGCCTTTTAACATCATATTGTTGACTACATATTTCTTATTTCGATACGTCTATATTTTAGGAATGGTAAATGGGACGTAATCGTGATGACACGATATTAATGTTAGCACGATTACTATACCGAGGGACTGTGATGTGAGTATAAACGCAATACCCTCCAGGGAGATTAGGAGGGTAATAAGTGAAATTCTGGTCACTTTTCGAGCGAGAGGGATTCAATAAGCCGGGGATTGGGCCGGGCATGATCTACTTAATTCACTACGAGGGGGGACTCGTACATCTACCTGTACGCGTATCTATCTCGCGTATCCCTCTATCGCAGTGGTTCTCAACGAACTGTTTATCAGTCAATTCTGTCCCATACATCTACGTAAGCAACAACTGCTAAGGAATATATTTATAACCACTAAACTGATATGCGATCACTTTGCCTTCGGTGAGAAAAAGAAGGTCAAGCAAATGGGAGACATTGTTGATAAAAATATTATATAATAAATGGAGAAATCAGAGGAGTATGAAGCACTCGGACAATGCATCATTGTATTATAAATATGTACATATATCGAATCCTTGAATTACATCGACCCAATTTAATTTATAACAAAGCTCAGAAAATATAAAAGATTCTCTAAAGACGATAGCTGAGTAAGAGTTGCGACCTTTCGACGTCGAGGGGTGAAAACGGTCATCGCAGAAACGCTTATCGTTGTCCTTTCGGAATCCTGGGTGACAGAAGATTGTAATTCAGATCGCACGATAGACTCAAATCGGTCTAACTTTCCTGAATAGATGAGGATGGTTACTAAACCCATTCTTCGACCTTTCGGTACCGTTCGGTACGATAATCTAACCAAGGTTGCCTAGGGTTCTGCATCAAAGTACGAAACCAACGGCTTCGGGGCACCCATTAATTTTGTAAAGGTGAATTTAATACTCGTTAATAAATATATACTTAGCACGCAATGCAACATAGATATTATATCTGTGAAATAAGATATTAGTTTGACCCAGACGGGTGAAAGAACGTAACAGCGGGCCAGATTGTTGAAAGTGGAAAACGTAACGGGGAGATTTCGAAGGGAGGGCTTAAAGTCAATAAGGGAGGGAACCTGAAGTGATGAGCCGAGGAAAAGACCTTTCGCAAAAGTTTCGAAAGAGTTTCGATAAGTCGCACTCTTGCTGGTCCACCGCTAGGAGAGACTTCGGTGTGCTTATGGGCAATTTCATCCAACCATTCCCAAGATCAAATCCGAGTGGTAAAGTTTTGCTTCTTAAGGAAACCGCGACAGATTGTACGCTCACTGATTTCTTTCCTGGAAGTTTGATATATTCACTGGTATGTATTTCGTGTCATAATATTTCCCATGTGTGCCTATGTACATGGTACCAACTGTTTTCTAGCTGAAATTACTTTATTGATCACACGTGTGTAGGTCGTATTAACAATAGAAAGAATTAAAAGCTAACACCAGTTTTCCGGTGATAAAATATTACGATTGTAGTTACGAAATTCTATCGAAACGTCAATGTTGATGAGTTTTTCGTGTAGTAATAATAAATATTAAAACTCGTTAACACGAGTTCCAATACTTACATATTTTATCCCCTAATTGTTTGGAATGTTTGCAACAGTTACTAAATAATCTCAGTGCATACAATTATTTAAAGCAATAATTGCTTATCAACCATTTTTGTAAATGGTATGTGTATTACGTTACATTATAATATTGTATTGTATATAGGGGGAGATGCATGAAACAGACTTCACAGTATAAGATAAGTATAGCAATTTATCGAATACCCACGGCCAACTAAGAATACTTACGATCACTTATAAAGATTGGGGTCGATTAATGTTTACAGGGAAATTACACCTTATACAATAAGCTAGTGGTAGATATACGCAAACTCTATACACAGTATACAGTTTCGTGACAAACACTAATTACTAATTTAAAAATTGACTACGATAATCAAAATCTTCCCAAGTGGCTTATGCCTGGTAAGCAGCTATGTTTATTTCAATATTTCCAAACGCAGTACAAATTTAAAACTCTTCTAGCTTACTAAAATGTAGGATTGTAACAGTGAAGTATTCTTAACATTTGTTTGTATAAATAATAATAAAATGTATAAACATTTCGATGACACTGTTTCAGATCTTTCATTCCATATTCTTCATTGAGTATTGGAAAATGAAACCCTTTGAAAACTACTTGTCATCCATACCTAATTATACATTTTGAATGTCAAATTCGTTCACCAAAGAACAATGTTTCCTTTTCTTTTCCTCCAAAAACTTAGAATTCTGTACTTTTAAGGAAAATCTATCGGCTTCGAATTATTGTATTTCAAGGGACATATTCTAGATTATTTATTATATTAATAATTAATTTTTTGGTGAAATTCATCCGTTTAAAAAAGTTTAATTGAAATTTAATAACAATTATTCCGTCAATATTACCGCGGCGTAACAATAAATTCGTGAATATGTGGACGACAGACATTTGGCATAAAGTTTATTAACATCATAAGCTTTAAAAAACTTTGTTTAGTCAAAAATATGCATTATATGTGACGCTAATATGTTTCTTTGTTTTCGATTTGTTTCTTTGTAATTAATTGAAACAGAAATGCTTCATTTTACACAAGAACGACTGCCTAGTGCCCTTAACATAGTGCACGGAACAATCGGGATTTCCACGCTCTCACCCGAAAAGCACATTTGATGATTCGTGCTCTCAGCGATATTGCTTTACATTTACTTGAGAGGATGTTAGTTTAGTCAATATGTGACGATGAGCTGAGCATTGCGCGTAGACCGCTACTGTTTCCAAAAATCAACTAATCCGCGTGTTTCGATTAAACAATATGTATACCTCCAAGGTTTTATTTATCTTCGAATTTACCTTCGAAGCTGAAAGTTGAATGGTTATCTAGATATCGACAGGGCCAGTTGCAAACAAAATACAGCTCGAAACCGTTGCATTTTACATGTAGATACCGAGCAACGAACGAATTTTATCAAACTGGGCAACTAGTCGCGACAGCTGTATTTAAATATACATCAGCGTCGCCTCTGGCGAAATTTATTCACAGCGAGTATCGTTGATATTCGCCACTTTAAACAACCCGCGAAATTTTAAGGTGGCATTTGACGAGAAGAATCTTTTCAATGTGTGATCGTACCTACAAGTACTTTCCAAAAGATGAAAATTATTATCTTATTATCATTAGTACACATGTACACATTTTAATTTTTACATTAATATGAATTTGAAAATTTGTTAAAAATGTCCATCAAGTATGTAGCACGGTGGTGGTAGAATTAGATGAACGTTTTAGTAGGTAAACGTTGCATCTGTAATAACTAGATTCATGCGTAACAGGGAACAACGGCTTAAGAGTATTTGCTGAAAATGCAGTTAACGAAAGTAAATTACTCGGGAGCAAAAATTGTTGCTACGAAAAGAGGAAGAAGTCGAGCTGCGAGAGTTGCTGAGCGTGCACGTGCAAAAACAATGGCGCTTGAAGTTCGCAGATTGCAAGTTATAGCTACATGTAAATGATTCGCGCGATCGCCAGGTTTCAGAGTTGCGAGCAAAAAGCTGTTCCTTCTCGACGAGCAAAATGAGGCAAACTCGAGTGGTGGAAAGACGAGGTAGGAGGCAAGGGCAGCGATAATTGGGGAACGAGGGGACGGACGTGGCTGACGAGAGAAGGGTGGCTGAAGTGGAGAACGCGTAGCAATCGACGCCGCAAATTATCTGCAATTATCCCATCTATACTGCTCGTTGGACTGGGTCCTCAACTCCAGACAGACGGACCGAATGTCAGGTATCCACGTGCCACTCTTATTTCTTTTCCAAATAAGATACCGTGGCGAGTGTGCTTTTAAGCAGGCGTAAAGCAAAAGCTACATTCTGCACCAGCAGAAAATAAATTTTCTTCTATTACAACGAGGTGAACAAAACTTGTACAAATAAGTATCAGTGCATTGTTATAGTAATGTTCGTGAACAATGGAGTGCTAAAATATTTAAAAAATTTAGAAGACATTTTTCGACACATGCCTCGTAAATATTTCCAGAGAATATAGATTTACAGTGGCGAACGAAAGAAAGTTTATAACTTTTTTAGAATTGGTCCAAACGACCCCAGTTCTTTCAGAAGCTAGAAGGATTATGTTGCTAAGTGTTTACCTAAGTGCTCTGTTCGTGATTACCCAACGCCAGTCGAGTAATCAGGACATATATTAGGGTGGCTCTTAATTACTCTTGGTGCAACACAGATTTTTTTTTATTATTTGGAACTATTCTGGGGGTGCTTCGAAGAAATTTCAAAAATCGACAATAAGAGCCACCTTAATATACATGGTGCATAATAATGTATTTTAACTGCCAGAAATACATAGTACTCGAAGACTTTACTATTTTATTCAAAATCGATTTTCGCGAAAACAACGAAAAAACATAAATGGAAAAAAATTATCCTATATTTTCGACTTATTTTTTAATGAAAATCACCTCCTCCTCGGGTATAACACCGATACTGAGACCCCCTGTACAAATTGTTTATAATAATAATGTATCATAAAATAATTTCGTTTTATTCTATTTATAAGTTCATTCAATTTTGCAGTTTTTCTTTTCATAAGCAACATTCATATACAAATAATCTCACAAATATACACTGAATATACAATCGCCAGAAATGGCGGGATATCATATGTGCTACAGCCACGTACGACTACCGTATGGAAATCCATGCATTTGATTTTTTTGTAAGTAAGCGTTTTGTAACCCGTGTGACTCCGAATATACTACGTCCCGCGTGACTGCAAATCGACTGCTTCTGGAAACTATATAACGTATGGGGTCGATCACTAAAAAAGTTAATAAAATTCAAGCTATTCTAGTACAAGATTAAAGTTTCAATTTTCTACTGGGGGAAGGAAAGAGTTAGTAAAACATCTAGCGTATTACCCTCCACTTTATGGCTCTTATACATGCTTGCCAGCTCTTTTCTTGTTGTTTTAGGCACGGGTGATATGTAGAATATCCTCATCGTGCTGTTGATCTAATAGATCAGTGTTTCCCAACCTTCTTTGAGTCGTATTCCTCTTTTATAATAATCAAATAACCTGTGGACCCCCCTCACATAAGGTATTGTAAATTTAATAAGTTAAACAAAATAGATATTAAAAATAGGTATTTCAGAATATAACTTTAACTTAATAATATTTAAAAAATCTCAAAGAACCGTGGGGATCCCTCAGAATACAGTTTGGGACCTACTTGAGGGTTGCGACTAGAATTTTACCCCCTCCCCTTTGATGTGTAATACAATTTTCGGTACCAGTAACAAAATCTATCCTCTAGCCTTCGTGATATGCTGAACGCATCAGAATGAACATAAGCTTCTGTTGAATACAACACTGGTGTGCATAACACGTTAGTGGATTAGTTACGACTAATCGATAGTTGACATTAGAGGAGTATTCAGTGACTAGCATTCTGCTGGTTTCCAATTACTAAAGTGTCCATCTGATAACTTCCGCTTAGCGGTTACTTTCCAAATTTATGACTTACCACTGCACATATGTATTGAATAGGCGCGCATGAAATTGCCAAACGTGGGTAGCGTAAAAGTTTATTTCTTTATCGTGGGGATGCAATAACAATTTCTACTGCTGGTTTATCACTCGAGAAATGTCACCGAAACCCCAAAAAATAAAATAAATATTGAATTAAAAAGCAAAAAATATATTTATTTAAGCTTCCCTACGCGAAACGGTAATTTTATGTGCAGTGGGTAAACAAAATATTTGCACAACCCCTTTTTCGAGATACCTATCTGTTTATAAAAAAGGAGAACATTATTGAAAAATATTTAATTTAGTACCTTATTACAAACAAAACAACGGGTGTTAATATCAATCTCGAAAAATTATAAAGATACAGGAGCACAGTAACATTTCATGAGATTGAAGAATATGGACTCACCACTTATTGTAAGTTGTCTATCCTTCGACTTTCAATTATTACGATTGGTTGAGAAGTAACATGACAACTAGGTACACTTCGAAGCAAAAAACTCAATTGTGTGTGGAAGAAAATGGGTCTTTATTTAAGTCATGTAAAAATTAAAATATATTACCTAGTTTTGCTCAATGAAACACGTATTGTTCTTTAAAAACCGATAGGAGAGGCAACAAATTTGGCGAAGTTTCGGTGATATTGATTCAGGATGGTATCGGGTTCGAAGTAATAGACACAATCACAAATACAGAGCTATTGCAAACTTTCACCATTAGCATAAACACGTCCGGGGACAACAGTTTAATCGTCACAGCATTGCACGCATTGACTTCGAAGTTTAGATGCGAGCTAGAGAACCTATTCGAAAAGTTGAAATTAATTTCTGAAAATAACTTTTACATCGTAGCCGGCGACTAGAATGCCAAACATACGGATTTGTCTAATCGTTTCAATGACGAGAGAGAAAATAATTTATTGAACTGGCAAATACAGGATCAAACTATTTCATTCGAACACACTATCATATCCGAGACCATAGATCCAAATAGTTGTAGCGGACGCTAGATTGGAATTCCTAAATTCAATCTCCAATAAGCTAGCAACAATGCCAACTCCGAGCGGTAACATTGCAATATCAGTGACATTCAAATCCCCAACCAAAATATTGGAGTACACCCCACAAAGAGCAATACTGCATACCATTATAATAAAGAAAAGTAGGATAAATTTCAATCCAAGCTTCAAGACTTTGTGCCAAATATCGACGCTTGTAGGGTGACGGTACCTAATATGGCCTAGCATAAGATAAATCACTGTCAATTGAATAATAATTGAAGGGTCGGATGCAATAAGGGGACTAGCGCTCGAAAATGGGAAAAATTATTGTCCAAACTTAAAATTAAATGTTATTAAACTGAATTTTAAAAAAATATAGTGTTGTAAAGCTCGTCACGACACAAATTTTTTCTATTTACAGCATGTTTATCCAATATTTTTCACACTATTATTACAATGTTATTTTTCCATTAAGAGAGTCCAAGTATTTGAATACTTCAAGTATTTGACAACTCTAGTTTTTACTGCGCGTGGTCGCAGGTTGTCTTTCAGAAACAAGACACCATTACGGTTTACCAATGCCGACTACTTTTTTCGCAATACTTCCTGCCCTTCGTACTAACTGCTGCATTCCGATTTTCTCTAGCTCTCCAATGCGTAAAAGCAATAGAAAGTAATAAATCATCTGGACGCCAAGCGTCGAAGTGACCGCTCGGGAAAAACCGCACGAACTTCCTGGTGTACCATACAAGCTATATCTACGTCCGCCGTGTATTTTACGTATGCACATAATGCGTGAATATGTGTGTGTATTTTTAAAGCAGATAGAGAATTCTTTAAAATTTGATGTACTGAATTTTATTGCCTCGTGTTGATTAACGGCACCTTTGAAATGCTACTTACATCGTTTCGATTCCATTCGTGATTAGTGGCAGGGGAAATATTTCCCGGATATCGAGCTGCTGCTTGGTATTAACCACAACCTTTACGAATGCTAAATGCATATTTCGAATTCCAAAGGAAAAGATCGATCGATTCCCACGGAAAGTCAAGTTACATACTTTGACACTCTGAAATAGGGAAGTGTACATGTATTCTACGAATGAAGGGGTAGTATATATTGTTACTATTCCACTTACCTTATTCAGTAATATAATCACCAATAGATTTCAATAACCTTTTCCTAATACGTTACAAATTAATAGAAAAATACTATTTTTATAAAAATTTCTCTTTTAATGTAAAAGAAACGTGTCGTTTTCACATCGTCTTCATTTCTAAATGTTTCTTTCCTGTTAAATAATTTGGCAAAAATTTCGTTAACGAAATGTGTGTTTGCACTTCTTCCTGTATACGTTGAACTTTGAAGCTGCGATGTAATGTTGCCGCTATCGTTTGATCTTCTGGTAAAAGTTCATAATGAACAATACCGGCCGAAGTCCACTAAATACTTTACAAAATAGAAGTATGAGGAAACTGAAGTACAGGTTTGAACGTGTATATGTGGAGTTGGCTCTTCGGATATAATCAGTAACGTGGTTGCTTCATATTCGCGTAAGTAATCCATTTTTCATCGAAGGTTAGTATAGGATCCATTTTTCTGATAAGAGAATAATGAAATGCAAGCAGCCAGCCTCCGTTGCGTCTGGTCGTCGGTTAGTTGATGCGGCACCCACTTCCCAAGTCTGTACACACTTCGCATTTTGTGTAAATGGGTAAAGACTATTTCATCGTTAAGGTGGAACCTTATTCCAAGCGTTGTGCCCGTTGCCATTGGATCTGTGCCAATAACGTTTCACAAATTACCATCATAGATAATACATAGGGTACTGGGATGCTCTCCCTGTGGTTCGTTATCAAATGTCTCCTCCCCCCCCCCCCCCCCTTTTGAATTTTTGGCAGGGCCATCTTGTCCAATAGGCACAGTCGGCACTGTGCCTAGGACCTACGAACCTACAAGGACCATAGAAATTCTAAAAATTAAATTTGAAATAGGAATGTACCCTAATATATCAAAAACAAAATTGAAAATATAATTTAATTTCAAAAATTTAATAATGTAAATATATTAGCAATATAAGTCAAGACGTGAACCATAAATTGAAAGCGCTTACAAATACAGTTTTTATGCAAAAGTGCCTACAGCCTACGGCGATCCTAAAACGGCCCTGATTTTTGGACCCTACTTCCTCTTGCACAATCATTCCTGAATACTATGCAAATCTTCATTAATGCCTCAGTAGCTTTTGATCAAAGTTTGAACTCTAAAGCTAAACTCTAAAGTTTGAACTCTGCGAATACACAGCAAGGTTTTACATGAGACTTTTCTATCGTGGAACAAAGATCTCAGCAACAGTTAAATATATAAAATGGAAATAATCACGAGAGATGAGTTTTTTTAAAATATATCATGAAATATATCTTATGAGACTTTAATCTCCATTATTATTATTCTTTTATTTCCATTACTTACATTTAGTTGCTGAGATTTTTGTCTTAAAATTTCATCGTGGATTCGCATATTTGAGGTGCTCAAATAACTATGTTCGCAACGGTCATTTTGAAACGAGTTGTTGCACGAAATCCGATACATTCAAGACGAATTCTTTGTATTAAATTATGCATTTGGAGTATTGGCCCTGCAATGCGTACGTACAATAGAAAGTCGTGATACATATATACACCAATTGCCGAAGTGATTGCGCTAGAAAAACTGCACGAAGTTTCCTTGGTACGTATTACGTGTGCACGTTATTCGCTTGAGGTAGCAAGAATGGGGAGGGAAATGTTGGAATTATTGGGTTTGATTGACTTCTTCAGTGAAATAGGAATTAAGTTTTAATGCAATTAGTACTGTATACAAGGTATGGTTAAATATAACGAATGAAAGTTATAGTTATTAGAAATAAGGAAGCAATCTAGTCGAGAACATTGTGTGTTCAATATTATTAACGACATGTATGCGTGTTTGAAAATATTTTTTCAAGGTTTACGATATTAGTTATAATATTAAATAACTACTGATTGTATATCAGAAGGTAAGCAATTAAATTACCCATGATACCTAAAGTTGTACCGAGCAATATTTATACTAAAACAAAGGCGAATAAAATTTGTCATTATCTATAAACGGGATACTACTATAAATAAATTTAAAAAAAAACATCATTCTCCATATTTTTGAATAAATTAAGTTTATTTTAATATGAAAGTAGTTTACACGAAACATCGTTATTTGGAAGTATGAAAATATTTTCAGCTAGGATAACACGAATCTAATAATGATCAAATGTGATTATGAAGAAATTGTTACATACCATGTCAAGGAGAATCGATTTAATAATAACAACATTTTGCTGTAATTTTGTAGCATAATGCGGATAGCCAAATAATTTCTGTATGCACATTCATTAATGAACTAGAATATGAAATTTCACATTAATCATATATTGTCACCTTTTGAACATCAAAAATATTTTTTGTCAGAAGAATTATTCCAAACCGAAGGACTGTCAAAACAATAGTTAAAAAGACTGGCTTTAGCTTTCAGAGTTTCCACTTTTTATCAAACTAATCATTGGTTCATGTTTTGGAAGATCGAAGTTAATTTTTTTATTCGACTCGGGTTAACTTTTTTCGACACATGACGAATAATTTGTCCATTACTACCTGAAAGCTATAAGGATTATATGGAGGATATATTATTGTATACGCTACTCTAAATTAAAGTGAATAAGACAATCTAAAACTTTCATCTGCTTTCCCGTTGCACTATGGCACTTATGGCGAAATGTTCATTTCGTAACATGTGTAACAAACTACGTACTTCACAGCAGTTTGCCGATACTTGCCAAAGAAAATCAAACTTTCTATGATTCGGGTTCGATTCTTTGAAACTCGGAACAACCGTTATATTCTTATAATAAGCATTGTTTCCTTGTTTCCTGTGAAATCAAAGCCAACTGCAAAGAATAAAGGCAATGAATAGCCGATTGGAACTCATCAGAAAGATAAAATTATACATAAGTTCATTAGGTACAGAATGCGCATTAATACATAAAGAATCAGGAAAGTTTCTTTATTTGTCCCAGATGTGATAGGAAAGCTATAAGAAACGTGTGTAGGTACATGTTATATTATAATTATAATTATATAGATATCTCACTGAGGATTTTCTGTAAAATATTAATATAGAAATACCGCGGATTAACATGTGGAAGATTGATAGGGAGTAAACTAGGGAAACCATAAAAATGTTATTACATTTTAAACTTAAAAATGGTATTATTCGATTCGTCTTGATAAGATTTTTTCAGTGGTACATGGAAAATGCAACACACAGAGGACTGTGATGAATCACACGGCATTTACCTCAGAACTTTGAAATTGAGCGGTCTTTCCAATATATTTCCAACATCTATTAATATACCTACAAGAGTTTCGGAAATTACATCTGACACTCGAAACTTTTGCCAATATTGAAACTTTCTTTGAATTTCATAGACAAGTATTTTATTTTTCGTGAAGAATTAAAGGAGAATTTCGTTAAGTGCTTTTTCCTTCAATTAATCCCCCGGCGGGGTAAAGCGGCTTATCACGTGTGGTACTTGCGAGGAGATACAGTAACAGTGAGTGCCACCTGGGAAATTCTGGTAGGCATTAAGTATATTTTATCATAGTTACAAATGCAAAAGGCATTGCCTGCGAGTATCCGGGATGTGAAGTAAGCTAAGGCAATATTTACACGATACACGTGTATATACATACATAGGACATGTTTGCCAATTCGGCCGTATGTCTATGTTTAAGTTACAACACAACACCGCGTAACCTACCTTGGATGCAATTCGAATTTCAGTTATTAAATACCACATATACCTACATTTGAAGTGGAGAATGTGTAACTATAGTTTTACGTTAGTCATTACGTATTGTTTCAATTTTGATGTGCAATGTCAGGGGTTACGCAATTGTATTAATACCTATTCATTTCTGCATCTGAGAGCTTGTTTAACCTGTAAATTAGAGAAAACGAGTTACTGCGTCCCTTAGAAACGCTTCCACTTTGAATGTAACAGGCTAAAGTGTCGCGAAATTCGTATAATTACACTCGCGCAGTGGCGGAAATGGTATTAGTGTGTCATATGTAATGTTTGGTATCGTCAGAACAAATTAGTTCTGCTTTCTCTATTTTTGGTACAGAGGTGACAGTTAATAGATTAAAATAAAACCACTGAATCATCGTGAAATCTCGTAATTACTTTAGCTGCTGTTAAATATATACCTACTCAATTTATACCTACTGTTTTATGTATTAATTTAATGGTTCCAAAAATGAACCCCATTTAACCCCATTTATAATTTGAGTGCAGTTTTCACCTAATTATAGTTGTATGATAAGAAGTAGTGACGGGACTGACATGCATAATACATATTTATAACAGTCAACGTTTTCATTTACTGTAAAATTCTGCACAGTAGGTACTGTCACAGTAATCTCATTACGAGTAATCTCAAATAGAATAATTTGAAACTAATACAGATATAGAACTGTATTGCAGTGACACATATCTGTTTGCGTATCTATATGTATAGTGAAACCAGTAATTTATAGCAGTAGTATAATTAAACTTCTTTGCAACAAGACTGTTATAAAAAAATTAAATCGCAAAAGCACTTACTCTATAAAGTAGAAAATTACACGTGTTGACCTTTGAAACGTGTGTTGAAATGCTGGAAAAACCGGGGATGTAATTTTTGTACATATAAATGTTGTAGAAAGGGAGTCAGTTTGTATTCAAGGAATATTGGCACGAGCATTAGTACTATTGCCCGCAGTGTTTCAAACCCTTATGGCAAAGGATCTGCGTATGAGTTCGATGTGCCCGACATCACGAGTGAACTCTAGATACGGATCGTTGCGAGTAATATGCAGCCTCGCGCTTCTTGCATAAATCACTTCTGGCAATATCTATCCGGCCCCTTCAGTTCCGGTATTCCTCAAGGAGCTTAACTTTCATCTTCTCCAGTTAGGAAACACGAATATCTTATCCAGAGTACTAGAAGATATCGTTTTTCAACAAGAATAATTTTTTCATCGTACCAGTATTAGATATCTCATTTTCCCTTCAAGTAAAAAAATTTAAAAAAAAAATTAAGACCGACTTCAAAATAATAAAAGTGCAATAAAAAGTAAAAAATAATAATTTTAATCAATCTACGAGTCTCGTATTTTTTAAGTCGACGCCTCATCATTTACACTGTGTAAATCTGGCGCCGACTTAAAAAATATAAGAGTCTTAGATTAAATAAGAGAAGTAATTATTCTACTTTTGAAGTCGGTTTTAATTTTTTAAATTTTTTATTTTTAACTTTTTAGTTATATATATATTGACACAACATGCTGAGGAGATATGAAGAACGCTTTTTGTCGTATTTTAAAGTTAGACATTCAAAATATAATATACAATTGTCATTTAATAAATTCATTATTTCAGTACTTATTTCTTTAAGCTAAACAATAAAAGTGGTCGACTATTAGAGGATGGCCGACTACTAATGCTTTCACCCTACTTACATGGAGTCGCTTAAAGATTACGAAACTTTCAGTAAGTGAAAAAATAATAAGTGAAATATTTATTAAAATTGAAAATTTAGATAAGCTGTTCAACAGCTTCGTATTACCAATTATAAGTTGTAACTGCAAGCTCTGTATATTTGCAACTCAAATCCTACTTTATGAAATTAAAGTACAGTTTTTGGAAACGGATTTCCACTCACGCAATATACGGGAGAATTATACCCCATCGAATGGTTTTGTTTACGCCAATGGAGGACTCATGTTATATGTATGTACAGCCGATTTCCAGAGGCTTAGAGTAGCGAGGGCCAGTTGGGCCATTAAGGAGCTCGACCTCCATGATGTTTACCAGAGCCGCGCGAAAGTGCAGTTCGAAAGCTGACGATAACGAGAGCGTACAACGGAAGGGGAAAACTGTAGTAGTATGCGGCGCGGCTCTTACTTACCCGTGGGATAGGTTCGAATGACTGGGATTCTTGGGGGTCCTAGTGTTCACCGTCATTGGGGCTTCCAGAGGGCCTGCACCGCACGCTCCTATTTACACTTTTACAGTTGTCCTTATCCGGGCTCTTTAATGACCCAGCTGGCCCTCACTTAGATTAATACACCCAGCGCGCAGGTTAAATCGTTTACTGTAGTTTGATTTTCGAGAGCTAAGACCTCGGGCAGAGCTGGCTTATTTGCAATGTTGCCGCTTATTTAAGCCCGTTAAGGGTGTTTCTCCTGCGTGGTATGCACTCCTGCGTCTTGACGAATAGTTTTCGACTACTTAGTTGTGAATCCTTACCGGTCCTTATCAGACCTTACGTAGGTTTTGTTTGCTTTGCCGGGCATCTATCGCTATCCTTTTCGAGAGGGCTCAACCAATGTCGTTTCCATCGTAACAGATACCTGAGTCAAATCTTATTGGAGAATGCGGAAGGTACGCGTCACACGGAATGAATGGCGGACAACTTAAAGAATACACCTTCGTATGCTTACACCCCGGAAAATTTTTTATGAAGTTTTCAATACAGCAGAAATATTTCAGGTGATGAAATATTTCATCAAACACCCCGTTTCACCTAACTTCATCACCTGAAATATTTCTGCTGTATTGAAAACTTCATAAAAATGTTTCCTACAAAAGTTACATAGTTTTGTGGAGGCCGACGTATAGTAACAATAATTTTATCCTGTCGAGAAGATTGAGCGACGTAAACCGAGAGTGAGTGGCATAGCGCACCAGCGGGTGACCCTCGATCGACAGCGACGTGAGTAATCCAGTACAGAATATGAAAATTTTCATATTTCTCATTACAGTCTTCTCATTTAGTCTTCCGAGAATATAGAAAGAGATATTAGATAATAATTAAAGAAAAAAAAGTAGAATATCCGCACCGGGATTTGAACACTGGACTTTTTGCTTGTGACCCAAGCGCTTCGATGTCGGTAAAACGAATTCTCGTCGGAGAGCACCGGCCACGCAGCACGGACGGCATACGGACAGAGAGACGAGTATGCTTGTCTGTTCCCAAAATCTCTCCACTTTTTTGAAAAACGCATTTATTAGGTGAAGGCTCAACGAATTGAATGGTATTTTTTTCAAGCCGGACCCTGAGTGAGAACGACGCCAAATCGCCATTTGAAACTTTGACATCGATTACTGTCTAGTTTATTAACAATAAACAAAATATTCTATATAAGGGTTGAGAAAGCATTCCTTCAGCTTTAAAATGAGCCCAAGACAGAGGCATTATCTGCAAAAATAACCGAGATATTACAGCCGATTTTGTTTCAATTTTTAAAATTTCAACAGTGAATATTTCGAAAACTATTTGACATAGGCCTTTAAAATTCAGTATACTTTGTTTTTGCAAGATTATCGACAGATAATGTAATTTTTAAGAGAATCGGTGAAACTAAATTTTTCACCTAACCATTTTGACGTGGAAGCGTATCGGAAAGTTCAGGATCGCCCCATATTTTATTGCATTGCATTCTGTCAGATTCGCAGTTTCAATTGTTTTCGACTGACGGTTGTTTTATTGATATGACTGCTTAATCCTATGTTTTTTAATATTATTTTCTTAGGAAATTCATGTATTCGGACTATTATAGTGATAATTATAAATTCTTATGTTGTGCGGAAAGTTGAATACGAACATTTAGAGGTATACCAATAATTATAACTTGAGTATGCGTATATTTATTATTTAGTTGTTCGAGTTATCCGGATATTTTACTATTCGGATTTCTAGAGCTCTTGGGTCAGGTTCGTGGTAAAGTCACAACATGTATGTGGGAAAACCGCATTATACCATAGGTACGGTAATTCAACTAGACGTTTTGCTCAAGACTCGCCCCAAAGCTGCATCCATCATGAGGGCCGCTTTCAAACTCTATGCATCCTTAAGGCCTTAAGAAATTATTCCGTACTTGACGGCTTCTAGGCTGCCTGTTCCTCGGCTCCGAATCTGGAAAGGAGAATCCGATGAATCAACTCCTTACACAAGAGGGCATGTGGGGATATAAATCAATTTCTCGGCTATAGATCTTCAAAAGTAAACTAAATATTACATTGCAGCTGTGTAAACATTTTTGAAATAAATTTTTACAGTCAATATTTTTCCAAAATATTTTGCACGCCCTTGCACAATTATAAGTAAAGGAATGTAATTATGATACCAATGCATATTTTAAACATCCCTTAATTTATTCTTACACTCAAACTGTTCATACGTAGTATTATAAGTAAATTTTTATGTTAAATGTAGGTACATTCCAAATTTATTTCATAAATTGTTCTAATTGTTTAATAAAAACAAGATTCAAATTTTAATACGTCGAAGTAGTAGATAATATTATATATGATAATTTAAAACTTATTCGGATATAAAATATTTTGCGATTTATTAAATGAAATTACTTTAAAGAAAATATGAATTCTCTATTAATATTATTATATTCAACTTCAAGTTAACATTGGAGTAGGGTCGGCGTGTTTTCACGTCGAGGGATTTGCATTCTGTACATGGTTATGGTACATTTTCACGTCAATATTTTCTGGAAACCGTGAAAAGTATTGCCAGAGAGTCTCCGAATGTACCTATACTTCAAAAACAAGCCAAGCTCAGAGTTCGTTTGTACAAAACTTCCCCGGCAGAAGCGATCGCTCGAAAGGCCTGACCGACTTATAGGGACATTTTTCAAATGTGCTTGCGCTACTCAGTGTTAATTTTCGAAATCAATAATGTTTCACTTGCAACAATACTGATAATTCAATATTAATATAATTTCTGAAAATATGTACCTTACTTTTATTATACATACCTTAACTTTTATTTTTGTAATAGCTAAAATAAAATTGCACTATTAATTAAAATTCCAAATTTCGTTCAATAGAATTTTCTAATTCGCACCAGTCATTTATTTTTAATATGCTATGGGAGAAACAAAAGTTACCTCTTGTGCATTTCCATTATAATAGCTAAATTATGAGATAATTGGCAATCGTAGACCAGCGGCTGATTGGTGATAAACAATCAGTGGTTGATTGCACTCTGCGCATCATCCACCCCTCGTAAATACGGAGCGTATTAACAACCGACCTCGGGGTTGCTGCAGTAATCATATCAATTATGATCTATCAGCTATCGATCAAGTCATTAAGACTGCAATTAGCCTCCGTGATGGGGTAGCCTAATTTCTTTCGTGTGACCTTCCAAAATTCATGAGAAATTTGCAGATTGTAATTCTCATATAAAAGCAATTTGAGCAGCAATTTGAATATATTAACACTGCACATTCAGGTAATAGAATTGGCCTTCCGAAAGTATTAAAATATAGTGGTGAAAAATAAAATTTTAAAATGAGAATTGCTTCCAGTCACCGGTCAAGCAATCACGACGCTAATCTCACTCATACCTAACGATCTCAATTGCGTAATGAAAATACGACATACAGATAATTATCGATTGGATTCAATTTATTCTAAAGAAAAAAAATCATGAACTTTTAATACTCTAAACGTGTTTGAAATGCAATAGTAGTATAAAATACATAAACATGAAAACAGAATGATGATACTACTATAATAATTGTAAATGTTGTTTGTCGATGTAGTGCGAGTAAATTGGAAATAAATAATTAAGGGAATTTCCTTCTTTACCACGGACATCTTCGCTTAACTCACTTTTGGATTTTAAACTTCCAAAGCACTGTGTATATCATGACAGACCGCTTAACTGAGCGAAAGCCTGTACGAAAAGGTCAAAGTGTAAAGAATGTCAAGTATTACAAAGGTGAGGTTTTGAAGAGTTGAAGGTAGCAAATGGTTTAACCAAAATATGTAGCGTGATACTTGACTACAACAATCAAAAGTAACTTCTGCATCATGAGACAGACTGTATAAGAGCAATACAATTTAGAATTTAGACCGAAATTGAATCCATCAGTGTCACACAGACTGCTCAGTAATTACTACAGAACATTAAATGTATGTAGATTTGTACAATCTGAATTTATAAAGCCAGCATTAATTTCGATATCGTGTAGCGTACACTGTGTTTATCACTGGCACAATGGAACTAAGTAGATTATGGGAACATTCAGGTGCGATGTGACGATACGTCGAACATAAATTTCACGAAATAAACATAATTATTTCATGAGTATGTAGAATAATGCGAAGCAACTTGTCGAGTGGAAAGTACTTCAACTTGTGTATGTATCTGTATTGTGTCTATTTTCACTAAAAAGTATGATAAAGAAAATAAATAACATGATAATAAAGTATTTAACAAAGAAGTACTCTCATATACAGTAGTAGCAAAATATTTAATATCAAAAGCAAATATTAAATTAATTTTAACAAGAAATTTAGTTCCCTTAAGTTAATTTTTTTATTAATCAGCAGTATGGAATATCTAGACTGAGGTCCCCAAACTTTCTTAGAAATTCTAAAAATTTAGAATATTATGTTCGTTCGAAGAACGCCGAGTAACTTCAAACGCATTTTTCTCGTAACTACATTTTCCAACTCCCTGGTGCAAATAACTAAGAAATCTGATGATATCTTCATTACTTTTCTTTTGGTGTATGACGGGAGAAGAATTTTTTAAAGGAAAACACGTATTTTCTTTAGATCGCTGCCATTTTGTAAGTTATGTAATTTTTTTAGTCTTTGCGGTTCAGGCTATTCAGGAAACATTGTACAGTAAAATAAGCTTTTATTCTCTGAGCTAGCATGTTTTAGTACAAAGTTTTCCATCACACCGGAGTTGCATGAAATGTTTACACGATCCCCTTGGCCTCCGTGTACTACCTATACATTGCAGTAAATACACCACACATATACAAAACTAAAATTCTTATTGTAGTATAAGTATGTATTAATGAATATGCGAAAAGCCACAGAATTTTGTTCAATACTTTACCTAATTTTCGACCCGAGTTACGAGTAGCACTCTCAAGTACCATTGAAGATGAAGGCGTAACTACAGCCCCGAATTATCCGCATGGTAAATTTTCAGTCCGTACCAAGTGATGTCTGTATCCCAGCTTTACACTTGGCGTTATATTCCGGTTGTATTTCAAATATGTATTTCCATATCATGTGTAGTCGCGTCGAGACGAAAGATGAAACACGTATAAAATGTTGGGGATTGAGAAGAAAATATTGAAGAAAATTCTGAAGACAACTTAATCGGTATCTATAATTGGTATAATTTTATATATATGTCACAACGTTATTGTAATATGTCCGTAAATATGGAATGGTATTCCAATGTTCACTAATTTATGACATGGTATGCCGGAAACGGATTTATGAATTGAACTGAATTTTGTTTTATCCTTCAATATGTACATATTAACTATACTAACAATAAGCGGTACATTGATTTACTTGTGTTGTTTGGTTGAAACAAATTTGCGAAAATCCCCTTACTTTTCAGACCATTACAGTGGTCTCCCCCTTAAGGGGTTAGGCCACCTTGGACGAAGTAAAGTTATTCATTTTCGACAATTTTTTTAGAGATAATAAAATAAATGGAAAATTCAATATGAAGCTTGATATTGTACAACTCTGGATGGAAAAAGTTGTATTTTTTCACATAAAATGACGTTTGCAAAAAACAATAGAAAACAAGAAATTTAAAGAATATTTTTGCGAATATCGCGGATAAGGCCGACTTGAAGTAAGATGTATAGGAAAAAGTTGTACAGAATGTGGAGTTTTACAACATAGGGTGAAAGCACTAGTAGTCGACCACTTAAAACTAAACTCGAATGAAAAGTTCTTAAAAAAAATAAACAATCAATTTTATAAAATATATAAAATGTATTAAAGTAATTCAGAAGTATTTAATGTATCACTAAACATGTTCTGTTAGTATAAAAGATCGGGGAAAATAAATAATTAGCGTTAAAAATAAAGTGTCCAAATTCGCTAATAATCGACCCCTTAAGGGGAGGTTACGGTCTAGAGCCCCCAAAAATAGGTGATCTTTAGGAATTAATTAAAGAAAAACTACTGAGTATAATTTAATGGGACTTGTTGCATTGTATTAAGGATGTCTTAAATTATAGAAATATATTTTTTGTTTTATAATTAATCATTGCAGACGGCACTGGGGAGTCGTTAAAGTCAAGGCGTCAAAAAATTCATCCAAATCGGTGGAACCTGTATCTCCAAAAGTTATCATCTGATTCGACTGAAACTTTTTTTATTTCGAAGTATATACTTCTGGCTGGGGGGGGGATATAGGTCCCACCGATTTGAGAACACTGTTTCGAGAAAAACGCGTTTAAAGTTTGACGTGAGCGCCGCGTGGCCGGTTATTGCGCCCATGCATTTGCCGCTACTCAAATGCCTATAACTTCGGGAATTTTACGAATTTCAATAAATCCTTTTAAACACGTATGCCTAAAAGGTTGAACATTCGAAAAATGAAATAAAAAGAAAATCCACTTTTAGACCGGAACCTCCATTTAACTCTAAAAGTCGACCGATCCGATAGCTAGTAATCGACCACCTTCTTTTAATATAAATTTCAAAATAGGTTATGTGAATATTTCAAATGTGAATTAAAGTTTCATTTCTGTCATTCCGTTTCTTAGGTTAAATTTAAAAACTTATAGTTACAACGTGGTCAATTTTAAGCGTTCATTGTAAATGCAGTTAGCGTCGGAAGTCGACCGCTGTGATCGACTATTGAATATTGAAAGGGAATGATGGTCCAGTTATCGACCTCCTATAAATAAATAAATTGTCTCATTTTTTTTAAATTTTTTAAGCGTATATAAAATTGTTGATGCTTTTTCAGTGAAATAGTTACTTTGTTATGTAACATTGTTATGTAATAGAACCAACCATTACAATATATTGCAATTCATATATTTGTTTAACAAAAATTTAAACATCCATTAAAATACCTCTAATGGGCGTCAATTTATGGGTTATATTTACTGCTACAGTTACTATGCGTCTTTCCTTAAAAATTCTTTTAAAGCTCCCTTTCAGACGTTGCCATTTCACTTCGTCGCTGTTACCGTGTACTTTTCTCGTCGAATCCAACTGAATAATGCAAGCATTACAGGATATTCTTTCCCTCGATACAACCTGCACTCTGCCAGCTCTATAAACATCCACAAACGAGTGGCATTCATAACAGTTGATTCCATTTTCGTGCAAAGGCGGGTGCTCGCTAGCAAATAACAAGTGCGCGCGTCAACCAAAGGATAACCCCGGGATTTTTTATTAACAAAAAGCAGACACTCACTCTCGGGAACTTAAAGTAGAAAATCTGAAAGAGTGTAAACGACCCCGATCTCGAGACCGTGTGCAGCTGGCTGTGAGAAAGGGAGGTGGATCAAGGGGTGCTTCAGTCTCGATAATGAAATGGATGCCCTCGGGTGCGAGCGGGCGAAGCAACGCGTAGTGTGAAACCCATTCGCAAATTAACCTTACTTATTCATTAACGCTAACGACCTACCATCATTGCCTTCAACCTACCTACTCTCAATCCTCGATCCTCCCCCCGCCCCCCAACTCCACCCTCCATATTCTTCACCTATCCTTTTCTTTTTTCATTCTTAGAAGGAAAAACTCGCCAGGCAAAAATTGATAAGTTATTAACTTTTTTCTAATTTTCTTACTTCCATTTTGGATAACGCAAGCGGTCTGCTTGCTTCTATTTAGTACATATCGCATTCCATATACGGAGGGTAACATTACATGTGCCTCAAATTTAAGCATGCAATTAAAATTGAAAGGCAATAAAAAGGTTCATATAAACACATGGCGAATTAAACTTATTTCTGAGTTTTAATAAGTTTTGCATTCCAACAACTCATCTAATGGACCAACATTATTGGACATGTGGACAGTTGAACTTAATTCCGTTCGATTATCTAGAAACAGTGGTGGATATTTTACGTTCTGTCTTGTTGACTATCTTTGTTAGTAAGGACAAGCCACTCAACGCTAAAACGTTTACATACGCGCTTGTCTTAGAGTTGCCAATCCTAATATATACATATAGTAGTGTACTATATTTTTGCCTAGTGTACTGATACTGTTAGAAAAAGATATAATACATAAAAATACTATATTTTCGATACATCGATACAATTCCACAATTTTTACTTGTTTTTTTATTCTATGGCTACATCAAAACTTCAATATATGATGAATTCGACTTTCGCACAGAGGATTTTTTCTATAATGAATATAAAATGGGGGAGCAGAAAAACAGAGCCAGTCGTCACCTCTCTCATAACAAATGTGAGCTCCTTATATATATGTTAATTTGGACTTTCAGTGCAATCAAACTTTTGAGATATTTGTTGAAAACGTGTAATCGGTTTGGTTGCGATTATCGGTGGGGACGGACTCAGTCGTCGGTATGGCCAATGAACAAAGTCGTGTGGGTAACAAACAAATAACAAATGTTTATTCAATGTTTGGCTGCTGGATATTGTTTTTGTACAAGAGCTTCCGGTCGCGTCGTAGGGGAGCTATCGGGCGCATCGGTTTCGCGGCGGCGGCGGCGACTGTCGGCGAGCAGTGGGCGTGGGGATGCGGCGGTGCATGCCTTTCTGACTAAGGCAGGGCGCAAGATAAATCTTGGCTTATTTCGGCTGAGGCTGGTAGTGGCACAGTAGGTGGCGATGCCGACATTGACACACCTCGGGTTTTCAAAAATCGAGCGTCTTGCTGGTTTGCTTTGAAGCGTTATAGCGACATGCACAAGAGCTCCTGATTACGCTCGCCGCGCCCTTTATATTGTGAGGCCGTACATCTTCGCCCGCGAGAGCCATCGCGGGGCCGCGGCCGCCTAGCGGTCGCGGCGCGAACTAGGCTCATTGTCTCTGTTCCGGGCGTTCGCGCGGCTCGTGACGTGACTTCGTCACAAACAATAAATTAATTAACACGTTGACTGCCCACTACACCGATCGGCGTGTTTTTTGTTCTGTGAAAAACACGCCGATCGGTGTAGTGGGCAGTCAACGTGTTAATAACGCAAAATGGAAAATAATTATACATTTGAAAAATAAGATGTTGTTTTAATGTTGTTTTAATGACAGTTCAACAAGTAAAACATCTACAAAGTGTCTACCTTCGTGAGGTTTTAATTTTTTTAAAAGGAAATAAAATTAAAAAAATTCTAAGTTTTAATCGTAATAGTTGTTACAATGCCCGAACAGTTTCGATCATTTACTTGTTTTGTAACACAGCAATAGAACTGTCTTTGGTATATTTTCGTATAGCAGTATTTCTCGGGCGGTCTGGCTATCACGATCGTTTGTATTCCTCGTAAAACGTTCACCGAATAGCAAATAGTCTAAAGAAAAGTGGTCATCCATTGAACTGGATGACGAGGAAACGTGACAAGGAAAATATTCCAGGAGCATACTTAGAATTCCATGTACAACTTCCTGATTTTTCTCTTAAATCTTCCTGGAAAGTATAGGAACATAAATTCTAATAACAACGAGGTAGTTTGTCTTCCGTAAATTGCCTATAGGTATATTGTAAAATTTGTTTATCAATGTGACCGATAATTCTATAAATATGTAAAAATGTTTATCTTCTGTGTGTGCCTTATTGAAAACATACATTTATTTCAGTTGATTAAATGTTAAAGCAATAAGTAAATTGCAATTAGAAATATTATATTACAGCTTACTCTTGTTTTAGTAAGTTTCATTTGAATCTATTAAAAAATAGTGAAACTAAATTTGTATATATAGAATAAATGGATATATGAATATTCCACGAGCTGAAAAAGTTAAGTTAGGCCATGTATGATACTAGGGACTAGTGTGCGGTTTCTAATGGTGTTTAAGCTGTCAAAATCTGAAACTGTTCAACAAATTGTTTGAGGTGCCGTATGCCACTTAAAAATCTTTATTTTTATTGATGTTATGAATATCATTTTATCATACGATAACATTTCCTTTTAAAAGAAACTTACTCGTTAGAATTCCCGGCCGTGTTTTGTTTGTGATTGCTGTTCAAGAACTGAAAGAAGCAGCGTACGATAAAGGAGTGACGATACATTGTATACACAAATGAAGAGGCAAATGTTTAAACTAAGCGTTCCGCAGCCGTCGTGCACCTTTGATGCACGAGAGGCGAGTGCGCTACAGGTCTGGAGAGAGAATTAAAAGACTATAAAATCATTGACACGTACAAAATTTTGAAAATATGTTTAAAAACAAAAAGTATAACTTCAAGGCCCTTGCGGCAATGCAAAATTTTGTTTGACAGAAAATAGCTTTTGCAGGCTTAAAATGTAAAACGTTATATCTATTTTAATGTTTATTTTGTGTTCTTTTTTCTTTCTGCGAGCAATGGGACATTTCCGTAAATGGTAATAAATAAATAAATAAATAAATCTCACCGTATTTGATTGTGATCATATATGAATTATCGAGCCGTTACGTGACATTAGTAATAAGTACCAATGTTGATATCATGCGATAGAATAAGTCGTTAGTAGAAACTAATTATTCATTCATTACAATCACCCGGTACACATAAACAATTTGGATAAAATTAAAGAGGTTCGGCCATTTTTCCCTCTTATCGCCCGAAAATAGTAAAATTATTAATTTTCACTCTTTATTTTATTTCTGCAAATAGGCAGTTGAAACTTTCAATAGAAATAATGTCGTTGCAATTGCAACTGCTCAGAATGTTTTCCAACGGACACAAGTTGCTCAAAATTTAAGGAATAAAGAAATTGGGAACTGTCTGTCTATAATTAACAAATTCGATGAAAATAGACATGGCATATATTACGCGCATGTTTGCATATGCTTTTTGCACATGTATATTGCATGCATAAACATCCACAGTCTAGTTATTTCCTTTCATAAAAGTAAAAACATAATATTTGAAATGGACAAATTGTCATCGTTTCAGAATTGTAATAAGACTTTATAACAATGAAAAAAAGTGAAGAAGAAATTTAAGTAATCAGCGTGCTTAAGAAAATGGTCATCATTCTATGATGGAAAGGCCGAAGGAAAAATATCTTAAACAATTATCGCGAAACTCCGGCGTGGAGGAAATCCTGCAAAGGTAGCTCCGGCAAAAAGGGATGGAGAAAGAGGTTTGGGAAGGCGGAACGTGCAGAAAAATTGCTTTAAACGGAAAAAATGTGGCAAAAGACCGCAGACTTGGGCTCAACGCCGTTCTACTCCCTTTCACAGCCTCTCCTTTCCTTTCTCTCTCCCTCCTTTCTATACTCATTTCTAATAGCAAGGGAAATACGCTCGTCGTCTCTGTTGGTAATTTTTCAACCCTCTCTTTGGCTCACCTCATTCCTTCAACCAGCGACTCTCGTGTCTGCCACCCTCCCCCTACGGTTCCCTCTTCTCCTGAACAGTATTTCGCGGTCTGTGACACCGATCCTCGTCTCTCATACGTATTTCTCAAGCATGCACAACCGCCTTTCTGTAGCTGGCTGCCAATTGTCGCGTGTAACGAGCGTGACGCCAGAGAGACGACCTATTATTCAAGGTACCGGTCACCTTTGTTTATCAACCCTAAAGTGTGTAACCTCTCTATTGGCAGGCGAACGTGATTACAAAGGCGGCCCGCCTAGACGGTTTGCTACAGCGCTCCTTGATTAGAGTTAGGCTGACTAGTCTTCGATAATGGGTTGTATACTCAAGATTGAATGCCACATCTATCTACGCGTATAAAGGTAAAATTGGTTACCCGATACAGGTTAGAAGATGCTTACACGTATAGAACATGTACCTAAACGTAGTTACACTTTAGAACAGTAATTGTTAAATTGCTGTTCCTGTCTTTTTCCACTTTAATAAATTTGGTCGCTTGAAGAAAGTAATTTTCTCATACTACACCCATTCCTCGAGTTATGCGATACCTTCTTAGACACGGTCTCCGTTTTACTTAAGATGATCATAAGTCATAAAACCATATCAGAAGTGAGGGGTTTTATTCGACGAATAACGAATATGATTTTTTTTATCTTTTATCGAAACTTCGAAATTTGCATTATCTGAGACTATTCCAGAATTTTAAGGAAAGTTTATATATCAAACTCAAATTTGAGAGATGGCGATGGCAAAGTTTGATTGATCTTAATCTTATTATCTAATCTGTAGTTTACCGTAAAAAAGTGTATTAAATTTCTCTGATACTTTCGCTCGAATATTTTCCCCCTAATACTTCTAGGATTTATTTGTATACATCTACTTGCAACACTTGAATTTGATTGATATTCAATTATTTCACTTGCAGTGCTTTTTAATTGAATAGAATGTAAGTTCTTCTTCACGGATGAAAAAAAAAGTATGTGTTAAATACGCGTGTTTGAATATTTTTGAAAAACTTCGTTCTCGATAGTTTCATTTTACACAGAAACCGTACGTCGGCACACATAATAATAAAGCAATCATCGATTTTCGAAACGCAATACGCCATTTCATTTGAATATAGCAGCTAGCAATGCTTTTATAAATTGAAAATGAACTTGTATAATTAATGAGTCGGTGTGTTATTATTAATGCTAATAACGTGTGGTATTACATAATTACCAATTCATACGGCAGATGAGCGCGCAGAACAATATACTCGTGCGGGACATAAGTATATAGACATTACGCTCGATTTTATCGCGATATAATGCATTATCGTTGATAACTAACTAACGATGCTATATTTTCTGCATTCTGCATCAGTTTTTATTGATCAATAAAATTAGAACAATTTATGTAATGTCTATTGGGCGACGGAATTTTATATAACGATAATACGTTACTCATTAAACATTAACGCAGCGCAATAATATTAATAGGAACGACTGATGAAAGAATATTCAAAACAATAAGTACATAAACTTAATAAATATAACTACGTTTTTTCAGAAAACTATCACTTTAAGCCAGCATTTAAGCAGTTTATAATTGTATATATTCATAACCAAATTATTATATATATGTTGTTATCAATAAAATTAATTATTAGATCACACTAACTTAATCGATCTCAATCCTTTGCTGTTCATTTTAATTCATGAATGGAGATTACTCGTTATTGAAGACTCCAAGAGATCTAATATATTTTCAAGCTTCTTAATATTCGACCGTTGTCTTGCCCCTACACCGACGCTTATTCTACTCCCAGGGACAAGAAAAAGATCAGGTAGAGGACTTGATAGAGACGCCTAATGGTACCTTTCAATTTGCACGTTAATGAATTTTTCAGCCGGGGTAGCTACGTGTTCCTCTCTCAGTTCCTCGCGTAAACAGGTATGCTTTAGTCTTGTAATAACAAGCTGTCGTCTGCCCCCCCGCTAACCGTTACGATATAATAAACGCAAACTTCTGCTCAAGCACAAATTGCGATCACGCCCACGCTCCACAGAGGTCAAACGTTGGGTTCTACTATAGTATTTTATGAAAGAGTTCCTTGTAATTCGCGATATCGTTGGCCTTTCATTATTGTAATATTCTCAGATGCGCTTAATTTGAAATAACAGTAAAAAATTAATAAACAGCGAAATGCTAAATTGCTAACAAGAAAATGAATAATGGTAATTATTTAGAAGTTTTCCATCCTCTCCGATTTCAATGATTTTTGGATATGTTATCAAGATCAAGATTCTGAACAACTTTTACCTATGCATGTTACCGCCGCACGCCAGTAGTTTCCGAGATATTCGTAAAGAACTGTTACTACCACTGCATTGAATTCGACACGCTAATCTACCCTAAACCTTGAATTCGACACGCTAATCTAGCATAAACCAACACTAATACCCGGGACAAGTTGGAAAGTGGAATGCTTTGGTTCGGAATAAGTTAAAACAAGTTTTTCGCGAATATCTTGGAAACGAAGGTCGAGTGGCGGTAACACGTATAGTAAAAAGTTGTTCAGAATCTTGATCTTGATAACATATCCAAAAATCATTGAACTCGGAGAGGATGGAGAACTTCTAAATAATTACCTTAAATTTTTATAGATGCATCTCTTTAATACCGGTTTTCTGGAGAGAAAAAACAATTATTAACATTAATGTGATGGAATTGATGTATTCTCTAGTATGCACTAAACATGTATGTATACGAAAGGGAACAATCTACTGACGTGGGTAATGAATCCCTCTATAAATTATCAATACTACCCCTAGTCTCAGAATTGTCAATTTTTGTAAACCACCCTTAAAGGAGATGCATTTGCAATACCACGAAAATGATATCATAGAAAAATAAAAATTATTATGCTATTGGACTTTTTCCTCTATCAGTTTCCCCTATCGTCAATTGTATAAAAGATATAACCCGTGAGGATTGCGTAAATTGCCCTACTTAATCCGCCCAGTGAATTTTATTGGAACAAAAACTGTTTAACTGCATGCAATTACGATAATTAATAACCTCGAGTCTGTGTATATTTCGCTTAATTTACATGCAATTTTTCGATAAGCAGGAAGAGAAGAGGAGAGAGTAAGAGAGGACAAAGTAGAAAGAACAAGACTGGTCGTGCATAGTTCAGCCGGAAGTTGAATGCCGTGGAAGCATATGCCTCCCGTGGGATAATCGAGGGAGGCCATGATGGACGATGCATTCTTTCTCTTTCCCAGCACAGATAAAACGAAACGACGGGACAGATGAGCTGAGTTGCCGCTCTAAAAGTTTTTCAGTGCGTAATATGCGGCCGGAAAAAGCGAGAGAGAAGGCCGCTGGAAAACGGAAAGGCGACCGCATTGTCGTGCATATAGGGTGTGCCACGGAACTAGGACAAGTTATATTTGTGTCACAGTTTGGTCCGGAGGGAAGCACTAACCTCTATGGAGGAAGGGCAGGAAACATTTTTCGTTAAAAGCGTAACAAACATCTTTTTTATTTTAATTTACTCGTCCTTTACTTCGTCGAGGTGACATCGTCGAAGTTTATAAAACCGTATACTAGATTGAATGTTAAAAGATCTCAATAATGAATTAAATATTATTCGACGCTTGCTTTACAAATTACAATTTCTTACTATCCTTCTTTTATATACCAAATGTGAATTGACATCTACACAAATAAAAGATTTCGTTTTGGAAAAAATTACTTCACTTACAATATAGACATCTACATATATCCGAGTCATCCATGCAATACAAACAGGAAGAATGCACTCTTTCACACTAAAATATCAAAACACCAAAAAATTAAAATTCATTTTGATCAAACACGTGTTTCTGTAGCTTTCAAGTGACTAACTCCAAAATGCATAAGTACGGAACTGTTCCGTTTCTATGAATCACCCTGTACGAGGTTCTTGCTATACCTGCCGTCTCTCGTTGTGGGATGTCGGTGGTAGCAGTATTGGCCGTGGGAGATCTTTTGGTGTTGTGTAGTAGTGGTGGTGACTCAGAACGACTCGACAACATAAAATCGCCATTACCTCTGGCATGTGGCGAGTTACGGCGCTGCGAACATCTTCCTGCTCTCCACCACCCTGTAAATAAATACGTCGTTCTATCTTACGTACGTACTTCAATCTTTACACATATACAGGTCTCGGACAGAAGAAGTGACAGACCAACCTTGGCAGTATTCCAATAAAAATCCGGCAATGTCGGGCCACCTGACGTGAAAATGGATTGTGACGCGTGTAGGTTCCGGTTCTCGAAAGTCCTGACTGCGTCACGCTCCCTTGCTCGCCAACCGTCCCTTTTATAGTCGATATATCTTTTTCCCTGGGAATAATTGAGTCATAATTAAATATGAAGATTGTTATTATTCCAAGCTGTGGTTCTTGACCAATTTAATTAATTTAATAGAATGCAGGATTGAATTTTATTTATATGAATCATGTGAGAACATACTATATTAGTAGCATACAATATTTTGGATATGCAGTACCTACTGTTCAGTGACAAGGAAATAACGCTTATTATTTTGTCCTATACTCCTTCAATATTAATACGGTGGATACAGTATTCCCCCGCTGTGCGCACGTTGATTACATCTCCACGCAGTTATGATATAGAAATTTTAACTTTCATTAGAGGACCATTTATCCTGAGCGATTATCTAACTACTATTACCTGTCGAATGTTAGTCCTAAGTCGGTCAGGGGTTCTTCACGGTTTCTTTGTTTCGCTCACACTCGGTGTACCCTATTCACTCTCCTTGTAGAACGATTCGAGCAAGGATGTAATCGAGACTCACTCAGATACAAACCGAGCACCCTGTATGTAATTGCTATGCTTTGTATGCCTTCGAGTAGAGCGGTTGGTTCTTCTTAACAGCTAACAGAGCTTATCGATTCAGCAGAGTAAAATTGAATTCAAATTTGAGTTAGCCATATGCATTTATGTATATTTATGCATATGTATGTAAAGGAATAATATCTTACCATTATACAAGACATACTCCAACAAAATCTCAAGTAAATGCTATAAAATTTAAACAAATCACACATTTGTTAGTTTTTTTATATTAATTCATAGCTTGAAGTGTCTAGTTTCTATTAGTATGGCCGAGAAAGCATAAATTTACGTTGCAACAAAATTGGGAGCAATAACACAAAAATGGTCATTTAGCCGGAATTACCCCACTAGATAGGATAACTATTAAATTTAAAAAAAAAATTATTCCTTTTTATTTTAAAATTAATTAGTACATGTCTCACAAGTGTATTCTTCAGGGGTATCCCACCCTGAACATACTGTGAACCAGAACCACATTTCATCACCTTTTCCGAGTTCTTTGCAAAAGGAGCAAATATCGTGCTCTACTTTTTCGTCACAAATACCTGAATTGTACGTGGCATCTATGCCAGAAAAAAAGCAATGGTAAAAGCTGGCTAGAATTACCCCTAACTTTTAACCGGTATTACCCCACACCTCATGTTCAGATATTTGAAGTAATACACTGAATTGAATTTATATATCACCAAAAACTAAATTTGAGTTTGAAAGTAGTGTGCCAACAACTCTATTAGGGTCATTACGCTAGTAAACCGTAAATTAATTATCAGAAGGGACAGATAAATCGGCCCTGATATGTTCAGAATTAAATCCTCCATGAATGATGCGTATGCATCGCAGAAGTGCCGAGCCGGAAGTGGTTGTAAAAAGAAGAGAAAATAACAGAAAAACACGAAATTACAGTCGTTTAGTCGTAAAAACGTCGCTCTAATTTGAGCGCTTGTTTCATTGCTATTTCCTTACGGCGTCGCGCCGTGTCCACGTTTTTCCCTCGTTCTTCCATTTCCGACTGAAACACCGTGAACATTTGTTCACGACACTTTAATTTTCCGACTTCGACCAGATATACAGTATTTTTATCAGTTATTTTATTCCAAATTGCTTTCGATAAACCGTATAGCGATGTATTACGTATTCTTTTTCTCTGGAAACTCGTCTCTATACTCCTTTCATTTCCCTTCTTTGTTAGTTGGCCTATAAAATTTTTGTGTAACGAAACTAGAACGACGATTAGGACTTTACTACTGACCTTGCAAACTGAAATTGACGATTCAACGGCTTACAGCTGAAATACACGAGTACCGTAAACTGGGGGAACATTGTTATGCTTTTGGAACACTTTGCTACATAATATAAAAATTAACTTCAAAATAGGTGTTTTCGCACATTGGAGGTAGGAGTGGGAAAACATAAAATAATTCTTTTATACTCTATAATTGTAGTACAATGAAGTGCAACAACTTTTAGACCCTTACATTGAATACTTTTTTCTGGAAAAAATCATAAATGTCACCTATGTTTTTTCGTAATTTGATTGGGAAGGGTCGACCTGTAAAGTCTGAAAACACAAGTCCTTTGGGTTTTTTTTTAAAAACTTGGAGACTTTTTTAAATAAACGGTTGTATATTCGAAAGTATATATTTCAAAGTTCTTGTAGTTCTTTTTTTGCAATGCGATATCTAAATAAATAATGAAATCATATACAACAAGTATAAAATAATATTTTTATTATTCAAACAGGTATATTACGCTCGTTGTAATTTTCGCGAAATAAGCAAGGAACATTGTTTGTCCGTAGTCAAAGATTTATTATTTAACAGCCATCTAAACAGTAGCTCGACTGCGGTTCCAAAACGTATTAAATATAAACGTTAATATTGTATTTGAATCGAAAGCAAATAAAAGGTAGTGGGAAAGCTAACTGCTGTATAAGTCAAGTGGTACAGACATCGACAAATCTGAAAATAAAAGGAGACGAAGCTGTCAGAAAGGGGAAACTGCGAACGAAGAGAAAACACCTCTGCAAGAAAAACAGAACTCTCTGTCGTCGTTGTCGACGACGTCGACGAATTCTCTTGAGTTGGAGGAACAACGGCATCTCACCTTCTACGCTGCACCTCCTTTGTATATTCGAAGGATTTCCACTAATGAAATAATTAAAATTACAAAGCCCTATGTGACGGGGACGAAGAAGAGGAAAGGAATGGTTCAGTGGATTGTAGTTAGGAATCCCTCGGCAGTTCTCTCACGCTCTTCCATCTCTCATCACCCCAAGTCTAACAGCTCCACTGTACTTCTTTGTTTGCTGCAGACTCCTAGATAAGTCAATGAAAATCAATACGAATTCTTTATTAAAGCAGTGCTCGAAATTGTCTTTTACGTTAAATTTATATGGCTTCTGTTGATAAATATTTTTCATAATGGTTTTAAAGTTGTCTTAGGCCTCTATCTTTAAAGATCACCCAGTCAAAACAGTCAAAACAAAAACATTTTGCTAGCGTTTTTAATTACTTTCGCCCAAAATTTGCCGCCCGATACAACATTATACTACACATACCCACGTCCGCACATCTCCGCATCTAGCTAATCATTATTTAGCTGCGATTCTAATCTGATCAAAGACTTTCATGAACATTTCACAAGTTGCCCAGTACCTTTATGAAAAAAGGAATTGTATATCTCAAAAGAAAATACAACGATTAATTTATAGTCTTCTTAATTGTTATAAATGAGGACTAATGTTATGATATACACAGTTTCACGAAGACTTAAAAACTTTAATTAAAACTTGGGATACTTAAAGTTTTATACCAACATTCAGTACAGTTCGATGGAGCATAACGTTTCTGTATTGTGTGCATACATATGTACATACGTTCATGCTTTATTCAGTAAGCTTATGCCAGGAGTATGCAGAATTCAGGAAACCGCTTGAAAAATTCTCACTGGCGTTTCTACTGAAATATGTACTTCTGCAGTCTGCATCTATATTTGTCTGTATTCTTTCCAGATCGTTTTCAGAGTAGAAAGTAGAACTTTTTTACTTAGATTTTATATTACTTTTTATGTGAAATTCTTTCCATGCGAATATTTATTTGAAGACATGCGAATTCTTTATCGTTGGAATTGAGTACGCACTTTAAAATTTTATTACTCCTTTTCAAATGCACGCTACAGTAGTGCCTGACATAGTGTTGTTGGCTTTTTGGCCAACAAGTGATTTCCGTTATCTCGCCCACGGAACGAGCATCAAAACTTCACGTTCGCCCGAGCGAGATTTAAATGATTTGAAACCACTATATGCCTGCAACATCATCAACATCGACTAATAAAAATTTAACATTGAGTGCCACAATGTTTGGCGAAATACAGAGTCGAGATGGTCAGCCTTTCCAGCCTTAAATATATACCGGTGCTAATGAAACTTCAAATTACTGCATTTTGTATTATATCTTCATGAGAGTATAGACCATAAGTGGGCAAGGTTGCTCCAATGAAAATGAGTCCAAATACAACCTCATTCGGATTACTTTTAACACTTAAATTCCCAAAAATCGCACTTTTTCGGCATCCTGAGTGAGCGTAACCCTTTAAATGATGTAAGATTTTGAAAAATGCCCCCCCTCAGTCAAGCCTCCCCGAACGGTGTCTTGCCGAAAAAGTTTTATATAAAGTGAATTCCGAGCTTGTCTTATTTTCAAAGTAAACATTCGGGGATTCCAAGACACTACTTTCGATGCTTTCTAGAAAGTATGCTGTGAATACACGTTAAAACACTATACAGTGTGCGAATCCCCTGGCGTGTGAGCACCAACGCCACCGAAAGTTTTAAATTACAAATATAGTATTCGCTGACTATAAGGTCGATTTCTTCCATCGAATACATATAAACTCTTCGGTATCCTCGCCATTTCTATTTCACTCCTGCCTCACCAAACACGAGAACGAGAGGAAATGAGAGGCAGTCAAAAGGAATGAAAGCTTGCGAGGAACGATATAAAGCAGGCGAAGTATGATACTCTATCTTACTCCGTCTCTCATATGATAGACAATCTGTCCTTCGCGTGTTTGGCCCGCATGCCAGCCTGTGCGAAAAAAACTCTGCTCTTTCACTATATGCTCGCCTCGCATTTCACGCGCCGGAACCTGCTCCGCGCGGGTGACCAGCAATCAATAACCAAGAGGGAGAGAAGCGCGCGAGTCACGTTAAATCATTTATACTATTAAATAGTGGAACTTCTACATTTTCTTCTTTATTTTCGTAGCTCTGAGTGAAATCGCTTGTAGCGGGAGTAGGAACACGACGGGCGAAGCGATTATCGCGTGACAAAACTATCACCTGACAATCCCTAGTGTGAAACTGTTCTAAATCTGCGACGAAGCGAAGGGATGGACAACGATGATGATTACCGTAGTGATCGCAGCAGATGCACGGCTGTCGCGACGTTAGCCTGTAACAAACCACGACGTAGATAATCGAATACACGACACGTAACAAGAGCCAGGCACCTACCCCCACGTACATCGAGTCACATGGTAGGCCAGTAATTTAGGTACCATTGGTTTGGTCAATAGCCAATTCCTATTTGGCTTAGGTCCAAGAGGTCGAACAAACCGGTCATATTCCTGCGAAGGGGAAAGCGTAAAGCTTTGTTAGAAGTGTTCGGAACTAAAACTTCGTCCTTCGACAGTCCTTTATTTCTGCGGAGTATTCTTTGGTACGTAAATTGGCCATTCCGTTGTCTCGTACCTTTTAATATTGAATATCAGTTTCCAAGCACTCCTGCCAGTTCTTGTTTCTCGATTTATGTTTTCTTAAAGGCAATGGTCTCTTACATTGTACATTTATTTATTCAAAGGACACATTATTATGATAATAAACTCAGAATTTAATATTTTGTAAACTGTGACCACGAAAGACAATTTTAACATATTTTTGTATGGACCAGTATTGTTCATAATGTTGACTATTTCAATAAAAAATTCGTTTTTCTCCCTGCTAATGTTTTCCATGTTTCGTTTAAACATTTTTAGTTATATATATATATAATATATAATGGAAGAACCATATATATAACTCAATTTCGGGGAGAAAAATCCGCCACAAATTCTATAATTGCGTGTCATAGAACCAAGTCACAAAAATAGCTACCTTTGCAGCTGTTTGGGAATGCATTAGTTCCCAAAGCCACCACACTCACTCTCACCGCAGCACCTTGCGGACGGACAATAGAGACGCGGATCGACGACCGATCCGCCAATCAGATCGCCGTTTCGACCGGCTTCTAGGTCCTTCGAGACGACGCTCTAACGGCTGCTCGCATCCATCTTGCATTCATCTTGTTGTGTCAGTGCATGGAACAGCATGTGTTGCTCTATTATCACGTCTCAAATCAAACTAGTGTGATCGCGAGTAGCGCATGTAGTTATATTCTCACCGTTCACTCTCAAGTGCATCTCCGTGCATTGATCATTCTCAGAGCTCATTCTAAAGTGATCAAGCCTCGCGTATTAGTACAATTCGTGTGGACGCCGCGTGGTTCGTTGCAAGTGGTGATCAATCTCTTTTCACTGAGGGGCAGAATTTACAACTCTGCCGCAGCATCATCGTTCAGTTTAACTCAAGTGTGTTGCAAACAAATTCTCTCTCGTTCACACAGTGTGCTTGTTCAAACGTGTCGCGTGTGACTCTTTAATTTCAACTTGTGACTTCTCACCGCTCATAGTGCAGTCGAGCACTAAATATAATCGCTCTTCAAGCTCATTTCACACGTTTGCGTGCTCATCGGAACAGGCTCAGATTCGACCGACTCACGATCAGTGTATTTGCTCATTTTAAATAAACTTGATGGTACTCATTTTACGTGCTTTTTTGTGTGCACCTTTTCACCGTCGACCTAACCTCTCCGTCATCCAACGCGCTCAACTACAAGATTCTCAAACAGCAGCATTAACAAATTAAAGTGTAGTTTTACATAAAACACCCTACATGGAACACCCTAGTAAATAAAATATTCAGTATAACCACAGCGCTTGTGGAAATTACACTTGTGTAGATCGAAAGGGAACAAAACAAACAAAAGAAAGAGCGGACCGTAGTACATATAAAGCAAAAGCGACCATTTCATTGGACTCAAATGGAAAAGAAAGTTGGTGAAATACATGTGTCAGGGAACTATAGGACAATCTGTATGATGTAATCATTGGCGGAGTGCAAGCACCATCGAGCTTTACACATTAAATGTTCAAAAAACTGTACGGTCCATTTATGAAGAATTAAGTAAAAATAAACTGGTCGAAAGTTGCGTAGGGGGCTACGCTCGAAATGATAATGCAAATTTAAAAATGCTTATATTAAAAATAGCAGCCGAAACATTGTTCAGTGGTGCAGGAAAGGTGCAGACTGCAATATATTGCAGCTTACATTTCCAAGGAGGGCTATAGACCAGAACTACGAATTATAGATGTTCTGGGATTTGTTGTTGGTCCTCCTGCTCAGCCAATTGCCACGAAGTTAAACAGCGCTCAGATTAATATAACAATATTAATCTGCTGAGCACAGCACTCGAAAGTTTTCGAAGGAGTCCAAGATTGCTAAATGGCAATCAAGATTATCACAGAAATATACTTCAACATCGAAGGAAAGATCCTATTATGAATCTAAATTGGCTGATCAAAATTAAGATGCAAAATTCCAAAGTTACTATAAAAGAGGCCCCACGTTTTCAGCTGGCGTCAATCACAACTCGAATATCGTTCAACTGGTTTATTACATTATTTATCATATTACGTACGATTTTCTGTTTATTTTCCAAAAACACTCTCATGAAAATTTAGAACAATATGTATAGTTAAAAGATGTATCTTTCAATAGAAAAACATTATGTATGATTTTCATTTATACTTTTCCCCAAAAATATTCTGAACTTGTATGCTTTTTCCGGACCACTAGGTGGATGTAACCCCTTAATGAGTCCCGTCAGTGATATCGTGAAAAACGTCCCCCGTATTTGAGGTTTGCCTTCGAAGGGAATTTCATCCCTACTAAAGCATGACCTCAAGACGGGAATTGACGAACCCGCTGTTCCGACCTAGCTTGCCAGTGCTGAAATCGTACAAGAGATTCGACTGGGAGTATTCTGTGAATTGTGACAATCCCACCTAGGGTTAACGGGGATGTAAGAGCGTCGAGATAGAAGTCAAACAAAGGTCTCCCCAGTCAGCCCCGAAGGGGTATGTAAAGGTGCGATCCAACGGCAGGTGGCTCGATGAATCTCGCGCCGTACTAGGACTATGACCTAGGGCTCGCTCGGCTCGGCTCGACTTGGGTTTCGCGTCCGTTGCCGGTAAATATGGCACGAGTCACAGGAAAGCCGCGCGGTGGGAACGCCCATGACTCGCCTGCAGACTAGTCGAGCGACGCGCCGTGGGATCGCACCTTAAGATTGCACGAAATTCTCTTCGCCCCTCGATCCCAGACATGTAGTTGCAAGGGTTTTTTCCCATCTCACCGATGGTCCGACAATTGGCTTTGGCCTTGGGGCGAGAGGAGAGAGGGGTGTGATTGTGTTCCAAGTTCACGGGGCGTCGGCCTTCAATCCTGTTTAGAAAGACTCACTGGAGCAGGCTTACGCCCCTACCAGCAAAAGCGCATGCTGAAATGTAGAAAAGTTTATACACCGGGTGATCCGAGGGTCTCTACCAGCCAGAGCCTCGTTCCATATCGTGAAAGACATTATAGAGCCTCGAAAATTTCGTGTAATTTTGAAACATAGTGGAACGGAGAAGTTGAATTAATACATTACTGTGGTATTATTGAAATAAAAATCCTTTCATTGCGGTCATGTTCGAAACAGTACTTATTGCTAAAACTTTTCGCGAAATTAATTGTATAATTTGGCAGAAATTAAATTTTCAGAATGTAAACTAGCAAATAATTTTCTACAAACTAGATCTCACAAAATTACAATAAATTGCGATGTATCGTTAACAAGTTCATTAGGTACTCTGCGTGCCATCATTTTCATCCTTTTCAAATGTAACTGCATTACGAACTTCACGAGTTCCAAGCATTCATGCATACGGCTTTTGTAATCGTGCACCTTTTTGTCCGTGGACATTGTAATAATTACAAGACGATGGATAATTATTTGCTAGAGCGTTATTTACAGACGCCTAGGTAGTTACAAATCATGGTCACGTAAATACTTGAAATTTACATCATTGATCTGAAATTTGCATTGCTATGGTAAGTGCAACATTAACACCCATGGGATAGTAATGTATTGCGTGATACAATCGGAAAACCGAGTTACTGGCCTTTAATGGTGACCGTAGCTTAACCGGAGAAAAGAGAACATTGCAAATGCTTTTACAAGTACTCATTAGAATATCGAACGCAAATGTAACGTCAGCATGATGATTACGCAGCATATTATGCTAACATAATTCATCAAGTCCTTGACTGAACATTTCCTGGTCGCTGGATCGATCGCGGTAGTACTATATTTTTCTAATTATAATTCCGTGAAGACCTTTCTGCGGAATAAGTAAAAAGATAAAATATGCAAGAATTTCATAATTCCAGAAAATATATGTGAATGAATTATAAATGCATACTCGGCAAGAAATCGAGATGTTAATGAAATGAAAATTACTTTTAATTGATATCAGAGGAGTATATAACAAGTTCGTACTCACGTGTACATTTTTGTATGTTATTATCTGTTATTAATTCCTATCAGAGCCTCTGATTATAATTTTCAACAAAATCGCAAAAAATTATATTATAGAACACTGTATATCAGCTGCAGGATAAAATAACCCAAATGTACTTCCACAAATGCGTCAGTCACGTTTACGACGAATGTGTCTAGAAAAATTGTGTTCATTCCGAGAATATATTATGGCTGTGTGATATTAATAATACTAAACCTTGAGGGAATTTATCTTGTGAAGTATACAATTTCAACGGCATGTTTCTATGATTTCTTTACTTCATTTTACACCCTCTACTATTGCCCCTAACGAGATCATCTTTTTCACGGACAGCCCGTATATATATTATACATAGGTAGATGTTGAGTGCTGGTGATTGCAGAAAATGTGACAAATAATTGTATTCATAAAATTTGTTTATTCTATTGCGCGATAAATCCCTGGAAGTATTACATAGAAAGCTGTTCTCATTGAATTATGGGTACATGAATTCTGGCCCGACAATTTGGACCTCTAGCTCTGAATATCTTGTAAATCATATCGAGCACAATGAAAATATTACTGGGTGAGAGCAGAATATCGTTCAATCACTTTCAAAATTACCAACTGAAAAAAGGTAGACAAGAATTCATATATCTATATTTCGACAGCTGCGAATGAAGACAATAGCGAATAAACGCAGCCCTGCCTACGATCCATAACACAAATCCGATACACAAGTTTCCCTAATGACGATTTCACAGCCATTGTTTCTATAGTTCCATACAATTTTTAATAAACTTTTCTGTATTGCGTAAGTCAAATGTTTATATATAGGGTGGGTAAATAACTCTGTTCTTCGCTACTTTTAAAGATATGAAAAAATATTATTTGTGAAAATTTATTGGTATCAACGGGTCCGTAACAGTAATAGTTCTTTTGTGAATGGGGGCGTATTGAAGATTGTTAATATCAACTTCTTTTTTTTTAAACTACATATCATACTTTTTTGTCCTTATGAGGAGAGTAATGAGTCATATATCAAATTTTAGGGCTAGACGATCCACTTAAACAACACCCCCATTTTGGGTGCAACATAGTTACTAATACATATTCCCTTATAAAACAAAATAATTTTATAATAAATTTGTTCTATGTGGAAATGTGTCCTTTTAAAAAATCACCCATATATAATACGATAACCGATTTTTTAAAATGCAAACATCTCGAAAACAATTGATAAATTGCACCCAAAATGGGGGTGTTCCTTGAACGGTTCATTGAGCCGTACAATTTGATATATGACTCATTACTCATTACAAAAGCGTGTTTCCAGTTCTGGCTCTCATTACTACAATAGTGGGCGTTTAAACGATTTCAACAAGTGTCCTATAGCGTAAGGTCATTCGACGCTAAGGAGCGGAGTAAATTATATTACACGAGGTGCTCGAGGTGACATCCATTTACATCGTTGCAACGTAGAAATCGTTGAGTGGCTGAAGCACGTACATTTCTTATCATTCCCGGACTGATTGTAACACATTCTGCAACGATTCGCGGCCTCATATTTTCTGGCGTGGTCTGTTTTTCCTGCCATAAAATGCTTTTTAGTGTTCCCCGCAGAAAAAAATCTAGCGGTATTATGTCCGGTGAACGAGCTGGCCACGAAATTGGTCCACCGCGTCCGATCCATCGATTTGGGACGATCTTACTGAGTACAGTTCTTACTCTACGTCCATGATGTGAAGAACATCTGTCATATTGATACCACATTGTTCGGCGAATATTTCATTGTACATCTACTAAAATTCCATTGCTTCCATTGTTTGAAAAACTAAAAAAAAAAGTATTTTTCAAATTTTAAAAGTTTAATCCTTCTCGAACACTATTCATTTACGAAGGCGAAGAAAAAAATTGTAATTTTTATTTTCGAAGACTATTTTTTAAATATCTAAGGCGGAGCACATACCGAGATATGACAAAAAGATAAAAAAAATCCATATTTCCATTGTTTGATATGTCATGCATGTTTCCTGAAAATTAGGGACCGAAGTTCGCAAAAATATCGAAGTATAGACGTGTACTGGAACAAAGCAAGCCGAGCCTGGCTCGGCTCGACCGACCAGGCCGGGCTGTGTACCCGTAAAATCCGGGCGGCCCAAAAAAAACGGGTAGTTTGAAATTGTTTCGGGCGGCAGAACCCTGTTTTATGTGAAATTTAATGTAGTTGTTTGGAGCTCATTGAACAGTTGAATTTTTTAAATTGCACCGCATATTTTTATTAGTTCTGTGTTGTAGTCAATAAAAATGCGAATTCAGTGCCTTATAACAAAGTGACATGGAGCTGACTTTTGGGTGTAAAAACCTCACGACCACCTTATAAGATATAAAAAAATTAATATATGTCTGTGCGACGAGGCGATCAGAATACCTACAATATATTTTATACAAATCAGTTTCTGTTAATTTCAATAAAAGTACGAGTTATTTCAGATAGCAGTTCTTATTGACTCACCGTATATACGTATTTCTCAACTACGCCACACAGATTATGCACACACTCCCACAAACTCCAACATCACGAACTATCGAACTCTCAAATGTAACAAGTTCAGCAGATTTCCGCACTTCATGAAAACTTAATTGGCTGGCCAGAACCATTGAGAGTTGATTCCGGTTATTCCATTTAGCTCTACCTATATTTAGGTCCACTCAATTGGTGGTCTTAAAAGCAGTAAAAGAGAAACAGAGGTATCGAGTTAAGTATAGGACTCTGTAGAGGAAATGTTTATCAATAATATACGAAGAAGAGTAATTAAATTATACATCTTCACTCTTTCCTACATAACCCCGTTCTATTTATTACACTCTTTAAACTCTTTCACTCATGGTTAGATATTTATCAAAAACTATTAAATAATGAATAACGCCCCAGTAAATAATATTACACCTTGAACAACAAAAAATTAGGTTGAAAGTGCAATACCAAATTTTGGGAAAAATCAAATTTGATCAATATTTTGATTACTAGAGACACTAGAAGTGCTAGTTTATTGAGTACCATTTTTTATGAGATATGAAGTTCAAGATTGCTTGTTAGGATTACCTAAATTTTGCATAGCAGTCTAAAGTCTAGACAGACATTTGAAGTTCCACTTTTAATCCAAAAGAATGATTCGTTGTGACTCGATAAGCAAAGGTCAAGTAGCAAAAAGTGACTTTTCCTTTGGTTTGTAAGGAACGAGTTTCATTTAATTATGTTTATGGGTTCCATAAGTGGTTGATGAAGAAGGGTAGGAGGAAGGATCGGTGACGAGTATACTCTGGAGACCCCTAGCTGCCTTTATAATGCACGATATAATTTTCAGTACTCACAATCAGGGACCAACTGTCAGTCCATAACTAGTTAAAGCATACACACTATCCTCTGTAATGTCATAAATATTAAATGTGGGGAACATTTATCGAACACACTGAGCCATATGTACGACTTTATCGACATAATCCTGCAATTGCATAATTCGTTCAATACATTTAGAGAACATTTTTTAAACGATTTTATGTTATTTTAATATAAACTTACAAACCTTTGCGGAACACTGTAATGAATACATTTGGATACTGTAAAGAATATATTTGCGTTGGGAATGTGTAAATATAATTCTATTTGTGGCAATTGTATCGGATTATTTGCAATATATATTCTGATCAAAAAACCACAATTTCATATGTTATACAAACTGTAATAAACCCCGAGTAAGCACTGATTGTTTATGAGTGGTTACTCGAAAAGCTCCACTTCTGCCGATAGCTTTAATGTTAATTCATTCGGTTACTAAACAAGATGAAGCATGCAAAAAAGCGACGAGTTGTAGATTATTAATACATATTATGCTCCACATTGCGCATGCCCAAAGGAAGTGGTTATTCGTGTATAAGAGTAAATCGAAAGTATGGAATGAAATGCTTTCAAAGTAGGTTTTTTTTTTTTTTTTTTTTTTTGAGAAAACCAATTTGTACTCAATCTTCCAAGAAAAAGACGTTGGGTGCAGTCAGTCACATGTTTGCTGTGACGACACAGTTATATAAAACGGTAAAACACAACAGCACCCTCTTGGCTTCTCATCTTCCTTCTGACAGATTAATAGCTTCTCTTTGCCTTTATAGCCATTGCGTCATAAGTCGCTTTCCTCTACAATGTCCCACCACCGCCTTCTGAAAAGTAGTTTCACGCCTCGCCCGAAGTAATTTCACCCCTCGTTCCTCTGTTTCGTGCCAAGGGTTATGGCAACCTGCTCAATTATGCTACATGGAATCTATTTGAATAATACCCACGTGACCTTGTCATACTTTGACGTTTCGAGCTACCAATATTTCTCCATGACAATTCTACATAAATTAATTTTTCTTTAATTCGCTATATCCCCTGAGATACGTCCTTTCATAAGCTAAACTGGATCACCTCATAAATTACCCTATTTCACAAACCACTAATAAATAAGAAATCACTAGGGTTTGTCGATTCTTAAAAAAGGAATTTAAAACCCGTTTTTTTTTATAAATTTGAAAAATTGGGATACCGAGTTTTAAATTAAAAAAAAAACGGTTTTGTATACTAGAATTAATATTGTAGTAGGTAACAGTTTACTGTAAAAATAATCTTCAGGAGTTCATATTTTCGAAACAAAAATACGAAATGAAATAAATATTTATAATTCATATTTTATACGGATTTTAGTTATTTTAATTTTTTTTATTTATTTGGTTTTGTATAGGTAGTGTATATTTTTGTAATTCCATAAATATTAAAAATAAAACGGAACATTTTTAAAATATGTATTATAAATATTTATTTTCTATTTTAATATATTTTTTGTGAAAATTCGAAAACCGGTCTAACCAGTTTTTTGAGAATAGTGGAATTGGAAAACCGTTTTTTTTTTTCAAAAGTCGGTTTTTTTATAAACCCTAGAAATCGTCATCTTTTTTATGTTAAGGAACTTTTTTCTCTAGCATCATCGTGTCATTTGCAACCATAGAATAATAATAATTGCTACAGCAAGGAAGTAGTTGTGTAACTCATGTGTAATGCGTAATGAATACTAGATTTATTTAAGTTTCTGATTTTCCAAAATTCATTTGTAGGAAATTTTATTCGACTTGGTGTTCATTTTTGTGTCACATTCTAAGCCCCAAGTTTTGCCGCAGAGTGATTAAAAAGAATATGAAAAATTTGGAATATATACACAGGGGGTATATTAGGTAACTATAGGCACTTTGGCACTTTAAAATAGATGCAAATGTCGAGTAGCGGAGGCGTCACAGTTGGGATTGGTGGGGATGCAGGTTCCCCATTTTGCTAGAAAATCGCCCGGATCGTAGCCTGAAGTGGGCTAGGAAGCAATCTCGCGAGACGACAGGATCGCATGAGTCGTTAACGAATTTCGTTAACGACATTCGTGCGTTCGAGCGAAATGAGGTTGGGGAGTTTAATCGAACGATCTCTCCTCGGATGCTTTTCCTGTTCTATTTCCTTTTTTTTTCATTCCCAAACTAAAAATGGAATGAATCAACCTATACATAGTATTCGCTTTCTTCCATTTCTACCATTGCTTGTACAGCTCCCATTACTTGTGACATCAATGGTTCTAAATATGAAACAAATTCAAAGTAAATAAGAAATACTTCATAGTGCAACCCTACTAAGCTCTTACTTTTATTAGTTAGCTGTATGATTTTAAATGAAGTCATTATTTCAGAAAAATGCACACTTTACCTTGAAAGTAATGTATCCACGTAACAACTTAGAAGAAACAAATACGATGAAATAAAAAGCATTTCATTCGTTCCGTGACTGCACTGAAAGTTATAAGAAGTTTCACAACAAGGTACCCGGTCAAATCATATAAAATTCAACACTGTAATCATAGTTTCTTTAATAGAATAATGTAGTGTCAGAAGAGGCATAGGTCGACGAAAGAAAGTTTCGCAGCATTTGTTTTAAGAAGGTGGAGCGGAGTGCGTGCATGCTTGCAAGGATTGCGTGACAATATCCGTTGGTACAATGTACATATATTTGCGGTGTGAAAATCAACTGCCGCGTAATTTTAATGTTTAACCTGAGTCGTGGTATTAAGCTATCGCGCTTTGTTAAAAAAGCATAAATGTACCCCTACTGGTAAATCATAACCCAGTCTCTATACAACGATTAATTATTAAGAGCTCACTGCTTAGGATCGACTGAGCAAATGGTTCCTTATGCGTGTATAAAAAATTTAATTGTTGTTAGTATAAATTACAGTATTTATTTATAATCTTCAGCATCATTGAACTGGTTCGAAAAATCCCTTAATTTGCATACCTTTCCTTTGCAGGACGAGCATGTCAAACCCCTGCTCTGTTAGTTTGTCGAAACTTTAACGTTAAATTGTTTAAATCCTCGTATACGCGTTTGCTTATTATTGTTCTGAATTTTATTAAAAACAAAGTTAAGTCAAATTAGCGATTTCATTGCTGTGATTTTTCATGTAAGTATAACATAACGTTGTAACAAAATAATTTCAATATAAAATAAAAAACATCAGAAAACCCATAGCAAATAATGGTCATAATACGAAACATAACAATTCAGTCTTATCGTTTCTGTTTCGGATTTCATCATTAAATACATCGAGGAACAACCTAAATATACATAATTGCATAGTTGTGACTTTTATCTTGTACGATTCAAGTACAATAAGATCGTTATGTCTGCTTATTCCGTGGATGCTGAAGTAAAGGAAAAGATTTGAGTTTTCCATCATTTTATATTCGTGTTTGGTTTTTTATTCTTTTCCAAGTCCTTCTATTTTACCGTTATGTTCATATTTTGTTACGTGCCATTCTTCTGTTTCCTTTGATTTTCTTATCCCTCTCTGAATCTCTTCTTTTTCTCGTCGTTCCTACTCTCCCATGCACTCTCCCGCCTCGTCGATCTCGTCTCTTTTTGTCTTCATCCCTTCTGGTTACCTACCATTACTACCATCTCAGTTGTCCCGTGAACGCACTGTTTGCATCTCGTTACTGGGATATTTGTTTATGATTTGATACCGTGTTCTCGGGTCATAGCAAATAATATAGGCGCTTCTGGGCATGGGGGCAGTGGTGGTTGGTACTATAGGCAGACATTGAGAAAATATTTCTTGTGACCACGAATTTTGTACTTTTTATCAAATTAAATGGATAATCCTCGTTTAATAACGATTTTGATACTTCCATTATATAGCCAAAGTGTACGGAATTTTGAGTGTCCAATATACCTTCCGTTTAATATAATTTAGTCCCCAAAAAGCAAACAGCAAAGTATCATCCATAATGTAGTGTCACATTATAATACTAGTTAGATTCGTCTTAATGGGTCCTACAATATTATGAAAGAAAACTCATATGACTCCGTTTAACAAATTCAATGAATGTTTTGCAATGAAGAAACAGTATTTCAGAAATGTTTGTTGTTGTTCTATATTGACCATTAAACACAGATAAATTTTAGTTAATAAGTTTTGTTATCGCACTATCCTAAATGGCTACACAATCGTGCGAACAGTTACAATCAACACCCTGTAAAACATATCTGTTCCTACTCTTAAACGCTCTCAGCTCTTGCATGTTGAAAAATAATGCAACGAGTTGAACAGGCCTGATCTACAGGGGGGACAGTGTCCTTATAATAATCATCACATCTCTATTGTATGGATATTAGAATACTAAATGTACAATGTAGAAGTTATTTTAATAAGTACTAGAAACTCGGAGCTCCTTTAATGCTGGATACAGTTCCAAATACAACATGGAGAAAGGCTTAGCCTGCGTTTTGTTCAGTAAATTACGTTCACCGCGTAACAGTATATGTAACACATACCTCTTAAACTCAATACGCTGAGAATCTAATCGTCACCATAGGAGCTAACTAAACTCAATACCCGAAGCACTGTTTAGATTGCCCTAGATTCTAAGCGCTGTCTAGAATTTGCTTAAAGCTTAAATCCGGATCGTCGTTATCAATCTGCCTCTTAGTATGATTGTAAAACAGATTCCTTAAATAGCAATTCCTTGCCACATGGCGCATACGTGTTTTTCTCCCACGCTGTTTGTAAATCATCCTCACCACATTTTTTGTTTACTCAGAGGAAGGTATCATTCCCCAAACGCAGCAGGAACACCAGAAGTCAAGAGCTATACCAGTGTTCCTCAACCGGTGGTCCGTGGATTGACACTAGCCCGCGGAAATTTCCTACAGAACCACGAAAAATTATATAACATTAGGTTTAATAAATAAAATACTATCTACATTGGTTTTTATTTCTGTCTTAGGCATCAGCCGGTCCGCGAAATTCTTCTCCGATTTTCAACGGTCCGCAGATGTATAAAGATTGAAGAACACTGAGCTGGACATACTGCCTTCATGCTTAGCGGGTGAAAAAAATATATATTTAGCGTTAGATCTTTATAAAATTGTTGCTTATTGATTCGTCAGGCGTTCCGAGTGATTCATCGATAATACTCACACGAAGATCTAATAAAAATCTAATAAACTATGACAAACCTAAGAGAATCTAATAAATCATGATAAATATAGAACTGTAATTTTCATTAGTAGAATTCATTCTGGATCCAGGCCTTATCACCCTTGGCTGTTGAAACGCTGACAGTAATTAGGCCGCAGGTGCACACTGTTACGTTTTCCCTTTTACTCTTCATGAATTCCATATATGCACTGCCCTTGTCGAGCGGTTCGAATGGGAACGCAGTCAGGCGTGAAAGAATTAAGTGTTAAACATTTCAATTCATTTCTCTTCATGCGAGCGATCGGACTCAAACAGCACGTATACATACATGCATCCAAGTGGGTCTTTTTATAGCTACAGTACTGCTGTCGCCTGACCTAGCCAACTACGAACTACTGCGCGCTGGTAGTAGTCTAAGTCCCTCGCGTCATAAGCTTCTGACGCGTATCTTTAATGATTACACAGTTCGACAAAATTTTACTTTTTTTTCGGACTTGTAACATTCAATATCCATTTCTTATAGATTTCTTATAGTTTGTCGTAATCATCTACAGTTTTTGAGAAATTCGATTTTGAAAAAGAACTACAACTTTTCAACATTGAACATCATTTGTGTTGAAACAGTAACAGTTATTCAGTTCGTTGTTCCGTCAAATTATTCTATGAACCCTTCCGAATAGAACGAAATAAATTATTAGTGCATTATTAACACTTAAATATGTTTAAACAAGGATCAAAGGAAAAAGAACACTCGAAATACACCAATTCTTACAGATATCTCTCAATTTATTTCCAAAACTAAATTTCTAGGAGAAAATCTGACTACTCCAAGCAATGCAGCAGACATTTTTCTTCCCAAGAACATCAGAAGAGGTGGTAAAACACCTTTTGTTTTCAATACAGAAACGAAACAGTTTGGCAAAACCTGGTAGTCAACGATAGCGCGCAGTCCACTGCGGCTCAACCTAACACAATAACTTAACGCGCATGACTACCACTGTCGGGGCCGCACGTTTTGCCAAACTATCTCGCTCCTATTAACGTTGCTCTGAGCTATGATCGCTTAAAACTCACAGAATAAGGTCGAAAATCGCTGATTTCAGGAATTTACGACTTTCGACCTTATTCTGCGATTTTTAAGCGTTCATAGCTCAGAGCAACGGTAACCGATTTTGATGAAATTTTAGGCACTTATATAACTTACATCTATAAACGGGTTTTTTGGATTTTCATTAAGGGCTTACAAAAAAAGTTGAAAAAACGACCATTACTATTTTTTTTTTTTGCTATTCCGAACAAGTGAATTTTTTTTAAATCGACAAACCACATCATTTAGCAAACTAATCCCTCTAGCTTCCAAAAAAATATCAAGTCCTTTGGATTAATTTTAAAAAAGTTATGCGATTTTAAGGAGTATACGATTATGGCTATGAGCCACTGTATGCGCGCGCGCACACACACACACACACACACAAACATAGAGTTTTTTTTTTAATATGTACGCATTTTACAGAACATGTTTTCTGTTGGACAAGTATTTGTCCACCTTCAAAAGATATGCTTCAACAGACCACCTTCAGCTTGAATACAGGCTTGAACACGTCTGCTCGTATACAGTACATAGTGGCTCCCATAGCGTGCACAGCTTGCGGTCCCGGCATACAATGCGAGAGTATGGTATACACTATGCACTTTCAGCCAAGCGGTTTCTTTTATCTGGGTCTCGGAACGAGCCCCAGAGCTCGGGGTTTGCTCCAGCGAGATTTAAACGTCCCGTGATCACTAACATGATCGACTGTCGAGGACAGTGAAAATACAAATGACAAACTAACAAAAATTTAAAGTTTCATATATTTTGTAAAATCTTTATGGAAACATTTTAAACACTGTGAGATAAAAGTACCAATAACGGGACACTTAAGGATATCAAAATTGTATATCTTAAAAATGGACTAAAAATAAATGTCTTTCTGAACAAAAGTGTCAATATTCAGAGAATTGTTACTTCTTTCTATCAAATGAGCTACTAAAAACTTGGTTTCAGTGAGATATTCTAATTAAATTGAGTAAAAACACAAGTAGTTATATGTACCAGTACATGGACAATAGAATTCTGATTCGTCCCAGCGTCCCATTTTTGGTGTCCCAATACCTGGACAATGGGGAAGATGCCGCAATGCTCGGCGCAGAGGGCGCCACTAGTTTTGTGTGAATGGTTTGCACGTGAATTTTTATTTTCCAATTTTAGGTTATGTTAAAAATGAAGCGTGCAATTGACTAAAAATATAACTTGAAAATAAAAAACTGTTAATTTATGTACAGTATGCTTGTACTTACACTTTTGATATACAAAAATTTGAGAATACACAGACACTGTTTATTGGGACTACACCTAAGCGTTCAAAATGCTGACACGCCGACTAACTGGACGCCTGGTCAGTTATTGGCCCACACGCTACTTTTTATGCTGTAACTCGGGGAATTTTTCATTGAAATCTTTTTTAAAATACTTCTAAGACTAGTGGTTATCGTCGAAAGTAAAACTGAATATAACTTTTCGTTATTTTCTATTTTTCGAATCCTTTATGTAGTACTTTCCAAATATGTGATGTAAAGTGTTTTTAAATTTAAAAGAGTTAAAGGAAGTAAAATCAAATGAATTCAAGCATAAGGTTGTATATTTTATTGTACAATTTTGAAAGTAAACATGCTGAAGGTTACGCTCGGAAAAGCAGGAAATGCAAATTCATTGGCTTCTGGCATAGAGCAACTGCTTAAATTTTAACACGTTTCACTTTTGCGCTTTTAATAAACATATACACATGTATATTGTAATGCTTGCCGTATGGTAATGAGGATTACAACGTCCACAGACAAGGTGCCTTTCCTCTAGGCGATTTAGGTGAAAGTTAATGTGGCGCGCAGTTAGATTAAAATACAAAGGTCGTATTTCTTTCAAGTCCTTCATTTCTTATTATTCATTTATTCTTTGTGCAAAACTTCATAACATCAAGGGTGTAAACATCTGAAAATTATATTGTACCTACTTGAAAATTAGAAATAGTAGTTTAAAATTGTTACTCGGTCAAAAATGGATTTGGAAATAGTTCAGGGTGAATTTCTGCAAAAAAAACAGTTGATCCGTGCATACTTCAATATGCTCTACATTCACACGCGGTTTCATCAGACTTTTCAGCTTGGGAACGTTTCCCTGTTAAATCTATAGACTACAGCAATGTTCCCGGAAATATGTTTGCAAATAAAACGCAGACGATCGACTAATAGCTATACGTGTATAATATATGCAGAATACTAAGTAATCTAGCAGCAGGAGCTGCCGGACGTCAGAACCAACCTCAAGCCAACGAAAATAATGGCTACGGGAAATGAGGGAGTGCTCGAGAATACTGGTGCAAATACGAGGGGGGTGCGGCTAAACGATTAGAATACGAACCGTTCTCTGAATTTAATTACCACTTTGATGTAGCCTTTCTTATGTAAAATTGAAACTTTATAAAATAACTGACTGGCTCAAGCTGAATGTTAAGTTTTCTTTTTTAAATTATAGTAATAGAAATTTTCGAAACATTCGGCTAAATTTGAATATATAACACACAAGGTGTTCTTAAATTGACAAAATTTACGAACATACTCTCCTAGGCAGGGACTTCTACCGAAACTGTAAATACCAGTATGATACTACCTGTGTTCCAAGTACTTCAACTTCAATATGTGATGATAAATATGAAGCAGATGACCTCGAACAAGTGTTAAGAGAACTTGATAATACAAAATGCAGTGATAATACATGTACTTACACGTTGGATATCATGAGTGTGCTTATACAATTGTTAGCCTATCCTCGATTGGATTTTAAAGAAGACATTTTACAATTTTGGTATAAAAATAAAAACAATTTATCGGAATTATACTCCTTAGACAAAATAACTTTTGCAGTGCCTCCAACTCAAGTGAGTGTCGAGAGATTATTCTCTTCCTTGAAATATGTATTATCATATTTGGTTTATTATTTATCTGACAATATTCTTGATGATATTTTAGTTGTTACAGCTAATGCCAAAAATGTGAATTTTTCACACGAATCTTTATTTTACTTTCCACTTTTTTAAATGGAATATTTCTCCGCCCTATCCAAGCCCTAAGTAGCTTCAAAAAATAAGATTTTACTGTTTATCTTTGTGGGATAATTATGTTCATTATGTTTACATATTATGGTGGACAATGTCGAACTTCTATATGGGTATTAAATAGTTATTTCTGTTATTTATTGAGTTCGAAGTAAGAAACTCTATTGCTTTTGCTTCTTCTCTACTACCCCTCCTCCTCCCCGAACCCCTTTTTCTTACTTTCTCTCTCTTGCACTAGAGGTATATCATGTCATACTTTTTCTTCCCAGGCGACAGCGAAGAGGGATGTGTCGTATTTGTCGGCGAATATAACAGCTTCTCCGTCGCTTGCATTTACGTCCTGAATACGTTTTCCGTCTGCAACCCCGGTGAGTGAGGCCAGTATCTCGTCAAGCGAACCAGTGGCTAGAGCTGCCTTTTTACTCACTTTTCTGTATCTATCCAGAGAAAGGTATAAGTATAACCCCGCATTAGTCACGCTCGTTGGAGCTTCTTTCTTAGCGAATCTCTCCATCACAAACGCACCCGGCGTTAACTGAGATCGTTAGGGCTGCAGGTAAACCAGCGGCCACACATCTGTGTGCAAAAACGCACACGCACCCGCGCAAGTGAAAATCACGTTCGTACATCTGTAACGGGGTTCCGAATCTCCACTTCGGATCTTTAAAAGGCCCACACATGTTACGATTTTTGCATACTTGGCTAAAATATATCGAACTACCACCGCAGTGACAGCTCTAGCTCTTGTGGAGAGCCAATGGCATCGCTTTGCCCTAACACAATATTCACGAAATATTGTAAAAGTCTTCGCGATGCGGATGCCAACCGTGTGAGATTGAGCCATTCATCGCCGAGTTGAAACGATATCTTCTAGTCAAGTGTATCATTTGCTTTGTGGAGGATAAATTGGAATTACTAATGGATCGCTGACGTCTACCTGGTGAATATAAGCCTAAGCACGACGTAAATACCACTAGTTTTAACAGTAGGTATCCAATTTTAATATACGGGACGAATATTTTTTAGCTTTTATTGGTTATTCGAAATTTTATTTAAATAAAAGTTTTGCGCATCTCTGATCTCTACGAAGAACGCCGCGAGGGAATCGCCCTGTACAGAGTCATCCACTTAACGCGGAACCGCGCATGTGAGAACAGATGAAACGGCAACACCGCCTCACGCATGCATACTACTGCAATTATACATTGATACATCCGCCATCTATGTGGTGTTGTTAAAAGCATAGAATAGGGGGCGCAAACGTTTTTGGCTGTCGCCAGAGGATTTTAGATTTAACAATGATTAAATTGCATTTTCGTAAATATTTATACATTGCTTTGAAAGTAAAAACTTGCATCGTTACTTTACCCACATGTGACTTCACGTAGATGATTTTATCTTTGCGTCAAGGCAGTTACCTGGAGCCGTGTTTATAATATAAGTATACATGAAGCACTGAGAGCAAAACCGGACTCACATTTTTTCGGAAATTGTATTAGTAGCAATAATGTATTCCAATCGACTGTACTAATCATATAAAGTAGGAAATTTCTTTTTTTTTTCAATGTGCGTTAGTCCGTTTTATACTCGCAATGCCTCCTATAATGTAAGTCTTATGGGAGGTTGTATCACATAAACTGAAATACCGACTTCGTGAAAAATCAGAGGTTTTGGCACGCACTCTATGTTTAAGACCGGTGACTTTGGGAACTAATAGAACATAATCACCGAAGTCGGTAAATTTGCGTACATTGGCCTGAGTCCCGCGTTCATTTATCACTATGAATTGGCTGAAATTTTGGAAATTGGTTCTTTTTGATAAAAATGATTACAAGAAGGGTTTTTGGCGACTTGAAAAAAAATTACCATTTGAGTGTTACTCCGTGTTACCAACACCACAGACGAGGTAAAGGCACAGACCAGATATAGGATAGACCTATCATGCAATGTAATTTTTTGTCACACACTGGGGGGCTCGCGAGCCCCCTTACCATTTTCATGTCACCACAGACGAGGTATAAGATAGACCTATCAACCAATGTATTTTTCTGTCACCGGTTTGGGGGGTCCTAGGACCCCCCTACCATTTTAGAGTCGCATGCAACGTTACCGGTGAAGTCTCGAAACAGATGGTAACGCTACGCGTGGTAGAAAGTAGAATACAACACGTGTAAAACTAGGTCATTCGAAACCCGCGATTTACAAATGATTCTGTTAGAGTAACAATATAAAAATCGTTTTATAAACGTATTCCGTGCAACATCAGAGAAAGAAGGATCACAATAAAACAAGAACCACGCCGTCTTATTCGACTTTATTTAAAGCAAAACAAATTATTTTAACATAAAAATTTATATAAACAACATTATACGCGTGCTTTTGGGTCGGGTAGGAATAATCGAATAACATTTCAAGTTACATATTTTATTCTTACATTTCACCAAAGTATTGCAACTCAAAGAAATTCTTATACAATCGCAGCTATCGGCTCGGTTCTCACCGATTACCAGGTCTCACCGCGAGGAGGTTGCTGCGCTTCGAGACCCGTAGAGAGATAGATGGAATCATAGTTCCGTCGATCTCCCTGTACATGAAACCCTTAGCCTACTAAACCAAAGAGATGGATGGAAACAAAGATCCATCGATCCCTTCGGTTCAGATATCGAATCGGAGATGAGGAACCAACAAAAGGTTCATCCCGAAAAAAAACTCTAATCCCATCCACCCTCCATTATAATCAACTCATCGCGTCCCGCATTGCAAGCAACGAGGGAAGCGGCAATCTCACTCTACTATTTAAAAAAAAATCCGCGGACGCGAAAGAGATTTTACAATTTCATAGTCTTAACAGACTATGCTTCGGTATATTAACCCTTCGGACTGTGATTGCAATATTCGGTAAAAGGCTACTAAAATTCTTTCAAAAGACTTTACTTTAATGTCTAGAAGATTAACATACACGCGTGAGAGAAATAGACGAGAGTTTCTCGTCGATCTCTTTGCTTTGCTCAATGCTTTCGAGTGACAAACAGATTCTAAATATCTGATTACAGAGATAGAAAAGAATTGACAAATGCACTTGCGTAACTTTCGAGGGATATGCGAAAGCTAAGAATCTCCCGATTGAGATTGCAAATGAGACTAAACGCGACATTCACTCTCGATGCACGGAATTTTCGTTTCTACATGTCGTGTGTGGCCGAGAACGAGCCATCTGAGACTACAGAGCGCATCGACTTGGAAGCCCGGTATAGAAGCCCGGTATTCGACAGGATATAGAACTCAGAATGGTCATGAACTGGCGCACATCAGCGACTTACAAGGGTCTTCTGTCTAAAGCCGACAGGCGCGACATTCACTCTCGATGCACGGAATTTTCGTTTCTATATGTCGTGTGTGGCCGAGAACGAGCCATCTGAGACTACAGAGCGCATCGACTTGGAAGCCCGGTATAGAAGCCCGGTATTCGACAGGATATAGAACTCAGAATGGTCATGAACCGGCGCACATCAGCGACTTACAAGGGTCTTCTGTCTAAAGCCGACAGGCGCGACATTCACTCTCGATGCACCGAATTTTCGTTTCTACATGTCACGCGTAGCCGAGAACGAGCCATTCTGAGACTACAGAGCGCATCGACTTGGAAGCCCGGTATAGAAGCCCGGTATTCGACAGGATATAGAACTCAGAATGGTCATGAACTGGCGGACATCATCGACTAACAATGGTCTTGACTAACAATGGTCAGACGGGACGCGACGCGACGCGACGCGACGCGACATTCACCCTCGACGCACCGAAATTTCGTTTCTACATGGAGACTCAGGTAAGTACTACGACTTTAGACACCCGTAAAAAGCCGTGATACCAGCACAGTCTGTCGTGCTCTACAGTCGAGCAACACCTTGCGCGAAATCGAAATCAGTGTTCGAAGGCGAATTGTATTTCTAGAAAAGTGCATTTGGCACTCTTATATGTAAAAAGAACGAGACGGAACAGAAGCTTATCGCTCGAATTACGCAAGTGCATTTTTTAATAGATGTCGCGGACGCGAAAGAGATATACACTTTCCATTCTCGTCTATGTCTCTGTACGTATTGGTTGCAATATTTAGAGAGAAAAGGCTACTATGTTCTTTCAAAAGATTTTAATTTAAAGTCCAAAGGGTTAATAAGTGTATACACGCCGCGGGGTATATAGGGGTGGCTCTAATTCGAAAAAGGAGTAGCAACTTTTGGCCCTCTTGTATTTTAAACGCGCCATTTCAATTATTTCAGATTCCTTGCTCCCGGAATGGACTCGTTGGGCAAAGTCTTTTTGTTTGCATTTTGTAGGATGCATATCCTACCAAAATGCACTGCGTGCAATTAAGTAGGATGCTTACCCTTCCAAAATGCACGCACAAAGATTACTACCCAGGAATACAAGGTACTCGTGTCTACAATCGCATGCAAGTAGGCCCTCTTTAGGGCCTATGCTGCAGGCCCTCTCTAAGGCCCACGTTTTAGGCCTTCTCTAGGGCCTATGGCAGGCCCTCTCTAGGGTCCCCATTTGGGCCCTCTCTAGGGCCTACGCGCTAGGCCCTCTCTAGGGTCCATTTGTTGGGCCTTCTCCAGGGCCCACAGCTAGGCCCTCTCTAGGGCCTAGATTGAAGCTAAGCGAAAATTTGACTCTACATCCGCGATAAAAAAGCAATTAGAGCACCGGTGCTCTGGACGAACTTTATATGCGCAGAAAATTGGCTCTACTTTCGCGAAGAAAATTCAACTGGAGCTTCGGTGCTCTGAACAAGTCTTAGATACGCAAAAATTTGACTCTAAATTCGTGGTAATACTACTCTAAGTAAGAGCCACGGTGCTCTGCAATACATGGACGCGAAAAAAGCGGGGACTCTACGATCGCATTACAAATTTTTCGCGGTGACTCTACTCGACCCGATCGATTCGGTTATTTTATGAATTATTAATCGGAATTGTCAAAATCGCGAGCAACTGATTTAATTTTCTGATTTTAAAGCAGACACATGCATGTCACTATCTACGAGTACCTTGTATGGTCAGCTCATTTGATTCTGCTCTTTCCAACACATATGCGCGGCGGTTAGTGGCCTATTTCATATAACTGGCATTCGTTTTAGGAATATTTCTGCAATATTTCGTGAATATGGTTTAGAAAAGAGCCACGTCACGAGGCTATTGCCTAGACGCCCTAAGCCATACTCGCGAAATATTGCGTAAGTGTTCCCAAAACGAATGTCGACCATGTGAAATGGGTCCCTGCATGTCGCGCATTTGTGTTAGAACGGCCAGAATCGAAAGAGCTGGCTACGCTACGTTTTCTACAGAAACCATTTTATTCTCTTGCATGCACCCACATTCAAAGAATTATAAAGTGACTTATCGTTCGCTGTCATCAAGAGTACTGCATCTCTGCAAACTCGAACCCCTGACCAGCACCCCTGGGACCAGCAACTCTGTGACCAGCACCCCTCGAACCGGCATCCATCGGACCAGCACCCATCGGATCAGCACCCATCGGATCAGTACCCATCGGACCAGCACCCATCGGACCAGCACCCATCGGACCAGCACCCATCGGACCAGCTCCCCTCAGCCCAGCAGCTCCAGTTGGACTCGTGCATGACTCTACTTTCGCGGTCAAAAAACTATTAGAGCACCGAAGCTCTCAACTAGTTTTACTTGCGCAAAAACACTGACTCTACGATTGCATTATGGGCAATCACAAACACTATTACTGAAACAGACAATTTGTATTTAAGCAAGTTCCAAAAAATTTTCTTTAAATTCCAGGCAGCCACATGGAGCGCCACGCAATTCAGACATTTAGAAAAATTTCGAGCAGCCACATTGGGCGCTTAATGATTCTTAACATTCATAGGAAAAAGGAGTGGCCCCTTTGGGCGTATAATACTTTTCAATTTTAATGAGAAGAAAAAAGGAGAGTCCTCTATGGACGCTTAACGATTCTTAAGACTGATAGAAAAAAGGAGTGGCCCCTTTGGGCGCCTAATACTTTTCAATTTTAATAAGAAAAGAAACGGCAGCGTCTATGCGCGCTTAACGATGTCTAATCACAAAACGGAAGAACAGCAGCCTCCTTGGGCGCATAATAATTCCGAATTGTAATGTGAAAAAAGCAGCCTCGTCAGGCGCTAATGGCATGGAATGCCAGAAAAATGTTCTAATTCTACTCTACAATGTTAGTAATCCCGAGCCCGCCAACGAAATTCTGAGTGAATCTGTTAAAGAATTCACCAGAGAACTCTTCGGCGAATCCCTCGGCGAATCCCTCGGTGAATCCCCCGGCGAATTCTTCGATGGAACGCTTAAAACTAGTGTTGCCTGCCCAAGTTTTCTAAGTTACATGCGGTTACAATTTCTTTCGCATATTTTAGAGGTACGCTTGCAATGCTTTCGAGTGACAAACAGATTCTAAATATCTCATTGCAGAGATAGAAAAGAATTGACAAACGGACACGGATTCGCCGTCTCCGTCTTCGGAATCATATTTCCGGAAAGAAAGAAAAGACAATAGAAAGTAGGGAACATAAAAGTCACTATGACAAGTGTTTAAAAGTATGCTAAATGAGAAACCGCATGGTGCACGGTCAAGCTAATTGTAAGAGAAAGCAAAAGCAAAAGGTGTCACTCTCGACAAGCAAGCCTACCTCTACCCTTAAATTTAGCCTATCGCACTCTTTACAATGAGCCCTAGTGGCATAATCTATCGCAAATATCCACTTGCGTAATGATTGCAATGTACGGTAAAAGGCTACTAAAATTCTTTCAAAAGACTTTACTTTAAGGGTTAACATACACGCGTGAGAGAAATAGACGAGAGGTTCTCGTCGATCTCTTTGCTTTGCTCGATGCTTTCGAGTGACAAACAGATTCTAAGTATCTCATTGCAGAGATAGAAAAGAATTGACAAACGCACTTGCGTAACTTACGAGGGATATGCGAAAGCTAAGAATCTCCCGATTGAGATTGCAAAGGAGACTAAACGCGACATTCACCCTCGATGCACCGAAATTTCGTTTCTACATGGAGACTCAGGTAAGTACTACGACTTTAGACACCCGTAAAAAGCCGTGATACCAGCACAGTCTGTCGCGCTCTACAGTCGAGCAACACCTTGCGCGAAATCGAAATCAGTGTTCGAAGGCGAATTGTATTTCTAGAAAAGTGCATTTGGCACTCTTATATGTAAAAAGAACGAGACGGAACAAAAGCTTATCGCTCGAATTACGCAAGTGCATTTTTTAATAGACGTCGCGGACGCGAAAGAGATATACACTTTCCATTCTCGTCTATGTCTCTGTACGTACGTAGGTCTCTACAATTCTCTTACTTAAATCTAAACGCACGATTTCCTGAAAATCTTGCGAAAATATATTAACCCTTTGAACTTTGGTTGCAATATTTAGAGAGAAAAGGCTACTATGTTCTTTCAAAAGATTTTAATTTAAAGTTCAAAGGGTTAATAAGTGTATACACGCCGCGGGGTATATAGGGGTGACTCTAATTCGAAAAAGGAGTAGCAACTTTTACGCAAGTGCATTTTTGAATAGATGTCCAGACCGAACCAAGCTCACCGAATGTGAGTTTGGCTTGATCTGGACCCTTAAACTAGATCGTAGGCTTTAGCTTGATTCCGTTTCGAAAGTCTCAATGCTTGGGAAACGTTACCAAGGAGCCGAGCACACCACTTGGAGGTACCTACGAAAGTGACCCATTTCTACGAAATATTTCTGGTCTATGTTCCACCAATGCTTAGCGCATTTTTGAAAATTTGGAAAAAATCTTATGGCTAAAGTTCATAAACTATGACTTATTGCCAGACTGGTTTAAATATTGTAAAGAGAGAGAATAGTAGAAGTGGCGAGCACAGTGACCAAGTAGTATCAATATCAACTGTCATTCTCAATTATTAATATTTGTATGATAAAGAGCTGCAAGTAATATAGTTGAAAATCCATAAGAAATTAATGCTTTCCATTCTCGTTTTATTAAGATAATCTAATGACTCGAATATAATTAAACTTGAGAAGTGTAACTCGTATTCAAAGCATCAAGCTTTGATTATAAAATTCAAGAAAAATAATTTCTAATATTTAAAACACGATATTAGCACTCTGACCTCGAATTTGAAATTTATTGTTACTGTTTACGAGAACTAAGTATGTATTCGTGGTCACTGTGCTTGCTACAGCAATCATTTGTTCAATAGCATGCAGAAAAATTGAAAAAATGAAAATGTACCACTCACCGATCGTTGAACACAGTCTCACTACTATCCATGCAGACAGGAAGCTTGATTTCACTGAGATCCGATCACTATCGCATGTAAAGTTCAACTGGCAGATCACGAATTTGGTAAAGGTTGTTGACGTTCTGTCTCGCTCCAACGACTCCCAGCTCTTCGAGAAAAGTATTGCTCGAGAAGTCTTCTAGATACTGGTTGAATTGTAGTGGAATCTTGTTAAGCGACCTCCCACATGGTCCAGTAATCGATGCAATTAATCCAGGAATCGAGATATCACGAAATAATATGCTCACGCGTTGACTGACATCCGATCACTGTCGCAGGTAAAGTTCAACTGGCAGATCACGAATTTGGTAAAGGTTGTTGACGTTCTGTCTCGCTCCAACGACTCCTAACTAACTTAAAATTCGTTCAGGCCAGAAATAATTTGATATAGCAATGTTTATTGTAAAATATGTACTTTTCGCAGCTGCAGCCATGCACCCTGCATTTTCTTGTATACGTCGTTCACTACTGGGGAGATCCCAAATCTGGGGAGGTATCAAATCAAATAAATCATGTAAACCTATCGAAGGAATGCATCAAATAAAATAATTCATGCAATCCCATTGAAGAAATACACGAAATAGAACGACTCATGCAAAAATCTACGAAGGAATGTATGAAATAGGACAGATGATGGAAAACAATCGAAGAAATCAGTTATAAAGGAAGAGAAATCGGTTTTGGCCTTGGCAGAATATTAACATTTTGAATGGCTTTTAACGAACCCGAAAATTTCATCGGCACCAAACGCATAAGCTAACCTAGGCTAGGGGGGAGGGGGCAGGAAAGACCAGGGCTGAAACCGTGAAGAGGTCCCCAAGAAGTCTAAGTTGTCCAGTAGGTCCGAATGGTCCAGGTGGCGCAGGAAGAACCAGGGCTGAAACCCTGACCAGGTCCCCAGGAAGTCCAAGATGTCCAGTAGGTCCGAATGGTCCAGGTGGCGCAGGAAGGACCAGGGCTGAAATCCTGACCAGGTCCCCAGAAGGTCCAGGAGGTCCAGGAGGTCCAGCAGCTCTAGCAGCTCCACGTGGCTCGGCAGCTCCAGGGTCTCCGGATGTCCAGGAGGTCCACCAGCTCCACGTGGCTCGGCAGCTCCAGGGTCCCCGGAGGTCCTCCCGGCCCGTAGGACCGACGACGACTGAGTACATGGAGCTCCGTGAGCTCAGTATATACACTTCGAGAAACTATGTCCTCCAATCAAAACAAAGTCGACGGTTGATTACAATTGCGAAATCCAACGAATTCTTCGGCAAAAATGGATTTTCTGCTAAAATATCCATTCCAGTGGCTATTACTATGACAAATAATGTTAAGAACATTTGCACTAACCGGCCAGTATAAATTATTATTAACTATGATCGATACAACTCGAGATATGAAGGAATTAATAAGTTTTGGCCTTGGATTTGCAAATGATTTTCTATGCCAATTGAATTCTATTTTATTCTCAATGTTTAATCGTTTTATAAATGAATGTTAATACTTATACATATTACGTAGTATTATTTATACTGTATAAATACATTTTAGTTGAACTGTGTGTACTAAATGAATACCGCTTCGAATCTACATATATGACGAAAACTTCGAAGCACTTCGCACATGATTCGAAGCTTAAAACTTTTAAATTCTTGATAGGTCTTGAAAATGAACATCTGGTTGTCAAAAATTAGCCAGGTTGATCGACCATTTTGAGAATTCTTTGTCGAGAATTTCTCGAGAAATATTATATATGCTTATTTCTTATTTCTCGAGAAATACTGTTTTTCTCGAGAAATTTTAGTCTAGCAAATCGCGAACGTATAAACACATGTACAATTTATAATAAATCTTATTAGTAACATTAGAACCTATATGAATTATAATAGAAAATCTCAGTAGAGAAGATTCTACATTATTGACTGCAAAATTCTTAACTGTAGAACTCTTAAATTCTTATTTAACAATTTAGAAAAATTGTATAACTACTGAATTAAGTAATGAGTTTCTTGCGGCTACGAAAGGAAAAATATCGAAACGAAGAGACAAAACTATTGTTTCCCTTAGAAAATGTTTGCAAAGGTAATCCAGAACCTCTTTAAAAAGATTCAAAAGACGCGTTTTTTCTTTTAATTCCAAGACAGATATATATAAAACGGCAAAGCAAATTCTAAGTAGCTAGACTTTTCGGAAAATATAACGGTAACTTACGGATACTCAAAATGAGGAATTACCATTAAGAAAACAATTCCAAAAATTTAGTTTCAACATAGGAAAAGATAAATTCCCGAATTTAACTAAGGAATTTCATATTTTTCAGTCCACTGGAAGGACACCCAATTTACCATAACTTTTGAATGTGCTACATACGATCAAGTGGCTATGGTACTTAATCTCCAATCAAAACGAGAGAAAATTTTCTACAGCTACAGATTTTATCCCCCCCCCCCCCCCAAAAAAAAAAAAGAAGGAAATAAATAGATTAAAAACTATTTTACAACAAAAAAGTAATTTTTTGCACAAAGTAAATAAATAATCAATTATATTTAATATCTGTTTTTCCATTTATATAAGTTTTGTGCACAGTGGACAGTAATGAACAAAAGTTTTCTTGTGTTTTTGATAAATATTATCAACATTATTCTAAAAATATAAATGTTGTAATATTTCCTTGAATTTCTCGAGAATTCTCAAGACGTATGATCAGATTTCTGATTTCTCGAGAAAGAAAAAATATCGAGAAATCAGGAACACTATTTATGACTGTATTGTCCCGCGAGTCGGCGGTGGACGTTGATACGGGTCCAAAACCTACCAAGAGTTTGAAGCAAGAGTTTCAAGACTTTCAAGACATTCAAGATCTATCAAGACTTTAAAGTTTTCAAGACTTTCAAGATAAACAATGTCATCTTGCAATTTATAGCCTACACAGGTTTTGAAGAAATACATACCATTTTTGAGCACCATAGTGTCTTGATCCCTGAAATGGATTTCCGGAGAGAAATCCGCGAGAGTCGTTGAGAAGCCGAGCCAAAGGATAGCGTAGCAAAAGCCTGCCTTTAAACAAGTCACACGTATACAAGCATACCCACAACTTTCAGCATTTCAACAGATTTCAGAGTAGTTGCTGAGTTGGACGCTGTTGATGAGCAGAGGCCGCTAAATTCAGTCCTCGAGTTATGGGTCGGTAATACAGTTTGGGTGGTGACACGAAGTCCCATAAGGTGATAGGTCTATTCTATACTTGTTCGATGCACGAACATCCATAAGGTGATAGGTCTATCCTATACCTGGTCTGTGGACCTATCACGAAATGTAATTTTGTGTCACACCACAGACGAGGTATAGAACCTATAGCTGATTAAAATGATAACGTGCCGCAATAATGCTACTTGGGTTGAGTGGAAATTTACCATATTATTTGTATTTAATTATTAAAAAAGCAATTGTATATTTGTACCAATATCTCCAATGAAACCTTAAGCACCGTCCATCAACAAACTTCTCCGCAAGACTCCCAATTCCCAAGATTCGAGATAATTCAAGAGTCGTATTACCGATGCTTGCAGAAGCGGTGTTGCCACGTTGTTCACTGCGGCTACATAGTGTTCATTATTCGAGGCGGCTGTTCCACTTCATAAAATATCGTCGTACATTCGTGTTCGATTTAAAAATCGACCAACAGCCAACTTCTCTTCAGTGAAATATCTTGACAATTGACGACCAGTTAGCACTTAATATAATAATTCATATAAAAGTGTATTATATTGGGGGCGTTTGGACCGTACATGTTTTTCGTTTGCGAAGGCCTCTTGGGAATTCAGTGTAAAAACATAGTCTTTTGTCCATACGAATGTAATTCACTGTAAGTTGTCGGAAATTGACAGTTTTGCTTGAGCTGTTACTGTGCATGTATTTCCTGTAAGGAAATACTATGCTACGATAAATACGATAATAATGAACAGTTTTTAATAATTATCACGCAAGACCATTGTAACACTTTTAGAAAGAACGGAGAGTAGAGAACGCGATGGAAGGTGTCAATGGACAACTACAAACCAAATACCAAAAGATTGCCACAGAATATTCGAAAGTAAGGAATGTTTGATGTAATAATTATACGATATAAATATTTTTAAAAATCTATGAAACGATTAGTCTTGTGTTTTATTTTCATGTTATTTTAATTTATCTGCTCGTATAACCTGCTTGTCCTTTAAAGAATAATATTTATATCTAGCTGTTACAAAACTGTAATTAAAATGTTCATCTTATAGATTCGTGCTCAAGCAAATGTTCTAAAAAAGGCTGTGATCGACGAACAAGCGCGCAACGTAGATATCCGTGAACAATTGAAAGAGAAGGAGGTAGAACTTCGGAGAGCGGAGCAAGAATTAGATAGTCTATCATTCCGAAATCAACAATTGACTAAACGAATAACTGTATTACAAGAAGAGCTCGACAAATCACAAAATAAATCGAAAAAAGGAAAGAGTAAATTAACAGAGAATAATAGTCAAATATCAGCGCCGCCAAATCACATTTTAGACGAAGAATTTCAGAAAAAGATAGTCGAGAATGCTCAATTGTTATCACAAATCAGCGATAAAGATAGCGAAGTTGAAAGTTTAAACGAGAGGATACAACAATTAGAATATAAATTAGACCAGTGCGAAAAATCTAAGGTAGAATTAGAATGCCAGCTTCAAGGTACGATAGACAAGTTAGAAAGAGAATTGAATGATTTGCAAAGAAAATTAAACGATAAACAAAAACAAGAGGAAACGGTATCATGGTCCAGCAACGAGGGTAAACGAGATGGATATGATTTCGACACCAGAATAGGACTTTCTAATCATCGTCAAATGGAACCATCTCCGTTTTCATCGCCACTGGCCTCGCGTAGATCGTCGAAATCTACCAGCGAAGGACGACCCCATAAAGTGCAAGAGGAAGATAACGATTTTGACCTTTCAAAATCATGCGACTTAGAAAAAGAAATGAATTATTGGAAGGCACAGTATTACATTCTTAAAATAAAATACGACGAAGTAGAACAACAGGAACATTTATGTAATATGCAAATTGAAAATGTGCCTTTACAGCCAACAAAAATAAATCATATGGTAATGATTATATACTTTTATGCAGATTTCTTTTGAAACTCTATCTAATAAATAAACATTTATAACAGATAGGTAGAGTCACAGTACCTTTCACAATACCGGAAGAGATCGAAGCTCGAGAAGCGAAGATCAGAGATTATTTTCTACAAGAGATCGACAAGTTAATAATGGAGAAACACATTTGTCACGTTAAAAATTTAGCAATGGCTGCTAATGTAATTAAATTACTCTTTTATACTTTGCTGCTCGTAGACTGTATTATTGTTAGATTATATCTTTCATTTACAAAACATTTCCAGAGTGAAGTTATGCAAATTCATTTAGATACAAGTGAATCGAAAAGAGGAAGATGTGAGTGCTCGCTCACAGAAGCACTTTCAACTTGTTGTATTTTGCAAAAGGACAAAGAAATACAAGAAGGGAATTATAAGACGCAACTTAGTACCATGAGCGAGCACCTTGCGAACATGAATGAGAAACTTATTTCTCAAACAGAAGAAATACAACAATTAAAGTTTGAACTTACAAACAAGGTAAACATTAATAATCAAGAGATATGCTACTATTTCAAATATTCTGAGTATGGTTTAATCATTTTCAGAGTAACAAAAAAGGAAAACAGAAGTGATACAGATCAGACTACGAGTCAACAGTTATTGACATTCCGTCAGCAGCATAAATAAATCGATATCATTGGTAACTTTAATTTCCTGTACATATGAAACATATACTTGATAAACAATTATTAAATGTTTAAGTCATACCCCCGAACTAATGTGCTAAAGGACTTCTAAACTCAATGTTACATTATTTATGAAATTAAAATAAGATTTATTATTAACGTTTATTTTCTGAATATTTATAATACAAAAATTTACATCTTACATTGAATCATAAAATACATGATAATAACATTTACATATATTCACAATCGGTTCATTGCAATGTCAATTGAACGCTTTGTTCCTCAATAACTTGAATTACAGCTTTAGTTCATATATTACTTGTTACAAAATAAAATATGTAAACATATACACATATACGAGTATCTTTAAATATTCAGTGTGTAACAATTGTAGTTAAATGAAATGAAAAATATGCTTCTCTAGCAAAAGTACTAACAAGATACTCTCAACTGTTGTTTTGAAAAAATAATAAATATAGCTATAATCTCTTTAGTCTAAATTCAATATATAAATATACATATTTCATGTACATAAGGGAACTACTACAATTTAATAGAAAAACTGGCTCCACAGCTACAACCTTGTTCAGCTAAAGGATTATTCGTTATTCTAAAAGCAGAACGTATTAATTCTGTATGATATTCTATTGTTGCTCCTTTAATGTATTCTAAAGATGTCGAATCTATAACCACTTTGGCACCGTCCTTTTGAAATATTCTGTAACATTATATTGCACCTAATTGATCTCCATAGCGAAAGTGCAGTCGTAACAGCATTCCAGTTATCTTTTCTGTATAATCTTACTTGTCATCTTCGTTTATGTTTGTGTCCAAGTCGAACTTGTATTGAAAACCAGAACACCCTCCGCCTTCTACTGTAACTCTTAAATATGCATTATCATTTGTGACTACTTTTAATCGTTTAACACAGCTATCTGCAATGATTATATCATTTTTGGGTTTAACAGCAGCTTCTGTTGACATTCCACTCAACGACGAAACTGTAGATACATTATACCATGGAGGACTATAAATTAAGGTTAGTTTTCGTCAATTCATTAATCACGTAAGGCTACAGTGATTTAAAATATATATTTCGGTCGTTACTGTTTTGCGCACGGTTGCGAAAGTTAACCGGTAGCTTTTTGTGCAACATTCATTACAAGTTGATATAAAACGACTAATTGAAGTATGCAAATGAAAAGTCACTTACGTCAACAAACGTGAAAAATATCGGTTTGCAACGAAATTAGAAGAGAGTCCCCAAATCGTACGTTTCAATTTCGCCATATTTCTGCCAAATGTATTATGACAATCGACAAACTCATAATGCGTAGAGTTGAATGTGAAACATTCCGTTAGATGCAGTCTTATAGCGAATTCGGCAGGCACGCACTGGCACTGCACTGGTGCCAGAAAATAACTTGGATTGGTTGATTCTTATAGAGCTTCTTTGTTTCTATCAGAAACAACCAATCCAAGTTATTTTCTGGCACCAGTGCAGTGCCAATGTGTGCCTGCCGAATTCGCTATTAGTAATAAATCCTAGTTATGCTAACCCTAGATGCCTAGGGTCTCGATTAATTTTGAGTGTGTTTCAATTCGCGCATTATGCAGAGAAAACCGTTCCGTGAAAGAGGAGATATAATAAGAGGCGTCACTCCGGGCGGAACCTTTGAAGTCCTTACTTGACCTTGGCATTTAAATTGGTTGTCTATTCGAGCGGGATATTCTAATTGGTTAAATGTACCTCCCCGCAATTGGCTGATTATTGCCGAAGTTTACTGATTATTGCCGAAGTTTACTGATCATTGTCGAAGTTTACCGATCATTGCCGAATGGGCATTTAAATTGGTTGTCTAGTGATTTCCCTAGGTTATTTCTATCCTTGTCGAGTGACGCCTCTTATATCTCCTCGTTAGTTCCGTTTCAGTCTACGCGTGCATTGGTGGCGTTGGTGGCACATAGGATTCCCTAGAATTCTCCCACTTCTAGCGCATGAAGGGTGTTTTTCAATTCACGCAAACTGCGCATGAAATTAGTGGCATCGTACGATTTCCTAGAATTTCTCTCACTTGCCACCAATACGATGCCACATCCGGTACAGCGACCGGTGCAGCAATCTCAGAAACTCAGAGGAGAAGCAGTCACTGCACCACTCGCTGCACCGGAAGTGACATCATATCGGTGGCAAGTGAGAGATATTCTACGGAATTGTGCGATGCCACCAATTTCATGCGCAATTGAAACACACCCGAAGCTTACAGTTCATGAGCGAATGTATATTTGTCTCTTTGCGTACCCTTTGAAAAACATACACCAAATTATGTGGTCCCCTTAAGGGGCAGAAACCAAGATCGGAACTTCCGGAACATCGTTTATACAGGAAGTAGCAGGCTTTCATAATTTAGGTGGCGTTGCTGTCGCAGTATAGTTGTGTTTGTGTCTGTACGTTAGAACCGATGCACACGAGCGATGCGGCGTCGTTGCGAATTCGCACCGGTACAAACATACATGTATATAGAGAGATTCACACGTGACGCTCACAATCAGGTCGGCTGCACTCATTGTTAGCCACGCACGTGCCTGCCAATCGGATTGAAAAGATCGGACGAGTTCGGCCGACGTCGGGCGAAATGTCGGTGCCATTGTGTCCAAGCTGTCGGCCGATCAAATCACCCGACGTCTGACAAAAACCATCTGACAACCGATGTTGGTGTCACTGTGACCGCAACCGTATTGGACGGTCGTAAGCGTGCTGCAAAATTTGTCCTCTTATCTGCTTCACGGACGATAGATCCGCCCAAAACCTTCGTATGACAAATCGTCACGACTGTCTCGTTTAATTTATTGTACAATGTCTCCTTTAATTTAATGTACGTGTCAGACTAAATAATATTGTATTCTGAAATATGTATATTGTACTCCTAAATAGCCAACAAATATAATTTTTTACCAAATAAGACATGTATAAACCTTAATATGTATGCGGTTTATGAGGAACATATCAAACGTTACGTTAGTTTTTTCACAATCCAAATGTAACTTTATTTACACGTCAAGTTTATTGTTGAGTGATGAAAAACAGGCGATAATAAGTGGCGCGAAAATAATAACCGTAAATTACAGTAAATAACTTATAAAATATTGAATATATAAATTGCATCAATCACAAATTTTTAGATGTTGATCTATCGATAATTCTAAGTTTAAATAAATTATATTGAAAGTTCCTGCAAAAAGTATGACCCTCATAAATATGACTCACGTATGAAAGAAGCTAATTCCCTTTAATTCACGAAAAAAATTATAAAAGTTCAATCCCTTTAATTCACAATAAAAATTAAAAAAGTTTACATGCAATGATTGTGAAATCAACTTTGCTAATTCCAATTGTATTCTCGTTCTCCGCTCGAACACTGATTCCCCTGTCACTTTTTATACTTGACATTCTTTTATTGGTCACAAATCAATTCAGTGGTCAGATTTTCAGCTTCGGTTTTAAGGAATTAGCGGGCCGTTGTGTTTTTATTATCTTCCATCGTAAAATAATATTCATACAACGTTCTTAACAGAAGATGCCCCTCTTGTAAAAGTTTTTGTGTCAACTACAGACCTCTCGCCCGCTAAATATACTTAAAATCGAAGCTGAAAATCTGAGCACTGAATTGATTTGTGGCCAATAAAGGAATGTCAAGTATAAACAGCCACAGAGGAGTCGGTGTTCGAGCGGAGAACGAGAATACAATTGGAATTAGCAAAGTTGATTTCACAATCTTTGCATGTGAACTTTTTTAATTTAAAAAGTGACAGAGGAATTAGTGTTCGAGCGGAAAACGAGAATACAATTGGAATTAGCAAAGTTGATTTCACAATCTTTACATGTGAACTTTTTTAATTTTTATCGCGAATTAAAGGAATTGAACTTTTTTAATTTTTTTCGTGAATTAAAGTAATTATTACAATTGTATATATTATATAAGAAAATATACAGAAATACAGAAGGAAATTCTTAAATACATTTCGTTTACCCCCCAAAAAAACTATTCCCACTCCTTACAGTCTCACCCTCTTTGATGGACCATCGGATTTATTTACCAACATTTTACCGAATACTCTGTACTCCTCTATGTACAATAAAATGTGATCGAAGTAAAAGAATCCACACAGACAATGAAAATATCATGAAAATAAAGAAATAAAAAAACGAACACCAACATTATTCTTACGAGTATTTGTTGGTTCAGGAAAAGAAGTGCAATAAAGCGTTTAGGTAATTAAAACACTCTCGACGATATGGCTGAAAGGAAGCTATTATGGTTGCACCCTTAACGCGAGAAAATAATGACCCTTTAGCTCAAAAAAAAGAGAAAGAAAAGGAAGGAAGAAGAGAATAGGCACCTCCTGTGGAGAAGCACGCTGTAGGTCGATATAATCCCTCCATTGATTAAAGTCGATGTTCTGTCAGAATTCTCTACCCCAAAGGACGACCTTCGTAGTGGGGCGAGCCGACGTCGAATAAGGGAGAGAACGCTGGCCGTCGACCCCGGTTAGTTGCCTTATGAACCCCGTACGCGTCGTTCGTGTTTCACCCTTCATCTCGACTAAAACTCCTCGTATTTTTCCTCTCGTCAAACGTGTCTTTCAACAATCATATTCCGCTTCATTAAATACATGCATGTGTGAGTGTGTATTTGTGTATCTTTCAAAGGAAACAGAAAGTGTAAATTCGTGGTGAATTATACTTTAGGTGCACATCCTGCTACAGAACGCGTTTGATAGTACTCGATCGATTTTCACGCTCTCAAGTTTTTTCGCGCAAAATCACAATGCTCGCCGTGTCGCGAACTCTACTCTCACAATTTACGCGGCGTATAAATTTTTGGTTGTCAATTTTTTGTTTCGAAGTCATGCTTTAAATGTTTGTAGTTAAATATTGGAGAATTCTTATCCCTGAACAAGATGCGTAGACATTTGTTTACGTAAACATCGAAATAAGAGAATGATCAGGTTTTTCAATTACTTTTATACGTGATACCGGTTCCTCGATAAATTTTCAAATTTATAGACGAGTCTGCGTAAACTCTTTGGCGTAAAATTCGTTGAAAATTTGGAAATCTTCATTACCTTCGTTTCTTTTTTAAATGCATGTGAAAGTGTTTGTAGTACGAATTGCATTTAATTTCAAACAATTCGTCGATTAATGTTCCCAGCTCGAAAACGAAATTAAAGAGTGATTTTAGCATTCGTTTGACGTGACATGATATCCTGTGATGCCATAAATATGAAATATCTTTAAATCGTGAACATGAAAAAACTGCGGAGGAACAAGGAGTGAAAGTTTAGGGGTGTACGTCCTTCGATATCGATTCCTGTGTAAATTACCGCGGTGCATCCACTACCCACAGCGCATTTATGTTTTCCCTTCTTCCAAGCCGAAAAAAGTTCTCAAAGAGGATGCTTGCGAGATAAATAAGGGACACGTAAGTTCAGAAATTCAGATGTCGTTCTGAAATTAAATCACAGCTGGAAATCTGGTTACATAAAAATAAAATAGCTTCCCCTCCTATTTATATTTTCACGGCTCTTCAGGAATCGAGCACGGATGACGAGCTGGATATGAATTTGATATCTAAATGGCTCACCCTTGGAACACTGATTATCATCCTCCTTGAATGTGGTAAATTTTTAATTAATTCCTTTAAATTTCAAGTCGATTAATTTCAATGCTTTATAATTAACTGTGTTTAGAAGAAAGCATGGCAAGTAACACCTTCCACTTATCAATTTTATTATGGTATATTCTATAAATGCACCGTAATTGATACGTAAGTAATAATTGATCAAATAAAAAATTCAGGTTTTACGAGATCAATGGTGAAAGAGAGAGAAGAGTTTGGCGCGTTAATAATTGACTCACCGTCTTCTCACGTAGCTCTTTCGGGAGATCTTACGGTGTTTATTGCAAAATCAGACGAAGCATTAGAAAACGCAGAGTATAGGAACGAATTAAATGAGGAAAATAATGACAATGCTCAGCAAGTAGAACATTTCTCCAACGAATCTCCTCTATTACGGTAAGCTCTATGACGTAAGTTCTACGTTGTCACCGTGTCGCATTATAAGAATAACACGAAAAATTTGTATATCAATGTAATTATTATTTGGTCGTATCTGATCATTAATATTGTTCCTAGAATATTGTACCTTCTCGATGACATATCAGAATTAATCGGAGAAATTCAATTAGACAAGCTGCCTTCGGACAATGAAACCATTTCAATTGTTATACCTTGCGGATATTTCGCTCGCGGTGGAATTTATGCTCTACGAGTCGAGTACAAGTACAAAAATTCAACAGTGCCTGTTGCCTCTCTCTATCAGGTTGTAACATTTTTTCCCACTGACTCCTATCTACAATGTTAGAAATTCTGATGTAACGAACAGCATTGTTATTCACAGACAAGTAGATTAGTGGACGTAAAGTGGCCGACACCTACGATTTTCTTGGAATCCCAGCAAATTGCTACTTATCCGAATAAACGTGTTACAACCGTCGTAAGATACGCTGGAACGAACTGCAATCCGTCAGAAAATGTTCCTGTTGCTGTTTATATTTTACAATTAATATATTGCGGATCCAGCGTGACTGCTTGTTATCTACAGAACAACACTCATACTCAAGTAAATGGACAACTTACTTTTAGTCTTTTCATTTCACCTTTAACCGTTTCATTATGTTTTCCATTATGTTGCTTCTTCTTTTGTACTACATGTATTAGGTTTGAGAGGAAATTCTATCCTTTTTCTTATTCACGTTTCGTGGTGTTATAATGAGAACAAATAATGGAACCAAATTCTTCGAATATTTAAGTATTCGAACACTATTCGAAATATTTCAGTATTCAAATACTATTCGAAATATTTCAGTATTCAAATACTATTCGAAATATTTCAGTATTCAAATACTATTCTAATACTGATATATGCGAATAGTATGATGTCCATTATAAATAAAGTTATTAGCTTATAAGATTTCACCCTGACAAACTAACGAACTCACAACTGAAATTAAATAAAAGTTTGTAAAAAAATAAACCTAATGAACTTGATTTATAATTCACACCATACTATTCGAATCCTTAAATATTCGAATGGTATTCGAATACTTCGATATTCGAATTATATTCGTCAATTAATTGAGCAACTAATACCGAAAAATTCAACAAATAGTCCCAGCCTTATTTAAGATGTCGCGTGCTATCTGGAAATGAAACAAGCACAAAAACAGTTTACTGATTAGGAATTTCCTCGTTTATTATGAGCAGCTTAAACTGCACGTGTAAACTTGCGACAAAATTCTCTCACATACCTATTTATAATATATTTATTTTCAATTCAAACGCATATTCATAATAATAATTTTACGAAAATGATTTCCCCTTTTCAGGTTCTGTATTACGAAGAAGTGAAAGGTTTTATACCCCCAAAGACTATCTACTTCCGGTGTGAATTCTTTGGATTGCCCGGGAATTACGCCGTCAAATTGAAGGCTTCGAATATTAATCCCACAGCACCAAATACCAGCGTATATTTTAAGGTAATTATTTAATAAACTAATACGGTTAAAGATTTTTGTCGGCTAAAAGAGTAATTAATTTTTATTAAGTGATACGTTAATTAAGTAAAGTAATGGAACGAGGACTTCTTTATATAACTGATCATCCCGTTTTTCGAATTCAAGGTAAAATGGTCAGAAGAATTCAAACTGACGGTCCACGCGAGATCGATATATCCTTGCGAAGGGCCAGGTGGTGTGGCTGTCCTTTTCGAATATCCTTCCTGTCGACTAGAAGGTGATCGTGTTCGCATTTACGGTCGTCTGAAAGCTGACGTTACTTCCGTTGCTTCGCCATCCAGTCTTCATTACATTACGGAATCCAGATCGATACCTGGCAAACACTCACTAACATTCGACTGTGATCTTTTCACGGAGAAATTCGTCGAATATTGTTTTGTGTACGTCAGTCAAGCAATCACGGGTGCCATGATCGATGTTAAAATATCCTGTATACCAACATTCCCTTTTCAAGGTAGACAATATTTCATATTTATATTTAATATCATTATACATTAATTTTTCTTTTAATACTATTCTATATGGAAATTATAACGTAACATTAATTTCTTCGATAACTTTATAAAAATTACATTACTTATACTGTACTTGTGTCTATTTGCATAGAAGGTGATGCTGCCGGATGGGGACCTTGGAGTCCTTGGAGTCCTTGCAGCAGTTCCTGCTTCGGGGGTATTCGAAATCGCTATCGATTTTGCGACACTCCTCCTCCAAAGTATGGAGCAGAATTTTGTCAGGTACGATTAAGTTACTTTAATCAGTGAACTGAATAGTAAAACACGGTTAAATTAAACGATAAAAACAGTTTACATTTAGTTATTGCATAACGCTTATACAGCAAACTTATACCTGGTACTTATTTTTAAATCACAGGGAAAGGCAGTAGAAACTGAATTATGTGGCAAAATTTTCTCGGAAGATTCCAATAAAAGTGAATGGCAAAATCGTATCGAAAGCTCCGAGTGTAGTGGTTCAGTTTTGGCTGCAACAAAACCGGAAGTCGCAGCTGAGATTGGGTTGCAATGTCGATGCGGATGTCGCATTACATTGCAGGAACAATTCACTAGAAAAATACTTGGAGCCAGTACTCAAGCATGTCCTGGTCGATCTTTTTGGCTCTTACAGGTAAAAATATTAAACCATTATCAACTCAGAAAAAGATATATTTGTTTTAATATTCATTTGTGATGGGATTATTTGTAAGTGGGTGCTTCAGGGTTATTATCGTACTCATGAGTATCAATAAATTCAATTCCCAACGGATTCATAATAAAAAATATTTTGTTATATTTATATTCGAAAAAAAGGAAATTATACGATAATCATTTTCACCACTTTTCTATTATTTTTTTAATGACAGTTCATTTAATACGGCGAAAAATAATATTAATAGCAATATACGCTTACTAATTATTAAAATTATCGTAACTTAATTTGTCCAGGCACAGACGAATTTCGTAATTGGACTGTATTTAGATCAGCTACAATTTCCTTGCCCTGGACAATATTTTCGTGTTCGGGATGGTAACTCCTTGAATGCAGATCTTCTGACTGATGTTGCTTCAGATAAATTGGAGCACAGAGTAAAAACACTGATCAGCTCTGGATCAAATTTGCTACTGGAATTTTTTAGCGACGAGCTCACAGCATCTGGAGATGCATGCATTGGTGGCTTTCTTGCTCATGCGGCTGTACTAGGTAAAATATTATTTAATTTCATTATTCTCTTATTTAAAAAGGAAAGTAATTTAATTTCACAGAATAATGAATAGTTACAGTGTACCAAAATTTTCAGAAATCTCCTATGATTCAATTACAGATAAAAAATATTTAAAGAGAAATGGAAGTATAACCGTTGTGCCTTTTGAAGTAAATACAACTAACGTTGAGAAAGAATGGATCTTTTGGAAACCAGCACACTTAGTGACTGCTTTGCTCATGATACTCATATTTATTATTTCTATTTTCTTGACCCTACAGTTCGTTATAAAATACAGAAAATATCGTATTGCAGAGGATCTGGATAATTTCAGCGATGTTTCTGGTAAAAATATATGTAATTGTATTTTTATTATTAGTTACATACAGTATAATGAAAAGGAATATTAGTTTATAAACAGTATAAGCAATTATTTTATGAACAACATAAATATTTTTAAGTTATTACACAGTGAATGTGAAACTATCATTACATAATGTTACACGTTTAATATTGCAATACAGTAAATTAATGAAGCAATTTAAATAAATTATAAATTAATTGGTGTAAAAACTTTTTTGATAATTAGAATTAATGCCTGGAAGATCAAAGTTTTTATCTACGAGTACAATCATCTCAGAAGTGATATCAATGATAGAAGCAGCAGCAAAAGATTCTCCAAAAGAAACATTGTCCAACACAGAAGAACATTACAATAGTACTGAAACTTTAACTGGGTAAAAATAGTAATCAAATTATTCATTTTAAAGGATGACAAGAAATTTTCTAGTTCTATAATGATAGAAAAGGAAGATAGATTTTTCGCATTAAAAAGTAATTAATATTTTTTAAATATAGATACAAAGATGGATCCACGCTGAGTACTAGTACATTAAAATTGAGCAGTACTGTGGAAACTTCTTCAGACAAGACTATAACATCAATGACGACAAACTGTGATAAATTATTATCAGCTTCCAGTATTCTCGTTTACAATAAACCAGAAGTAAAATATGCCTATCCCGTAAGGTGAGTAAAATCCATATTTTGGAAAAATTCGATTATCTGTTTTCGTAAAATATCTTTCTCTTCGTATATTTTCTGCCAGAACTAATACATGATGTGACACAGTTTTGTAAAAATAATTATTTACCGAGAAGTCGTAACTATTATTATTCTCTTTATAATTATTGTAACAATGAAAGTGATTACTGTGACTATAACTATTATTATTCCCCAAACACTTTAAACGAAAAATAATTTACAGTATAGAGTAATTTCGAAGTTATTTATATATTAAAATTATAGATTATCTATAAATATTAATTGTTATACAGATTACGAACAATAGAGTCTCATAGCCCAGAAGAAAAGGCATTAAACGTGGAGAATGAAAAATCACATGATAACAAGGATGCGAATTCTTCTTCTGAAAAGGTATATTTATGTGTAAGGTACAGAATATCCCAGAATTGAGGAACAATTCGGAACATGCAACATCGTGATGCAAGAAGACATCGAAAAGTCTTTTACCGTTTTAAGATCCGAGGCTTCTCGAGATATTAAACGCGGCCACGCACCGTCGCAGACCGAATTGACAGACCGGCCGAACCGTGTGTGGCGGTCTTAAAGCCGAAACAGCTGACGCGGTGCAGTGACCCCTAGCACGCACACTACCGTTGCATGAACCTGTATATACGCGCGAAGTTCCACCGCTAATATTCAACTGTTAATATCTCGAGAACGAAGCCTCGGATCCTAAAACGGTAAAGAACTTTTCGACGGTAAAGGAATTTGTCCATTAATTCTAGAACAGCCTATATAAGGGAATTGAATTATTTAATATCATTTTTAAATGTGTAGGAATCTTCTCCTGAAAGTGTCCTTTCGAGTCCATCAACTTTAGGAAGTGGCAAGGAAACGAAAGAAAGAAGAAACCGTGAGAAACTTTTACAAGGACCAGGATCAGAATTTAGTTTAACAAATCCTGATTCAGAACTGGAATTGGATTACTATGATTATAATGTAGCAAATACTAGCGCTGTTCCTGGATCTTACTTGGGAATGGATCCTGCATTTCTAGTCTGGATTCCACCAATTGAGGACTTGAAACTCGATCCAGAGGATCTCTTTTTAGGGTAAGATTATCCTTATTGTACAAGCATTTAGTGGTAATATTAGTATTACATATCAAATAACTAGTTAGTTATTTATAGAAACAAAAGGAGCTCCATTCTAGCTCTTGAAACTGAAGGGGCTGCATTAACACCCTCTGAATACAGAAGAATGCAATTGTCTAGCTTTGAGGATATTGAATTTGGATTCGAGCAAGGGTAAATAATAAAAATATATACTTATTTTAACGTTCTAAAAGTATGATTCACAAGCCAGTATTATTATTAATGCTAAATTCAAGTAAGCTAAGGAAACGTTTATCTACTTTATCTAATTTCTTAACTAAAAAAATATATTAGCATATTACTTAGATTAGAAATAAAAGCTAGTATGACTGAATTCATTAACTGACAATACTTATTTCCAATACAAAGTAATATTCACTAGTACAGTGACAGCATTAATGGTCTTTATATGCACATAAAATTGCGAACAAAATTTATCATAAATATATTCTTTCTATTTCCATCGTAAAATTAATTACTTTTATGCCAACAGTGAAAGATATTTGAAAAAAGACGAAAGAAGTTGTCACAATTTTGACTATGGGAATCTAATTCTGGATGAAACTCCCGGTACTCCTAGAACAAGGACATTTGAGAAATTAATACCTGTTCGAAAACTTCTTGAAGATTCTAGCATTAAAGTAAGCATGGAATCTGTGTCTGGTGTTCTTGAACATAAACAATATTGTGTTATTCCAAACAGGAGGTAAGTCGATCATATTTATTTATCTAAATATAACTTAAGTAATAAATTGTCAAATATAGAATATACATACAGTGTGCACGTTTTAATTGGAACATTGAAATATTTCGTAAGGAACTGAAGGTATCAAAAAATTGTTCTTATACAAAAGTTGTTTGATATGGAGGGGGACTTTATGTGGTATACATAAATAGTTTCTCTGTAGATGGAGAAATGGGAAAGATTTCAATGTCATCCTAAATATTTAAGTAGGGCACTATATTTTTTATTTCTGCATTGGACGATGCATCTTTTGGTTTCTGGTTTGATAATAACTCTTCAAATAAGTCAAAAGCTCTATACATATATGTAACAAGTATCCTGTGACTACCGTTTAAACGCCCGCATAACGGACACGTGCTTACATCGTGTCATAAGCACGATCGATGTTAGGTATAGGTATATATAACAAAGAGATTTAAAGCCCTGAATGACCCTCCACTTATGTGTTATTGTATTCATGTGGAGAGTCACCACTATACACCATAAACAAGAAACATATTATACGACTTAAAAAGGGTAACAGTGGCCCTTATATCTTGAGAGTATTTACTTCTAAGTGCTTAATAGGCCCTTCAGAATTGTGGAACAGTACAAACACATTTCCGTTTCTTCATTTAGCGTATGTACACAGTAGGGTGGCTCTTATTTACTCTTGGTGAAATTTTTTCAAGATTTTTTCGCGTCACTTCGCGATAGATTTTTTCGAAAGCCGTTCGTCGCACGAGTAGGTAAAAATAATACAACATAAAAGACGATCCTTGTCTGGATCTACAACATTTGTTTGACATATTTATTTATGTAATCAATATCCTGGAGGATATTATATAAAATCGAGCACCTTTTCCTATTATCCGATTGGGTTCAAATTTTACACAGATATTTTTTATTATTTAGAATTATTCCGGAGGGTGCTGCGAAGAAAATTAAAAAGTCGAAAATAAGAGCCGCCATACTTAGTATACCTACACAGAACATATAAATACTTCTAAATGTGTTATGAACGAAAATACAATTTTTCCCTCAATTTTTTCGGAAGAATAATTTTCATATTAATATTGGAAATTTCATTCTTCCTTTTCGTAGGGTTCGTATAAATAAAGATGAAGAATCAGGAGAAGAATCTAATGCTTCCAGAAGTCTTCTTGGGAGCCCTACAAATTTACATGATAATGGCGAGAATAATAAGGGAAAGTTAAGTTCTACTCCAAAAAATGTTCTGCAAGAAGATTTGCCAAAGGTAAAGCACAGCTCCAATCAAAAAAATGTTTCCAAAGATGAGGATGAGGACGTAATAAATGCGCGCTGCAAATATAAAGAATTAACAGAGTGCACTCAGCCATTTATAAATAAAAAGGATACAGTAAACATTCCTATGACAGAATTATCAGGAAGTCCTTTGAAACATTTTGCTCAGGTTCGAAAGCTAAATAACAAGGATGTTGATACATCTTTACATATTCAAAGCCCTGATTATGGAATAGAAACATTTTGCACAAAGCAGGGGTCCTTTTATGACCAGAATATTAGATTTGTTGATGACGATGATGACGAATTTATCGATTAGAAAATTAGAAAATCATCTTATTTTTTTATTATATTTTGAGTTTAGTTGTCATTTTTGTTCTTTTCATTATATTTATTTTTACACAGCTGATTACTCTGATGGCACGACAAATTCTGTTGCGTTGTCTATTTGTATTTTAAATACCTCGATATTATTTTTTAAATAAATATATTTACTTTTTATTGTTATAATTGTATAATAGTTTTCTATCAGATGTTATACACGTTGGGCTTAGCAAATATTGAGACTGAGACTAAAATTGGTACGAAGTTCTTAATGAATAAAATATAAACCTTTTTCAGTGACTATTTATGTATATATCTCTGTCATTAAGAACATCCATAAACACATCAAAGTATTCAATAAGTGTCAGTTTGAAAAGCTTATTTTGTGTCATGATTTTTTATTTTTGCAAGAAATTTTATAAACATTTAATTTTTTATTTTAATTTTATTTTAATTTTATTTTAATTTTGTTTTAATTTTGTTTTAAATTTGTTTTCATTCCTTGATTTTTAAACACCTATATTTAAAAAATATATGCGTTTAAATTAAAATATCAAATTTAACATAAATCAAAACATAGGTATATAAAATGAAGGAAGAACTAAGCTAGGTGAAACATCTTATGCCTTAGAAAGGAAACTATATCACGCTAAGCACGGAATTGATTGCAATAAAAGAAACTATGTAGTTTGAGATTTTTATAGGGTTATTTTAATATTATTTTGAAGATCGCTAATAATTTTATTGCGATAACAGTGCAATTGTATATAGTTTTTAATAACTAACTATTGGGATAGTACAAATTACATGGCACAGTACAATTACTATCAAATCTCACGATTTATTTATATATTTATATATTTATATAATGTAAGAATTTTCTAAAAATATATAACGATCTGGGTTGAAGCTCTAATCTAATCAATGTTTAAATTGGTAGATTTATGTACCTTATATGACTACTTAGTTATGAAATTTTCGTGTTCTACATTGTTAGAGAATTATTTTACAGTCTCTATTCTGTCAGATTGATTTTAATGGTACAATAATAACATTAAGAAGCGTTTTATTATTTTATTTACTACTATGCAATAATAGTATCAAAAACTATGCTATATGGTACATAAAAAAAAATGATTTTACCAGCGATTTATAATTCGACAGTGTATAATACAAAAATATTACGACTACATGTTATATAAAAATATATTAGAGTTTTAGCATGTAATACATAGATGCACAATTTAGGCAGTTATATACTTTTAGAAATGAAATATATATACATATTTCTCATAATATTAACATTATTTCTATAATTATTAGTTATTCTTCGAAGGTAGTATTTGTTTCTTGGTAAATTAACTTATGGACCATAGTGTTTAATGTGTAAATATATTTGAAGGTAAGAATATTTTTGTATATATTGACTTCCTAACTAAAGCTCATATTCGTGAATCCATTTATCATCGAATCCTTTATATTTTTAATTTTTAATATTTCATGTAAGTCAATTTCGTTGTATTATTTAATATAATTTAGACATTATTCTACGAATTAATATATTCGATATATAAAACATGTACATAATTGATATCATAATTAATAATTATTTATTAGATTTATTTAAGAACACACTTCGCAAAAACTATATATTATATTTTATTGTACTTTATCATGATTTTTACTGGAAGTTAATGTGTGTAATCGAGAAAATACTTTTTATAAATGTCACCATTAGGTATTAATAAAAATGCTAAATTAATTGAGAATTCTATTTATTTAAAATTTTCACCTTTCGTAATTGGTGTAATTAAAAAATGGTATGATTAAAGTCTACAGAAGCACATTAAAGTGATACATTGAAACATAAAGAATTAAGTATTAAGTAATTATATTCAGAAGTTAATACTTCTATATTAGATATACTTTATTTCAAACTGAAAGCTTAATAATGTATTGAACTATGAAGATAAAAAAGGTAATACCACTTTTAATAACAGATCAAATAAAAAAAACATCTATTTGAAACATTGAAGATGCCCTGCGGGTACCAGGTGACCCTCCATTGTATGTAGCCTTACCCCTGCATAGCAGACTCTGTGGGGGCGAACCACATATTTCCTGTGGAAATCACATGGACCAGACCAAAAAATTAGAAACGAGACTCAGACCACGAAGGGGACAGCGCGAGAATGACCCATCATCCGTACTTTCGATGGATGCCATTTTCTTTACAATTTACAGGGAACCTGGAGGAGATCGACTAGGCACACAGCCACGGTGTTCGAAACTGCACTGTCGGTGACGGACGCTACAGCACTCACTATGCTGTACGCGAATTGAGGGGCAATCCGGAACATGCAATATCCTGATAAAATAAGACATCGAAAAGTTCTGTACTGCTTTCGGATCCGAGGCTTAAACCGAAACAGCTGACGCGGAGCAATCACCCCTAGCACGCACACGCAGGAGGCACGCGTAGATACAGACCCACACACGCAATAGAACCGACCGCTGCTAAGCTGTTAATGTAATAAAGACGTACATTGTATTATCCTTTAATCATTCCACTCTAAATTCTTTTTTAAAATTCTAATTATGTTTTCATTACCACACTGCCTTCGTTAGTTAATTAATTACGAAATATTTTATGTTATGTCGTTATTATATTATAAGATTTATTAGAAAATTTATAGTTTAGTGACAGTTATAAAATTTAGATCCATTATTATTGCATTTTTTTAAGAGAAAAAAAGTTCCTATTAATTCTTTGCAGATTTGCATCCACATATTATGTTTAACGAAGTGTTTAATAAACAATACAAACATGTTATTTACGATTAATATAATTAATTATTGTGCTTTTATAATTATAATATTATGTTATATATCTCTAATATATTTCAGTTTTTTATTACATGGCATAAATATTACTAAATTAATATATATTTTCGCATTAAATTATATTATAAAAGTTGTTTTTACATAAGAAGCAAACAAATTTTTGCTGACAACAGTTTTGCAAATTCTTTAATTTTAAATAAGTTTTTCAAGGAATTGCTTTTTTAGGGAGAAAATATTCGATCAGTAACAAATAAAAATGACAAGGAAATTTTTGTTAACGATTATTTTTATTTAGTAAAAAATCTCTTATGTGATTATTTTGTTTATTTTAAAACTATTATAGCGATAAAATTGGATAAATGCTTATTACGTTTTCGTTTTTCAATTTGGCTAGTATGTACACACTTGTGCGAACCATCTTTGCAGATGAATAATTTCTGTTATTTTCTTTACAATTTGTAAAATATTAACAGTTGGGAAGAGAGAATAAAAGAGATGGAAAGAGGTTATAGATGAATAACGATTCACGAAAAATTCTGTTTTAGTGAAGTAGAACGTAAATTTCGTTTATAAAACGGATAGATCGAGATGTGCAAAGATCATGTCAACATCCATCGATGTAAATAGCTAAATTGTGAATTCGTTTTCTAGCCTACACAATCAGTCTCTATGAAATATGACTATTCGCGGTAATGCGAATTTAATACCCTAAGGCGCCCTAAGGCCCTCCCATTTGACAGAAGAATACATTTGATAAAAACGAGTTCGTTGAAGCGAATCATTTATTGACCTCGACCGTCAACGAAGTCTCCGGTTGGGTCCAAATGTAACCTGTACGCGTCATACTGCAATGCGCATCGTAATATCTGCCTGGAGCACGGCAGTAGGACCACCTCGGGCAACGGCATCGAAATTTACTGTGAAACTCTTCTTTGCAGACTTCGTTCCACCAACAAGTTCGCTATAAACAGAAACCTCTTTTTCGATTGATAATCACACTGCAAACACTTCGGGAAAACTCGTGACTCGGGAAAGGAACGATGGTCTGTTTATCTTCCGCTCACCTCAGCCAAATAACCTCTCACACTTTGATCGCTATAATTTCGTTTTTTAATAAGATGCCTCGCCCCAGCTGTGTATGCTTCCGCGCATAAGACTAGTATCAGTAACAGACGCAATGCCAATCCCTCCTACAAAATAAACAGTTTAATTTGCAAGGGCTCGAATCACCTTGCCTCATATGCCAGATGTTTTACAATGGATTACTATATAGCCAACCGAAGACTAAGGAAACGAAGGATGCGGTAGAATAAGGGAAATATTGGAATACACATTCGGTATAATAGATCGATTGTTGGAAGGCAATAGTACGGTAACTATGGTTTCCCCCGAGCAACTCCATTGATGACCATCGGAGACTTACATTATTGCGCATCTTCACCGCCTTTTTTTGCGCAAACGTCTTATTGCACAGCCACCCCCGAAATATCACATGAAAGAAATATCACAGAACCGGCTCTGTACATGCTGCGTTTCCGTTACTGCTGTGCGTTTCGTACGAGTACTTGAAATAAGAGACTATGTACAGCACGTGGCGCAGGCGTATGCTCGGTCGTCCTCTCCTATCTTTACGAATCGATCGTAGCTAAAATTTAAACTTTTACAGAATGAAAGAAATATAATTGCGTGTGATTTGCATCTACATGTTTTTCTATTACGCCTTCTTGCATCGGTTGGAAAAAAATTAATATATATTTAATACGCGCATCCATAACGCGTTACGCCATACCGTAACGTTTGTTTCAAATGTTTTAGTATTCTATAGCAGCGGATGCTTTTTAATGTTCGTCGAAAAAATGTATGGTTTATAGTATTATGACTTTCCTTGTCAAACTAATAAGGCATTAAATAGGATACTCTGTTACTTCCCATACAGCGCATAACGTTGCAGCAATGTCCCTATGTCCGCCCCTATGCAATAGTGTAGAAATGTATTCCTGCAACGTTGTGGCAATATTGCGGCAATGATCCTGCAACATTTCAGTCAGTAGGGCCAAAAATAGAAATAACGGTATATGAGTCTGTGAGGGACTTGCCGACACGAACGTGTGCAGAATCGTAGTAGTAACTATACATATATACATATATATATATATATAGTAAAGGAGTATCTATGTAGGTTTATCTTGAAGAAGAAATTCAGATGATGATTGATTGAAATAAAAGGACAATTGTTTACAATTGTTTCAGTGTTTGTTTGTCGCGGTACCTAGGTCCACCTCTCGGTTTTGACGCACTGAGAAATGCAGGGGTCTCAAAACTTTAATAGTAACAACACCTATCAGCAACTCTACGTACTGACTGATTTAAGTTGAAATAATACTTGAAGGAGAATATCACTTGATCTCGCAAGCCCATTTCGTCTAAACGTGCTAGACTTGAAATGAGCCCCCGGGTGTGGATTCGTGGCCCTTTTTATACGGTGAAATTCGGCTAGAAAGTAGTGGGGACATGAGTGCCTTCATTGAATATTAGGTTTTCAGGGAAAACTCGGTTGCATCACACTACTGCAGGAAACGGTGACCCAATCGGGTCACGTGCATTTCGGACACCCGAAAGCGTTAAAAAGTCAAAGATAAATCTGCGTATGTAACAAGTTCAATCAAAGTATGAGGCATTACAAAACTAAACTTGCTGTCGAGAGCGTTCTTGACCGGTCGACTAGTCTTTCGGAGATTCAGCCTGGGACTTCGCAAGCTTTAGATAACTTGGGAAGAAAGGTTATGACAGGCTCGTGTCATCTATGTTATAGACTATAGAGGAACGATAAGAAAACGCAGGAAAACTAAAAAATCGTGCATCGTGAGCGTAAATCAGTCTGCGATGAGCATGCAGTCACTATCACCAAATGTACAGAATGCATATAAATAAATAATTAAGGCTTTCTTACACATAAATATTTGTTTTTATTTACTGAATTATCTCTGTAACGTTATCGTATTGTAAATTGTTTCATTCATTCGGAATTCGTTCATAAATCTTATATTTCTATAGGTGGGTACTTAATTCTCCGAATCCAAGACCAAAACAAAAGAAGTCTGGAAGTACATTTCGCTTTCAAAATGTTCAAATAACGATGATCCAAGCAGTCATGACGAAATTTTTACGGAAACATAAATTTTTTTTTATAAAACATACCCAGGTGGGTACCCTGGTACCCGGTTATTGATATAAGGGATATTTTATATAGCTTCTTTGTGTCGGTTACACTTACCCCTTGGGAATTCTCCCTCAGATGGATTCAAAATTGAAGAGATCTGTAGCAACGTAGACGAACACTTTACCCCCGCAGATACAATCGCTTATTGATGATAGATAGCATCGCTTACGTATTCGAACTTACACTCTTACCGTAGAGTGACTGCCTCGAAACTGTCTGCAACATCACGTGAGAGAGAAAGACATGTGCCACTGGTGCGAGCGAGAGAAGTATATGTCCTATTCGACTGTAATACGCATACGCCGATATCGTGCGAAAGAGAGAAACATCGTGCGAGCGAGAGAAGTACAGATTCTCAATTCTTCTCTCGCTCGCACCAGTTCGCACATGTCTTTCTCTCTCGCACGATACCGGCGCTTGCGCATTACGGTCGAATAGGACATTTACTTCTCTCACTCGCACATGTCTTTCTCTCTCGCACCATGTTGGCGACAGTTTCAAGCTGTCTATGAGACCTCTATAGTATACGCTCTAAGATTGCTGCAACGTTGCTGCAACGAAGTTTGCTGCATGGACATACCGTCAAGGACCCAGTTCCTGATCACTTAAGATGCAAAGGAAGCAGTTTCTGATCAATCCAAAACATTTTACTACGAGCTATGAAATGTTTGCGTATAAATTTAAAAATACTTCGTAATTATTTAGTGATTTTTTGGAATAAATTTGTATCGTGATAAACTTATTATTTGGTATTTATATACTAAACTGATCAGGAACTGGATCCTTGTATGTGTTTTCATCCGAACAGTTTGATTTCTATTCCAGTCCCGAAATTTCCATTATTTTTATTATACTTTTTTTATTTACTTTTTTAAATAAAGTTCAAATTATTTAAAAATTGCATTTCACACAAGGATCGATGTGTGTACGTATATACGTTTAAATTCATGAGGTAGTATACTACAGTTCGATTGTGCGGTGAACTGTCAACTGCGATACTACGTATGTGTAACATTATAGTAAGTGAATTAAACAAAATTAATAAAAATTATCTCCTTACTGTACATTTTACCGAAACCAGCGCGTTCCCGAAACCTGCGATAATGGTTAAACAACTCCGATATTGTTGATTCTTGAAGGTAACCTCTAATGTCATTTGTTTTACAATCATATAATCTGCGAACGTTCAGTTTTACAAAACTTTATACAATTTTATACAATATTTGAATATTGTTTATAAGTTGGTTGAACAACTTCGTCAAGTGCACATTATAAAAGTAATGAAATCGCTTTGATACTTCATTCTTTTATAATATAACTGCTTCTTAATTAAACTGCAGTGTGCCAGTAAGTGAGTTCAAGTGAACTGGTAGTAATAATGATGGAGTTATCAAAAGATACCGTGGAAGGTGTCACTAATGTTTTGAATACAAGCATCGTTGCCGAAGATAATTTCTTAGAAATTTTAGTCACAGCTGTTTCTCATATATGTGATAACTCTGCGGAGGCAAAATGTAAGTATCCTTCTTTGGGTATAGTTCTCGAACGAGCAGTTTTAAATAGTCCAGACTTATTTATAACAATGATATTATAGGCATTATTAAAGCGGCAGATTCGAAAGCAAGTTCAGAAAAGAAGATCTTTGCCGACATAATGTGCTTATTTGTAGAAGCAGCCCGGCATGATTTAGACGAGGAAAGCTTGAGGAATTTCTTGTGTCGAGCGAGCGTCGACGAAGAAAGGACAAAGAAACTATGCGAAGTGTACGGTAGTAAGAAGAAAACTATACACTCTCGGCTGGAATTGATAGGCAATAATCCACGACACGTCGTCGACGTAGACTGGCGCCTTGATTATCGCGTCAAGGTAATCGATCGGTGAATAGAACACCGAACGTTTCATCCACTGACGCTTTATTCATGTGAAAATGATTTTCAGTTGGACACGTGCGATTCACTGGGTGTTCCTCTTTACCATGTGCGACTTAGTACTAAAGAACATGAAACAATAAACCATATAACATTTTCATGTACAATACAGCAGCTGCAAGAATTAGTGTTTAAGCTTAAAGATGCCATCAGATACTCAGAGAAACTGACTAATGTTTAGTTCTATCTTCAAAGTTGCTGGTTTACTTAATACAATACTACACATGTATGATGTCTTAAGATTTTTATTGCGAGTATTTCTGCCCGTTTTGTAACTACTTTTCAGTATCATACGTGATCTATGGAAATAATTATCAGCAACTTATGACATTATACATGTATATTAACATTTACACAAGGATTATTATAATAATCGTTTAATAATAAATTCAATTTATGCGTATAAGTGTAATGGTAAAATCTTATACAAATAACAGACTGTGTAAAGTATAATCAACTATATTTTTGTAATTAAAACATCCCCTACTTCACGTAGTATTATTACTGTAATGATAACGCGCGCGCGTGTGTGGGAGCGTATGTGCGCGCGCGCGCACACAGGCATACGCAGAACACTTGCATAAATTCGAAAACAAACGACGATCAACGTTTTTCTTTTATAAATAAAACAATCTCGAAAATTTCGTTCGAACCGGTCCGGTTCGAACGTCATTGAAATTTTTCTCGCGCAAAAATTATACACACGCATCTCTCTTTCTCTCGTTCTCGCTCACTCACTCAGGTACACCTTGTATACAAAAGAGCCGCGCGCACACACAACTAATAACTTATTAAAAATACATTTCGCTTTTTGCTCTACAATCAGACATCTCTCTAAAAATTGCTTTCTCGTATTAGACAAAAAAATACTATCGTTACGGTCCTTACTTCCTAAAAATATGCATGTTAAATTATATTAATAATCGATAATTTTTTTTATATCTAATACGTGATATAGATTTCTTTGAATCATTATACACTATTTACAAGTAAATGTATCTTAAAAAAAAAAGAAACGGTCGTCGAATATTAAAATTTCTCTATACATTAACTATTTCTTTCTTTCCGGCACTTAGCAAAATTAATGGTGGATTTTCTTGCCCATGCGTGCTATTTCAATAATTCGGTGCAGTACAATACATCGATAGTATTAACTAATTAAGCTGGAAAGAGCGAAATTACTCGGGGCGTAATAGTTTCTCTTTTTTTTTTGTAAATCATTTAACAGCGATCTCCCTTTTTGATCGATATTTTTAACGTTACATCATATATAAGATTATTGTGATAAGGCCTCGGATATTTTACTATAACTGCTTTCTTTTTAAAAAGAGTACACGAAAACAGAGCCAATCGAAAAAACCTTATTGTGGCTAAATCGGTTCTGGTAGATAAGATCATTTAATTTTCGAGGCTTTGGTTGGATATCTGGCTGACTGATACATATCAAAGACTGGTCAATAAAATTCATTCGAAAGCATGACAAATACTGTAAACTAAGAGACTTCACGGAATCACTTTGTCAGATAACATTACACAAATAATGTTACATAGATTGATAATACGTAATCGTTTCTTCTACGTAAACGTCATATGTTCCTTATTTCACAAGTAACCGAGTCTATTTACTCGGTTCTTTCATTTTTTTTTGTGCAATCCGCCTATGTATCATATTTTCAATTATCAGGACTTTCAATCGCTATGTTATTTCAAAAGTTTTTAATGCTTTGCGATTGGAAAATCGTAACAGTTGAAATATGTAGTACATAATATGCATTCATGTTTTATCGAGAACATTATCAAAAAATTGGTCAAAAGTGTGAAATACAAAGTGTAGTCCACTAAAATCTTCTCTGGGATAGACTGCGGTAATAACTGAAGCTTTCGAATTTTACAAAAATGTACATGCGAAATGATTTTTGAACTCTGAAATTACGTCTCCGTTTTACTAATTTGCGCCTCAGATCTCTTTCCTTGCTCTTCGGTGCTTTTACACTCCACGGTTTTGAATTCTCCTTGCGGATTTTCAACAACTTTGTCTGAAACTTGTTTCACTTTTGTTTCATTCTGTTCCTTTTGTTGTTCCGCGACTTGTTCTGTTTGTGTTTCATCGTTATTTTCGCGGGAAAGGTCCCCGTTCATATGAGAGACCGACTTCTCTTTTCTTTTATTTACACTGTCACTGTTTTCGTCAGATCTCTTCTTCTCCAAATTTTGTCCTTTCGATGCATAAGAATTATCTTCCTCGCATCTCGACGGTTGCTTCTCTGCCTTTTCCTTATTCTGATCATATCCACTTCCCGCTTGGGAAGTTTCTGGCTTAGTCTTTGAATTGGTCGGCAATGTGTTCTTGCCCTGGGCAACATTCGAAGGAAGAGGATGTGTAGTCGACTTGGAATTTCGAATTATCTCTGTTGGTATGTTAACTGTCTCTGAATTGCAAAAACTTCCGGTCTTAGACAGATTGAATGCACTGAGATCTTCCTGCGATGTGTTTTCTGGAAGAAGCAAGTTACTGGGTTCAAGAGATGTTGTTGCAACTATTTGCATCTCAGATTTTGCTAAACCGTAAGATGCAGGCGAGATGGCCGTTAAGGAGGTAGTTTTGGGTGACTTAGGCGAAGAGTATGTGGTTGGTGGTATTCTCTGAACCGTTGGGGGTTGAGAAACTGGAGAAAAGCCAGTGGTTTGTGGAATATAACTGGACCGTTGATACAATTTATTAATCGATGGAGGCAAACTACTATGGAAGGCACTGGGAGATGGAATTCCTATTGGTGAACGAATCAACGGATTCGGAAATCTCGTAGCATCTGGAAATGGGGATGGGAAATGAGGATAAATTAATCTGGGATTCATGTTGGGTGTCGGGGAAGGTATAAAGGGACTCGTGGAAAGCATATTTACTGGAGAATTTTTCGGAGATATTGATGAACCGGTACTTCTGCAAATATCTCTTGAGAACGGAGGATTTGGATAATTTCTTGCACTGGGAGAATATGGAGGCGGTGAAACAATGGGCGAATTGACCGTAGAAACAATTGGAGAAAGGGTTTTAGGATCTATTTTCATCATGCTCAAATTTCCGTTTTTCGAATTGCTAGACGTATTTGTCGTCGTCGTTGTTGTTATCGGTGGCTGTTCTTTCTCTTTACTTTCGTTACCGATCCCATACATTGGTTTTACTCCAGAGGCAGGATTACCTAAATATCTGGGCATGTTCCTCATTTTAAAGATCTTAGCCGGTTTAGATTGAATTGTTTTACTCCTGTCTGAGAATGTAGTTTGATGTAATTGACTTTGCGTCTCTTTACTTTGATTCTTAACTGCTACGTAATTGTTTTTGGAAAGCGTAGGATTCCAGCATCTTGGAGGATCGCGAAGAGTCTTGTAACCGACTGCTTGACTCTGTTTCTTCGAAACAGAAGAAGGAATTTTTTGTATCGTATGCGATGTCACTGGAGAAGTAGATACCAACGATGTGGCTCTAAGGCTATCCTTCACGTTCGAATAAACACTCTTGTTTTCCGTTGTAACTGCGTTGCCACTAGGGGCGTAAACCGGTACATTTGGAATATTTGAATGCTGCTGTTGCTTGTTAGTAGAATCGATCGCGGTAGATGACGAACTATTTTTTCTCCCAATTTTCAACAAATCTGGAATGTCGGATTTACTTCTCGCTTCTGTTTTGTTCTTCTCTTTGGAATTCTCTCCAATTTTAGCACAAATGTCATTAATTTTCGACCCGGATGCTCCAATTTTTGCGCGAATCTCATTTAAATTCGAACCCTTCGTGACCCCTTCGTTCCTCCGGACCGTTGGTTTCATTAGAGAAATCGGAATAGCATCTGGGCAGGGTGGTATAGAATATGCACCGGTTATTTCCAAATTTGTTTTCGAGGTTGACTCCCGTGAAGTGTTTATTCCTGGACTTGGGTAACTATTTTTCACAGAAGAAGAGACGCACATAGGAGGCATAGAAAATGCAGTAGGACTTTCCGATAACGCGGACGTGGTTACCGTATTTTCTGAAACCGTAGTAGTAGATAATTTCTGAGTCGCTGATGGCGTCAGACTTTTAAGAGAATTTTTCAACATAGTACTATTCACCAAGTCCTGAACCGTGTATGAAAACGTAGGCGTAGATGTACTTATTGTTGATGTGGAGGTCGAGTTGATTTCGTTGCCGACAGTTGCAGACAGAGATGCAGAAAGATTAAGGGATGCGGGATTCTCATTCGTTAACGATTCGGCCTGCGTGAATGGTGATTTTTGGGGAATCGTATTTGTTTGGTCATTCGTTCTTTGAACAGACTCTACCGAAGTCTGATCCGGTAAAGATGTTTTCTTCTCTGAAGTACTTTCTTCTTGAAGAGAACAGCGATTCTGGTCGACTGATTGCACATTTTTCACACTGGATTTTGTTTCAGGCTCTGAGCTAATTGTGGTGGTTGTATGCGTCGAAGGTACAAACTTTCTATTTTCTTCGGATTCAGACGCTGGTTTCGGTGACATCATTTTTGAAGAGCACAGGATTAATGATTTGTTCGCTATCGTTTCACAATTATTTATCACGACTTGTGCTTTTGGAATATCAGAATTTTTCTGTTCTACAGATTTCGAACAGATTTCAGTTGTCCTTGTATCTTTTTTAAACGATTGTGGCGAAACCTTTCTATCCTTTGTGACCTTTTTCGAAGAAATATTACTACTACTGTTCTGTCCAACCTTAGGTTGAAACTGTAACTTCACGCTTAGAGCATTGATTTTTGATCCCGTATTTACAAGCTTTACCTCGTTCTTCGAGTGCCGTTTAAGAGTTTCTACTTTACTCTCCGTAACAATGATATTATTATTATTTTTCGACGACTCTTTCTGATCTTCGTCCACATTATTGCCTCTGGCTTCGTCCTTAGCCACAGTTGGTGTTGTTTCTCGAGATTGCACGTTACCTTGTAAAACTGTTTTATCTTCAATGTTATTGTTATCTGAAGTATCTTTCGATTCTTCCTTAATTTCAGATTTTTTAATACTTTTTATGTCCCCTGTTGAAATATTCTCAACTTCTGTTTGATTAGAGTTTTTCTTTTTATCAAATTCACTTAATTTAGAAGACACATCACAATCGACAATGATTTGTCTAACCGAAGGATGCTCGTTTTCTTTTTTAACCTCGGATGTATTACTTCCACTAATATTTTCCTCGACTATCGACGAATTTATTGTTTCCATGGTTGCAACAGGTTCGTCGACTCGCGTATTCTTCTTGAATTGTTGGTCAGTTATATCTGTAATACTCATTATACCAGTTTCAGAGATTTTCAGTTGAACCTCCTTCCATTCCCTCTTAACTGGCTTTTCCTCTTTTGATTCAATAGTATCGATTCCAGCATGAAGCAAAGATGTCTTATAATTGACATTGTCTTCTGAAAGCTTTATTCGCTTGGGAGAAGATTCGAATATCCTGTAACTTAAATGCAATGGCACTTTCTGAAACAGAGTAAATATTTGCGAGAATGAAGTTTTTAAATTCGCCAACCGTTCCGTGTATATACGAATGTTTAATATTTACCCGCCTCCAATGATAAATGTACATCACATCCATCAGTGTGTAACTACTACACAGTGGGTCCTCTTTATACATTACGTCTACCCTGTGTGCATCGGTTAGTCCGTACTTTGCTCGTATGAGCTTTTGCAAATGAAAAATTGTCACTGCGGCGGGACAGCGAAGATACCGTCTTTGCAGAGGTTTCATAGCCAGTTCCTTGGCATCCTTGGATGGATTAAAATATTCTAACGACAAACTGAGAGATTCGTCTGGGGAATATATGTGTGATTCCGTCGATTCACCTCTCGCCTCTGGAGACGAAGCTTGAGTACACGCTTCGGGATGTTTGGAGTAGAACTCCCTCCGACAACGCATCTCGTCTAAAGTATAGAAGCGACATCAAGTAATTATGTTACGTATTCTCGCGAACAATCGTAGGACTTACTCTGATAGCATCCAGGTACTAATTTATACACAATGTCCTGCAAAGTATGGTCCGGACGAATGTTGAGTAACGGCTTACTTTTGTGCACCTGTACCTCGCATATCGGGCAATACTTATTGTTCTTCAGATACTTGACGATACAGCTCCTGCAAACTGTAGTGCAACTTTAATCGCCGGTTACATCGAAACGGTTGGATCCTTTCGAATTAATTCACAAAAGACATAAGGATCGAAAGAGCGACGAATGAATAAACGTACACGAATGCAAGCACTCTATAATAGTAGTGGCGTCAATAAAATATCCGCCGCATAATCTGCACATCAGCTCGTCGTTGAGCTTGGACAACCTTAAGCGATGCCCTCCACTCTGACCCGACATCCTACAAAAGGAAAACGAGTCGTTCGTATACCTTATATAAGGTATTTAACTTTCAATCCTAAAGACTAGCACAGCATAAATTACAAGAACGCAAAGATTGAAAATATTGCGCGGCTTTGGAGAACCATCACGACGGGAATAATGCGGTACTCGTAGACACTCTTAAACCATTTTCGCATCTGACGCATTATATTAAAATACGTTCAATGTCAATAATCGTGGCTAAAATATCGAACTTACGTGGCGAATGACGCGAAAACTGTTCGTTTTATCTAGTAATCGCCATTTGATCAAAGAAGTCAGGAAAGTTGGGTCAGAACTCGAGGCGAGATTTCACGAATCCTCATAACGGGAATATTCATTAGAAAAAGGAACTGACTCAAATCCGACTGAAAGCAATTTCTTCCCGAAGCACAGAATGTCGTCAAGTACGACGGTTTTTTCAAATTTGAGTCAATCTAGTTCATTGTAAAATAGGCCACGGTGCCAGGAAAAACTGTGAGGACGACAGCAAAACAAAATGGTGGATAAACAATCATTCCATTGACATTTCTAAAAACATGAGTTTCTCTTCGAGTTCTTCGAGGATGTCTCGCGGGAATACGTCGAGAAAACAGACAAACATGATGAAAGGAGGAAAGTAAGAGAACGTTGTATTTATTACGGCAGATATTTCCGAATGTATTTCTAACCGCTAGCCTCAAAAGATTACCGATATCGTTTGTCGATATGACAGTTCAAGTACGCCTTTAAATTCAGAGATGGCACTACTAAAGAAAATTTAAATTCATACTTTATTCGTTTTCAATACGCAAGTTGCTCTCCGTCGAAGCTTTCTTCAATGGGTTTTACATGGTGACATTCACATTGTTCCGTCTGACGACCATCTAACGGCTAACGGCTAACGTTTAAAACCCATTGAAGAATATTTCTACGGACGCAAACCTGCCTCGTGCCGCCGGTAGATCGATAGTGTAAATCTACCTTTATGCGTACTTACAGAATTGAAATATTACATAAATTGTATAACAATATTTTATTTCGTTGTTATCGTTGAAACTATACAGTACATAACATTGTGCAACTGTGGCATATGAGATGTCTATTTTGAATTACGAAATCTTTTATAATTTTTCGTTTTTCAAATTCTAACCCAGAAAACACACGACGTCTATAAGCCGTCTTTAAGACGTCTCGAAAGTTTGAAAGACAGCTTATAGACGTGGTGTGATATCTGGGTTAATAAAGCAATTCTGAGTAAAGACGAATTACGCCTAATCGCCCGTAAGTTTCATTAGGGTAGGTTTCCTTATACACGACTGGACTCATCGTCAAGAATTTCAAAGTCGATTTTCTCGAAAATGAAGCGCAATATCAAAAAATTGTATTCTACCTATTTTCAAACCCCTCGCATTGTCACAACAATGTCTCCCCTTTAATCTCGCACTGGCTCTGTTTGGTACCAGAAAACGACTTGGATTGGTTGTTTCTGATAGAGACGAAAATACCTCTGTTCTAATACCAAATCGTTTTAGAACAGAGCCAGTGCGAGATACCGAATTCGCTATTAAATAATTAGCGCAATTTAGAATCAACTATCTTCAATCTTCATACTTTATGACCGATGATATACATCACATACATACATATACGTATTTACTTTGTATGATTTCAAGTAGGTAGATGAAGCTATTGGAATTAAGAAAACATGTGTCGCGCGAAATATCATGCAAAACTCGTTTGTAAACGATAACACGTGATTATGTATAAATATCATGTTCGGCTTTTTATAACCGATAAATTAAGCAGAACCACTGATAGCGGTCATCATAATAACATTTAAATCGTTATTATTAATATTCGTAAAAAGATTTAAACCAAATCGTGCTTTCCGTTAATTAGAATATCATTCAAAGGGATAAGTACATTTAGTTTTCGAAATGGTTACACTACAGGACATTAGTGTACAACTTATGAAGCCGGCAAAGGATCTTGCTGATTGGAAGTTTCCACTATCTCAGGTACGTTACGTTAGAATGATTATAAGTGACTGCAAAAATAACGCTGTTGTGTTGTGTTTTAGATTCTAGAAGAATATTATGCATTGTTAGAAGAGCCGTGTAGTGTAAATTTTGGGGAAGCGGCGCTTGTTCTTCAGAATTCAACAAATGTATATGTACGGAGAATCGAACGTCTCGTTAACGAGATAGGAATCCTGAAGCAAGCATTCTTCGACTGTGAGTAAGTATCGATCGCAAATATTAGATAGGGCATAATTTGTGATGCAGGGTAATGGAATTAAGAAAAAGGCAATTAGTATCCATGCGAAAATAAATGGAAAATGTTTGACAAAATTTATTTCTTGAATGTTTTACTTTTAATAAGATTATTATTTCGAAGATGCAACTTTTAAAATTAAAGAATGAAAGTACCTAGGTACTTTTACTTACTCCTTTCATTTGTAATAAATAATACTGTAGAAATAATAACAGTGTAGAAATAAAACGGTATATTATTTATTTAATTTGTATAATGGATCTTTAGAATACATTTTCCCTTTATTTGTGTTTATATATAAGGAATTGTGTGTTTTTCCAAGTACATCACAATTTATGCCCCATCCTGATGGAATATAAGTTTTATAATCATTTATATTTTCAATAGGGAAGGAGAAATAAAAAAATCTACGTGCAAAGAGAAAAGAACTTCTAAGCAAGCTTATGTTGATTTAGAAAACTTTGTTATTATTGACTTAGAACAGGATATTGGGAAAAATATTGACAAGAAAAATCGATTGGAGGCACAAAAGAAAGTGAAATTATTAAGTCACCGGTTTATTCAAAGCAATATGGGACAATTGTGTATACCCATTCAAATGTACGACGTTTTAGGTGAAATTATTGGAAATAAATATGACTTTCGGTAAGTAAAAATATATTTTATTTCGTTTCTTTTATTATAGCTTATTTTTAATTTCAAGGTGTAATCAAGCCGTAAATACAGATGGTATGTTGGTGGATGAATTAACGCCATGCGACTTCACTTGTGTGCTCGGTTCTCGTGTTCAGAAAGGAAGAAATTCTTTATCGTCATACTCAGAACCAAAAACTCCTGGTACCGGAACCTCGGGTTATCATTCAGCTACCTCACCAAACGACAATGAATCTGTCACGTCCAATCGCGAAGAATTCGAGGAAGAACATAATTTTTCTTCGCAAACGGAGAGAGTCTCCCCTGTAAACGAGTCAATAATTGCTGAAAAAGAAAGTACAATAAGCAAAGACCATGATATTCTCTTGGACGATGCTAGCACATTACAGCAATTAATTGTGGAAAAACATTCTTCCAAGGAGAATGTTGAAAATAATTTGGTACAAGATTCACCAGATATCGATGATACGAACATCTTACTTCAGAATTCTAAAGAAATTAGTCAGACTGAAAAAAAGCATGAAAACGAAAGCTCAGTGCAGAAAAATAAAGTTAAAGGCGAATGTCAAAAGAATAATAAAGTTACAGAAACATTCGAAGCTAATAATTACAAGCAACAAAATGGTATTTCTAAGGAAGATCAGCACCAAACTGAAGGAATCCTTGGCATGCGGAAAAGAGGGTATCTTTTAAAAAAATATTTGTACCAATTCTGAAATTCGTGACCTTAAGTCAGTTGTAAATATCAAATATATTGATATTTTTATTAGGAATCGAACGACAAAAACGTCAATATGTTACGTAGATGATTTAAATGAGTGTGACTGGAAACCAATGCCATTTGTTCAAGGAATAAAAAAAGTTTTCTCTAATAATTCATCCATTCTGAAGCTTCCAGAATATATCTCTCTTTTGGAAACAAAATTTGGCTCGGTACGTATGTACGATTGTTTTTAATTTCTTCGATTCGTAACAATATCTCCATGTATGAAGGTCGTATAGTAGTATTCATTTAAATTGAACAAGAAATTTTTAACGAATGTAGGTCCAAAAATGATCTATTTCTGAATTATGAAAAGCTTTCGTCTATTTAGCGGTAACAGAATAGTCGTACATCTACTTGAAAGCTAGCGAGTAATGCTCTATCAGTTCCTCTAAAGTAAATACAATAATACACACACCGTGTGATTCTTATGCTTACACACGATCGCTATCAACGTTATCTATTTAAGTGTTCGCATGTATATAAACAGGTGAATAGTTCCAAGGAGTTCTTAACAGAAGAGGAGATTTCGGTTCTCAGTATTATTAGGAACTTTTATTTAACAATTCCTCTTTTTAACTGTGTTTTGAAATAAATGCCGAACATCTTGAAGATTTGTTGTAAAAGTACATATGTATAATTCTACTAACTCTAACAACTTGGAAACAAATGATGTTTTGAACCATATTCATGAATCATTTTTTGTTTCTTTCAATGAATACTGTATGTCCTTAAAGTTTGACATAGCCGTCTTTGAGCACCTTGTTTACGATTTCTTTACTTTTAGAAAAAACGGAAGCGTGCATCAAAAATGCGTAAACCGGAGTGTTTAACAAGGCTTGTCCTACGCGAAGCTAAATCGCGAAGAAAGGAAGGAGATTTCATTACGCAAGCAAAACAGAAATTTAAATGTTTGCGTAAAGGTAAGTTGAATCAAGTCAGATGATGATTCAAGGCAATATTGTTAAGTTTTAAAGTATGTTCGTTGTTTTTCTAGAGGAATTGGAAGATTTTATGAAAAATTTTGACGAGTGCTTGAACGGTACGGAAAAAGAAAATGATACTTCCCGATGCGAAGCTGTGACAGGTGTTACTGTCGATTTACTGGGTTTTCGTATTTCCCCAAACCAAAACAATTTTGTTGAAAATAATACCGAAGATGTAATGAGCAGAAGCTCTTCACCTACTGATGTAGAACTGCCATTAGCGATTCGTGACAATTCCCCCGAGATTAGCGAAGAATCCCCTAATTTACAGAACGATGAGCAAGAAACGCCAATTTCAGATACCGATTTGACCTATTCGTTGCCAGATTATCAGGCATTGATCGAGGATAAAATGAAGGAGATCTGTAAAGAATCTGACGTTACGACAGAATTAGACCAGACCGTAGCTAAATGGCACGCTTCCTTACAAGAGAAATTATCCGAGGCTGAAGTCAAGCCTGCATTTCGAATTCGCGATTATGCATCTCGCATAATAGAAAGTTTGCAAGCCCTGGATCAAAAGAGGAGTAATTTCGACAATGTCGTTCGCGATAAACCTGCCTACGAAGTAGCCAGATATTTCTTAGCCTCGTTGCAACTGGTATTTTCAAATTTATCGTACTCTATATCGATCTCAAACTTTATGAAGATTTTCACGAACTTTTTCTTTTCACAGGCTAATACTTACAACGTGGAAATAAGTACAGAAAATAGTAATAACAGTATAGAATTAGCGTTAATTAATGAAAAAGACTGTGAGAGAAGATGAAGAAATGACTTTAGTATCGGTAATACTTTCGATGAATGGCTTCATCGAATTTATAAATACGTATTACGTTTGTATATTTATGTGAATACAAAAATTATTATTTTTATATTTAACTAGCTTAAAGTACCCGACGTGTCTCGGGTTTGTTATATGTATCTCTGCATGGTATAAAATAGTCCCCGCTCGATTTGGATCTGTTTGGTCGTACTAATCCCGAAAACCACTGGACAGACTCCGATGCGACTACGCCACAAATCATCACTGCTCGGCTTCCTTTTGTCATAGGTTAATCTTTGATACACCCAATCCTTCCCCGAAAAATACTATACAAAATCGAAAACACCGCATCGCAATCCGTTCAGTGGTTCTGGAGATTAGTCCGAACAAGCAGATAGACGCCTGCCGCGGATTTTATTTCGTGCAATGTAGAGATGTTTAATATAAAGGGGATTATTTTTTTTCAAAATACACCAAATTCTAATAAGTGAAGCACTAAATACTTCTATTAGTTATTTCTATGCAATCGCTTCGTTTCATAATCGTTTTAAATTTGCCGCCATGTCTGATCTAAAATTAGAAACTACATACATATAAGCCGCGATATGTATGCATGTGTTTCTGTTTTTGCAACACGAAAGAATGAGCAAGCAATACGGCGCATGCGTAATGAGCAGTGCGATAACACCGGTTGCCGGCTCGAGTGACAGATTTTCAGATGCGTACGTTTACATTGTAGAGAAGAGACTCTATTTTCCTTATTATTGTCAATTTATTATATTCGTGTGAATTATTAGCGAGCAACTTATTATTTATCAAGGAACAGTTCTTTCGTTCCGTATTCGTAAAATAGAAGAATTATTTAAGCTTTTGGAAATACAATGACCAGTATTATAATGACACTTTAAATAAAAAAAAGTTCGCAATTTATGTCCGTTCAAATGTACTTTATTCGCTTTAACTCATCGTCATCCTAATTCAAGATCCCCGAATGATCGAGCTAGGAAAGGTACACGTTACAGACGTTCAGTACTCTGTTAAATTACTTGATAGTAACCAATCAACCAACTTGAATCTATGCGCTCTCCCCTCTTGTTTCATGTATTAGGGATATTGATCTCTTTAGGGATACAAAACTTCTCTTCGGTGAGTGTTAAAACATTTCTTTCCCCGCAGAAGAGATAAACGACTAATTGATTTCCAGGGGCACGGAGCAAATAACTATCATGGAGAGGAAATCTTCCATAAAATCAGTGCAGTGGATGTTGCAGCCGTGGAGTCTTTTCGTCCTCATCTTAATTCAATTCGTAGCGCAGTTTTTAACGTCCATTTACCTTTATAATTACATAGCGCACGTGGAGTCGGACATTCGTATCGTGCAAAAGCAGGATATTTTAGAGACTGAGAAATTGATACGGCGAAAACGAAGCAGCGCGTTGCCTGTAGCGGAAGATAATAAAGTCTCGGATACGTCTAGAGTACATGTCATTGATATACGGTGTATAAGAAGTTGTATTTTGTAATTTGCATTTCTTTCTCGTATTTTAGATTTGGGAGGAAAAAGAATCCAAAAAGGTGACCTCGCCTCCCGTAGCGATGTCAGGTTTGGCGTCCTCCCCTATTACACCTATGGGACACGATTGGGTATGGCTAAACGCGGATACTCGTGTGCAGGTTCATTTTTCACTGTTCTTCTAAAATTATTAAAGAGCGTAAAAATGTGTAGAATTTTATCAATAGCCGTTGCATATTTTAGGTGGACGCGATTGAAAACTTTTGTCGATCTTCAATGAAATACTGTCCACCAGGGCTGCCGGGAGCGCCGGGAAGTCAAGGTTTAATCGGTCCTCCGGGACCTCGTGGAGCAAAAGGCGACGTCGGGCCTCCTGGTTTCGATGGAAGAGACGGTGTACCGGGCGAACCTGGTCTAGATGGAATTCCTGGACGTAGCGGTTTGGACGGTCTACCGGGAATAAATGGTAAACCAGGTGTAAATGGATCTCCTGGTCGGCCTGGACGGAATGGAACAGATGGTACGTACCGCGCACTATTACTTTATGAATTTAAAGCTTTTCATAATGAATGTTTTTTTTTAGGAAGGCCGGGTCAAATGGGACCACAAGGACCACCTGGACCGCGCGGTAACTTAAACTTATTTCAAATTCCCTCATTCTAATTGCGCATGGATGAAAAAGAGATAGGGTGCTGATGTAAACAACTTTAGGCGAAATGGGTCCCTCCGGTAAACAAGGCTTAGCCGGACAGGATGGCAGACCAGGGATAACAGCCTGGAAGATGAACATGAATGACTATAATGTACATGATTTACTGATTCCTCCTACCATTTTGGGTAAGGCTTTTTAACACGTTGAGCGCGGAGCCGATTTTGCTCTGCTTTCCGTTCAATCGGCACACATCGACGATCACTCTGCGAGGTGTTCGGTTGCAAAGTATAAACAGAATATAACACACGCGTCGCGGTGACCAGTGGCGGATTTAACAGGACGGCCGATGAGCAATTGCCACTTGGGCCTCTGCTCAGAAGGCCTCCCCAGTTCCCCATTCTTAAAAAAAAATTATGATTTTATCCAAAGTATATTTTTTGTAGCTTTTAATAAACTACCTCTTCACTTTCCCGAAAAAAGTGGGCTCCTCGGAACATTTGCCACCTGGGCTTTTATATCAAATCCGTTACTGGCGGTGACGATTTTGTTTCTTTGCCGTTTGGACTATGAGAATGTTGTACCCAATGCAGATGTGCATAAAGTATAAACAGATGATAATGAAATGGGGAATGGTAAAACTCATGTCAGTAAAAGGACGACTACCAAGAATAAAGACACGAAAGACTAAAGACCATTTGAGTAGAGAAAAAGCAAATCACATCTTTGCTTAGAATGTTTAAATAAACTCCATTACATTTATAACATTTACGTCAGCCAAACGAAAAGTTCATCGTCAGTCCCCACGGACTAACGCCACCTGAACGGAAAGTTCAATGTTCTCCACGGACTGACGCCGCGCTTAACGTGTTAAACACTAGTACTGTTAAAACTCTTAACTGCGGTGAAACAACATTTTCCTAATGAAACTTTTCAGACGACAGAATGTCACCTGCCACGTTGAATTCTACAGAAATAATTTCTGTTCACGAGGGAACCAATGTACGACTGAAATGTGCATCGAGCGGAAAGCCTCAACCTGTCATTCAGTGGTCTAGAGTCGACGGTGCTGTGATCCCTGTAGGGTCTTGGCATGGTAATAAAAGACGCAACGCTTATAATTTCAAATCCAAATTTTTATAATAAAATTCAGCAATTGTTGAATTTTAATAGTTCAGCATATTGTTTGATCGGTATATAATTTATTAAACAGTGACGTCTATTATTGGGCATACATTTAACATCAGCGTTGTGAACAGAGAACACATGGGAGAATATACCTGCGTCGCTGACAATGGTGTTCCTCCTCGAGCGTTTAAAAGATTCAAGCTTCAAGTTAAATGTAAGTGTTATTTTTATACAGGTGTGTCTACATTTATTTATCTTTGGTTCGAGACAGAGGAAGTATTATTTTTCAGTTCCGCCTTTCATTCGAATACGCAGTCAAATGATTCTTGTACGTAGTCAGAGTACCGCAACACTGGTATGCGAGGTCGAGGCGTTTCCAGAACCGAATGTTTACTGGGAACGCGGGGACGGTGGTCGCCTTCAAATGTCTAATAAATACAGACTAGAAGTTTACGATAGAAGAGACGCGTATAAGGTAATATACGATAATATTAGTCGACAAATTTATTCGTTTTTACAGATTTTTAAATGACTTTTAGCTTAAAATGCGCTTAAAGATTGCGAGAATAACATTGGATGACCATGGTACCTACCACTGCGTTGCTAAAAATGACATCGATACCACTAAAGGCACATTTATAGTCTATGGTCAGATATTTTAATGTTCTCAGCCATTTTGATGCTTATACTTTATGGATAATTATTTCATTATCCACCGAACAATTTCAGATGATATGAAAAGTATGGAAAGATTAAAGATAGCGAAACAGCAACATGTTACGTATGGGGAGCCTGCACCGCAACACGTCGATTTAGAAGAACTTTGCGCGCCGCATGAAACTTGCGCGGCTTGCCCTGTTTTAAGATGTACCTTTACAGATGTCGCCGAATATTTAAATGTTCAGCCGCTCAGAAACGTCAATTTTACTGGACTTCCGCCGCGATTAGCAGGTAAAGTAGGGTCCATTTTTCCCCGGTTTGAATACGTGGATGACTTGTCAAACTTCTCCTTTATTCGATTCCGCAGACGGCGTAATAGAAGCATTGGGGAAGCCTGTTTTAAAGGGCACGATGGATGATCATTATGGCAGTTGGATGCACGATGCGTCTTCAAGATCGGATGGCTATCCTGATAAACTATGGGTTACCCGAAAGAATGATACCTCTTGCATTTACGAGTACAAATCAAAGGACCACTTTAAAAATGCCAGTTCATATTCCATTAAGTTATTTTATCCATTTCAGGTATTATTTAATGATTTGTGTCTTCTTTCTTCAAATTGAAATCTTCCATTACATTTCATTAATTTATAGGGGAATGGACATATAGTATATAATAGATCGTTTTTTTACAATCCCATAAATCGATCGTCTATTTATCGCTTCAATCTTCAATCAGCCTCTGATCAAGGGTGCGATAAAGAGTCCTCGAGGTGCGAATTACATCTTCCGGGATTACTTGTCAACACGAGAAATTATCTTTACACGCCGAACCATAACTTTAATTATGTTGATTTTAATGTCGATGAAAATGGTAATTACACCGCAACTTAATTTTTAAATAATACCTTCCCTAGCAACGAGATTGATAAATGTTCCGTGGATTGCTTTTGTTAATAGGCTTATGGATAATATATGGATTACCGTCGAATAATACAGTGGTAATGAAAATGGACGCGCATAAGATGAGTATTCAGTATGCATGGAATATTAGTATCGACAATCATAAATTTGGAGAAATGTTTATTGCTGGAGGAGTACTTTATGCTGTCCATAGTGTCACTGAAGAAACAATGAAAATACGGTAGCGATGTGTTTACAATGAACGAAGGATACATAACAATTGCTAAAACTTTGGGAAGTTCTATTGCTTAATGTGGTGAATTTTTTCAGATTGGCTTTCGATCTCTATAAAAACGTTACGATACCTGTTCACCTATCATTCACAAATCCTTACCATAAAACTACAGCAGTCAGCTATAACCATAAAACAAAAGTAAACATTTAATTTAATAAATCAAGCTAAGGTTTTGGAAATATTCAATTGGATTCTTTCTACTTTTAGGAACTCTATACTTGGAACAAAGGGAATCAATTAGCTTATCCTATTAAGTATCAAGGTTTCGCGAATATTACAGCGAAAGAAGAGCTGAGAGGTATAGAAACCGGAATCTGAAATCTACATCGAACCAACTTCAAAAGATTCATCAAATATATTACATATATTTTATCCTTTAACGTTTTATTAATGTAAGGATAAAAGGAAGACAATAATAGAAATACGTCTTTGCGCTCCTTTCAGTATCTCGTTTTAAATTATCCATTCATTGCTCCTTCGCTCATTTGTTTTATGTCAAAAGTTTACAGAATTATTTTCGAAAAATATCTATATAAGCATAATCTTAAAGTTCTCACATTAAAATCAGGACTATGCAATATCACAGATGAGATATAGAATAAACATGACACCTAATGTACACTTTGACATTATTGATGTCATTGTACATTAGCGTTACGAATTAACGCGAAATATTACGTTCGTCAATAAGGGAAAGAATATGATCGTGTCTCGTTTCTACGTTGTCTAATTCTACTCCGTCCGTTTTCGTTCGACATCTTCTGTTTCTATTCTGTCTGCCTTTATTCCATCTGCCTCTACGCTTTTTGTCTCTATACTGTCCAATACCTTTACTACCAGCCGCCTCCTTCGATAACGTTCATCTAATATCATCTAATTATCTAACATACTTTTCAGTATTGGCTGACTAATAATGACTCTGCGCTACTGTCTGATTACTGTAATCACTAATGCCTGACCAGAACTATATATCATCCCTCCCACATTTTTTGTATACAGAATTTAAAATTTGATATTTTTCAATGCATCTTTATAAACGTGTTTTCAATGGATTCCTCAAAGTTTTCGAACGAAAATAAGTCGAAACACTGGTGGTATTATGGATTTTTAACGATACATATTCAAGTGGAATAATTTCTACATTCGGCAAGTCAATTTTACATCCCATGTCATCCCCTGCAGCACCGCAACGTTGCAATATTGCACGCAACCTTGCTTCAATGTTATAGCAATGTTGCGCTGTAACCATGGAACATCGCAAGGTTGCTGTAACGTTCCTGCAACGAAGCATTAGAAACAATCCGAATAACGCGTAGCGTTTGGACTCATTTCGTTCAGAAAGGTATCGGGAATCTATTGATACTATTTTATGAAGATGCAAAATTTCAGTAGGTGATGACTCGCTACGAACGCCCAGGTAATTATTGCGATTACAGATTCGCTATCATGCCTCAGTTAAATGCTCACTTCCGGTTCAGACCACGCGAGCCTATAACGCGGCAGTTGGGGGCGTACCAGTGTATGTATGTATGCATTTATATATATATATATGTATAGTGTTTAAAGCGCAAACAAAATGTATAGTAGAAAAAAGCAGTTCATTAACTGCACTCAGCACTGACTTTCGTGATTAAATTGAACATGTTCCCAGACAAAACCATTAATTTTTTACAAAGTCGGTATTTTAGATTGTACGTCACAAACTCACGTAAGATATCAGGTTTATCCTATATAACACATCCGTGGCGATTTTTTAATACGTATATAAAATTAACAACGGTAAAATGTTTACATACTTATGTTTGCTATGAAATTTATTTATTATCATTTGTAAAATTAAGTCGTGTAGACAACTTTTTTTATCCTGAATACATTTTTATTCATAATAGATTCTGGGCATGCACTTTTCGGTTTCAAGTAAACCTGCAACATTTTAAGCTTCGAACCGCTTCGAACGAACCACTTGTTCGAGTGGACACAGTAAGGTGGCGCACGACGACACATTTTAATTAAATAAGGAAGAAGAAAGTAGACTGAGCGAGTGAGAGAGAAAGAAAGCACTTTGACAAGTGTTCCCCCTCGTTCTCTCTAGCCTTCCAGTTTCTCCTGAACAAAAAAGGAATATTCGTATTTTTACCGTGAAATTATCACCTCGAGAAAAGTGAATGGTGTGATTCAATGTCGACGTGATACGGAGGGGAAAGAAGATTCATGAACGGAAAGCTGAAAGGCATATCACCTGAAAAAATGGTTAGTGTGAGTTGTACTTAAGCATCTCAATCTGGAGAATATGGTGTTAAACTCTAACCTTGCAACGCAAAGTCAATTGGAAACGATTTTGTTGCGAACATCAAAACCAATTTAACCTCTGCTAATGTTCCGTTTAAAGCTCTGTTCAATTTAATTTTCTTTTCAGAATCTTTTTCCACGCTTTACCTGGATGTCGATAACCTCTCCTCCAATCCATTTGAAGTAACCAAACTTTCCAATTTCTACATGTATTATTCTTTGTCGTCTACCATATATCGTCTAAACTATATCGCAAAAACATGATAACCATGGGCTGTTAAACAATCATTATATCGAGTATTTTATATCTTTAATTTAGTTTTTATCCCATCCTGTAACATTTCCTGTCACCATTCATTATTCCCTTAATTGATTTCGTTCAATGTTTCTCAATTATAAAGTATTCTTAAGGAACTAATAATAAATTTGATTTATTATATATATATATATATGTATATATAATATATATGTATAAGTATATATGTATATATATATATATATTGTATAGGGTACTACGAAAATAAAGGATCAGACTTTAAGAGATTATTCTATTCATTAATAAAAGTGGGTCGTGTAGACGTAGGTTTACAAATGCTTTATTTCTGGTTTGTAGTCGTTGAAAGTTTTGTATTCAAAGAAATGTTGGAATGTCAAGTATGTAAACATCGCTTTAATCTGTTCGAACGTGATAGCAGAATGTAAACAATCGTAGTTAGGTATCAGATAACAATGGAAATGATAGTATTACATTGGTATTTTAATAATAAAATAGCAGATATCTACTTCGCATATAAGTGATTTGTTATCACATATAAGTCACTGATGCTATTGGAATAAAAATAATGTAATCATTTCTGTACTATGAAACTTTAAAACAGGTCCGTACCAACTTTTGCTTTAGCCTTCGAAGAGCAACCGCGGGTGGATGCGAGCGAAGGCAAGAGCAAAGGTTGTGCCCCATCATTCGGGACTTTTCATTCATGAGGGTGCGTGGGGCCTGGCTCGGTGCCGTCAGGAGCGAAGAGCAACTGCGGTTGCTCGTGCGTGCAATTCCCTGGAAAGGCCTGTTTTAAAAAACAGAACAAAGCATTCGTGGACATACGATCCTATGATTTTTCTTTTTTACTACAATGAATAGTATAAGCTTGTAAAGTTCAGCTTCTTAGCTTATAAATACCCTGTGTATAGGGTGAGTTGCTTCAAATTTTTAGGTGTAGGTGTTTCTAAAATTTGAAGGCAACTCGTTGGTTTTTATAATGTTTATTTTTCATAACAGGATGGTAGCAGACACTGTTCTGAATGTGATTATAAACTTTTGTGGTCAGGCTCTTGTGATTCTTTGCAGCAAGAATAATATAGCAAGAAAAACAATATATCATTCTCTTATTAATGTTAAAAAAAATAGTCCTGGTTTTTCCAAATTTCGACTTTTCTTTAAGCCTAATTTGAAATAGTTTTTTTTTGTAATTGTTGAATGCACATAAAATAGCATGCGAATGCGATGCAGTGGAAATATTTTTTAAAGCTAAAAATCATACATTAAATATTGTGCATTAAAAGTAGATACTTTGCTCATTTAGGTGTAGGAAAAATAATTTAGTATTGAATTTCTTATTCTAAGTAAAATCACATTTGTTTTATTTAAACAATTCTTATCTATAATAAAACCTCACGATAGTACATCATTAGAAATAAAGTACAATGATTGTAACACAGTGCGATATAAAGATATTGCAGTTTAATTTTCTAGACAGCAGTTATGAATTATTCATCAACATAATCCAACACAATCTATAGCTTGAGAGTATCTCTTGTAGGGCAATACTGTTTCAATATGTTTAATAGTATCGTGGGTAGAGGTGATTCTGTTGCGCTGCATGGAATTTCAATTGGTCCAACGATTTTTTAAATTCGATAAACAAATTATTTTGATCGCCACTGTCACACCTGTGTTGATGTATTTATTACTAATTGCATATGATAGATATTTTTCTTACTAATAGCATATTTTATATAAGAAGAAAGTCTAGCCATACAGACATTTCATTTTCTACAGGTAACTTAAAGTTGCTCGCAATAAGAATTTTTTGCATGGTCATTTTAGAATAATGATGTATGTACGTGAAGCATACAATAGAATTTATCTCAAATTACTGAAGGAAAATATTGATTCCAATATCTTTCTCTTAATCGTAGTAAAAGGTGGAACACAGTATGTACATTATGATATAAATATAAGCATATTTAAAACAATTTTCGAAAAATTAGTCACATTTAAAAATTGTTGAAACGCCGAGTCCAAGAAGGACATTGATGAACCGTAACGAAGACTGACTTTTATGGCAAATAAATGCAGCCAAACACGTGCACAAGTAAGAAGACTGTTTAAATAAAAGTGTTCAACCTGAAAATATAAGATGGATTTTAAGAAAGAGTCACGAAAGAAGCCACGCGTTGCTGAGAAAAATATGAAACTTGGAATGTAACTTATATTAAAATATTTGCAGAAAGATACTAGGGAAATTAAACACAATATTTCATGAGAAATGGACAAAGCCGTTGTATATTTTTATCGATTAAGTTGATGCAGATTCAGGTTGAAAGTATCGAGGCGAGATAAAGCTATCCTATTAAATATTATTATCTTTGAGTTTTATCAAATATCATCTAAAATAATTGATGGATTATGTTTATCGTGATTGATTTCCCAATATTCTTTTAGTTTTCTTTGGGTTCGTACAGTCAGTATATCGTTGGTGCAGCAAATACAGCAAAGTTATAAAAACAGTAGGAGTGACAGTGCGTGGCACTTGCGAGTGTCAGGTGTCAAAATGCTGGGTACACGTTCAACATTGTTTCATTTTTCACTTTGATTAAAAGACAAGAACATTGTTCTTTAATAATTTGAGATAAATTACCTTGCGTACTTTTCACGCGTATGTTATCATTCTAAAATTACCAGATAATGAATTTTAACAGCGACCTATTGTAATTTTAATCGTTACTAAAAAATTAGTAATTAGGACAAAACTATAAAGGCTTGTACTTTAACGTATTCTAAATACGATATACTGATTACATATATCTGTTCCGCAGGTTCCGATGCCATGGAGAAATTTCCACTGAAGGGTACAAATTTGTCGAACAATACAATCCCACAGAATTATCAGAATACTTTAACAACATACCAGTCAGTTGATAGAAAAGTAAGATTAAATCTGGACTACAGAAAAGTGTAATGAGAAAGCAGCGAACATAGAAAGCAATACAGGTATATTTCGCCGTGGATGTTTACAGGTGGAAAATTCGGATGATACATATTTCGTAGAGGATGCGCGATTGCGGAATCGAACTGCTGGACGCGATACCAATTTGAGCAGTGACGACGACATGCTGGAAGTTAATAACGTAGGTTCTAATCACGGCGAGAATACTGTTCTTTCGGAACACGTTCGTATCGACGATGCTTCCTCTCACAGTGAGTAACGTGTCCTGCAACCTTTCCTTGCGCCATTTGTAAAGATTCTAAACGTCTGTATTTCATCTGGTTCTCTCTATTATCAGTTTCAGTTGATTCCGATGATATCCCCGGCATCGGTCAATATGATGACTTTCACACTATCGATTGGCAGCGAGATATTGCCCGGGATAGAATGCGACACCGGTATATCGTGAAGAAAAAGCATGATTCTATTTGGGGTCTAATTCAAGGGGCACACGATGCATGGTCTGGATGGCTCTGTGTCTTGTTGGTTGGCTTCTTTACAGGAGTCGCAGCAGGTATCATAGACATTGGGGCTTCCTGGATGACTGATCTAAAATTTGGCATATGTCCTCAAGCCTTTTGGCTAAATAAAGAACAATGCTGTTGGAGTTACAATGAAACAACTTTCGATGGTGGTAACTGTTCTCAGGTATATCCGGTTTATTTTTTTAATATGTTTACACCGGCTGAATGTTAGCCTTTCGTTATTTATTTCAGTGGTGGACATGGCCCGAAGTATTCAGCCAATCGAAAGACGGTGCAGGACCATACATGATCTCGTACATGTTCTACATAGCTTGGGCTCTGCTGTTTGCTTCCCTTTCTGCTTCGTTAGTAAGAATGTTTGCTCCTTACGCTTGTGGCTCTGGTATACCCGAGGTATGTACAGGAAAAAGATCAAAATTGAGGAGTATAATAATTGTTAAATCATCATACTTTGATACGGCTTTCTAGATAAAGACCATTTTAAGTGGATTTATTATTCGCGGATATTTGGGAAAATGGACACTGATCATTAAATCGGTAGGCCTGATTCTATCAGTCTCCGCAGGTTTGAACTTGGGCAAGGAAGGGCCAATGGTTCACATAGCCTGTTGCATTGGAAATATATTTTCTTATCTCTTTCCGAAATACGGTAGAAATGAGGCAAAGAAAAGAGAGATATTATCGGCAGCAGCCGCTGCAGGAGTCTCGGTAGCTTTTGGTGCTCCAATTGGAGGTGTTCTGTTCAGCCTTGAAGAGGTGCGTGATCAAAGAAATTTTTTTTTAAAAACTTCAAAAAATGGAAACAAGTACCAGTAGTTGCATAAAAATTTTCAATATTTCTTCCATAGGTAAGTTATTACTTTCCCCTGAAAACGCTATGGCGGTCGTTTTTCTGTGCCCTGATAGCGGCTTTCATTCTGCGATCCATAAATCCTTTTGGTAATGAGCACTCGGTGCTTTTCTACGTGGAATACAACAAGCCTTGGATATTTTTTGAATTAATACCGTTCGTTATGCTTGGGATAATTGGTGTAAGTTCTCTCTACTCTAACCTTTCTTCCACGATCAAGGGACCGTTTTAAGATATCACTTTTGTTTTTAGGGAGTAATTGCCACTTTGTTTATCAAAGCAAATCTGTTTTGGTGCCGCTATCGTAAAACATCAAAATTGGGCCAGTACCCGGTTACCGAAGTCTTGATAGTGACGGTTGCAACTGCCGTCATTGGATATCCAAATCCATATACACGAATGAGTACAAGTCAACTAATATATCTATTATTCAGTCAGTGCGGGGGATCTAACGCAGACATTTTATGGTTCGTAAGAAACCAACCTGTTTATCGTTTCTTAGTTAAGTACTCCTTCTCGGATGTAAAACAACTATTTTCCTTCTCTTCCGTGCAGCGATTACAATAGAAACTTTACCGCTGTAAAGTCAGCGATCGAGATTGCAGCAGCTGGACCTGGGGTCTACAAGGCGATATGCCTTCTCGTGTTAGCGTTGATCCTAAAACTTGCTTTGACAATATTCACGTTCGGTATGAAAGTACCTTGTGGATTATTTATTCCATCCCTTTGTTTGGGAGCGATTATGGGCCGCATTGTTGGCATCGGAATGGAACAGCTTGCGTACAATTATCCACGTATCTGGATGTTTAGCGAAGAATGTTCAACCGGCGTGGACTGCATCACTCCCGGATTATACGCGATGGTGGGTGCTGCGGCAGTCCTCGGCGGTGTTACTAGAATGACCGTTTCTCTGGTCGTGATAATGTTTGAACTAACCGGAGGAGTGCGATATATCGTGCCCTTGATGGCGGCCGCAATGGCGAGTAAATGGGTCGGCGATGCTCTTGGAAAGCAGGGCATTTACGACGCTCACATCGGTTTGAACGGATATCCGTTCCTCGACAGCAAAGACGAGTTTCAACATACCACTCTAGCGGCTGACGTCATGCAGCCTAAGTAATTACTTGAGATATCCCGACGTTCTCACCGTCTTATATTCTCTTGTTTCGATTCTTTGCTGACAAATTTAACTTTCTTTTTCTAGGCGTAACGAAGCTCTTCATGTGCTTACTCAGGACTCGATGACAGTGGAGGATGTAGAGAATTTATTAAAAGAAACAGAACACAATGGTTTCCCTGTGATAGTCTCAAAAGAATCACAATATCTTGTTGGTTTTGTCCTTCGTAGAGATCTGAACCTTGCTATTGCAAACACTAAACGTATGACAGAAGAGATCACCGGGCAGTCGTTGGTTATATTCACAAATGGAAACAATATACAAAGCCATTCCCCGCCGCCTCTTAAGTTAAAAAAGATTCTCGATATGGCCCCGATTACAATCACAGACCAAACACCCATGGAAACTGTTGTCGATATGTTCAGGAAGCTGGGTTTGAGGCAAACACTTGTCACGCATAATGGGTACGTACATTTTATGCAAATTATTCTTCCCTTATTGATTTGTGTCTGCTTAATTTCATTGTCACGTTTGTTCTTACAGCCGACTTCTGGGAGTCATCACGAAAAAGGACGTATTACGACACGTGAAGCAGCTTGACAATGAAGATCCCAATTCTGTATTGTTTAATTAAAGAAATGTATATAAAAAATATATATGAGAGATAGAGAAAATGTTTTATAATGCGTAGTCTCGACCGGAAAATTAGACACACTGTGCCGACAGTGTGACTTTTTATATTTTCATATAATTATTAATTAGAGATACTTTAAGTTATAAGATGATTAAGGATAAACCAACGAGTAGCTAATGTATTTCCAGCTAACCACAGTACGCTGATTCCACATATATTTTATTACGCGCCAAGTCGACCTAACTCGTATATTCTGCGTGTCCATGAACGAGTTACAATTTGAAAGTAAAAGCAAATTATCCTGACGTTCTTTAACGTTTTCGTAGTTCTGAATACACTTCTCGCTTTCATTGGTATTCAGTGCGAGCACCTCGCAAAATGTTCGACTTTATTAAATATTAATGGCTATTAACTCTTACTATACGAAAGGGGAGAAACATTCATATCGTAAAGTTTAAATCAAGGTAACTGTTCTCTAGAGGATCTATTGAATAAGCAATAGACCAAACTCTAATGCACGCATATAATACAATGTGCATAATAGAATGCCGCGCTTCACATCCTGTTAGATAAAATTAAAATAGTTTCGCAGCCAACGTCAGAAATTAAAAACAATTATCATAGTTGATAATTGAATATGAAGAATCGTGATAACTTTATTTCATAAATCGTTGATATTACGGATGCACGACAGTTTATAGAATATTTTGAACACGTATTATCTATTCTATTTATGATTTGTTTGTATAAAGATTTCAATTAAAATATTAAACAATCGATCGTCCACAATAATCAATGGAGAAAATGTCATCTATTTTCTGGATCATTAAGGAGCTCAATAATTATTTTAAAAAAATTAGCAACATGCAATTAGAGAAATTTGTGCCTCTAATCGACGATGTTGATTCTTAATATAGATATGCATATATGGAAATACCGTGCGCGAGCGCGCATGCAATTTATATATATATATATATATTATATGCAATTTATGTATATATATATATACATGTACACATACACAAGTATTTTATGAATATCGAGGTTACACGCATGCATCGCAATATTAATATATACCGATATCACACTACCAATGTAAAGTTAAATATTGTTAAATAACAATGATAAATTTACAATACATTACATAAAAACATTGATGCGGAGTGTCTACTTTCATTTCGATTTAAAAAAAAAAAAAAAAAAAAAAAAAAGCGCAAACGAATGCTGTAAAGCGGAAGACAGTAATCGCCTGCGAACATAATCGATTTCAGAATTGCCGAATAAGCAAAACATGTTTCATGCCCTTCATAGGCAATGGGCGACAATTAGCTTTATTACTGACTCATATTCTTCGATCGCATAACACTCGGGGATTTAATATATTGCTATAATGGTCGCGAAAAGTGGGCATTAGAGAAATATTTCGTCCTACAAAAAGTATCATCGGCGGACAAATCAATAAATATTTGGAAGACAGTCCACATTTAAAGCCGCATAGCCCAAGGAAATGGGTCTTTCTATTTGAAGCATAAAGTCATTTAAAAAGAGAACCGTAGGTGAACACTACACTTGTCGCGAAGGGATAAGAATTCCTGCCGAGGATAATGGAGAAAATAAAGCCTCTTAAAATGAAAGGGAAGGAGGTTAGATATATAATTTGTTAGACGGTTTCAGGAAACGAAAGAAAAAGGTGCACAGAGCCGACATTGTAGCTGTACGTGACATTTAACGGTTCCACGGGACTGTCTCGGGATTTATTCGCGTTCTCGCGAAACCATCTGTCGCGATCCTCCGTAGTCCGTCCTCGAAATTGTCCGCGTTGCTCCCGAGTGGAAATGTCGGCCGCGAGAAGAAAAAGAAGGAATCGTGACGCTCGCTAGCCACGATATCACCTGCAGGGGTCAGTTGTAGGTTTGGTGGGGGGATAGCGCGGAGGGTGGCGAAGAGAGAGAGTATTCGTGCAGGTTGGTGGTTCGCTAGTTAGTCGCGGCAGCGATAACCTCCGACGCGCGTGTGCACCCACGTATTTCAATGTGTTAGGTTAAATTCGCTTATACAGAGAGAACCAGAGACCTCAAGCCGTTTTCCTCGGCCGTTCGATACGCGCGCGCGCGAAACGAATCGACTTCGTCCATAGTATCGTCACAGTTCTCGTCGGGGACGTCCGTGATTTTGCACCCTTGCTCGAGTCACGATTTACCGAACTATATGACGAGGGTGCACCACGGTTTCCTCTCCTATTCTCCTTCGTCTCCGTCTTTCTTCTCCTTCGGCTGGTTCCTTTCGGCTGGATTTCGTTCCCTCGCCGCTCCCACTCTCCTCGCCTCTCCATCTACCACTCCAGCCACGTACGTGCCACAATTTCTTTCTCGTTCCGTCTCTCATTTCGATTCTGACTCTAGCCTTGCCACCTCTCGCCGCACGTCCCTCTGTCCGCCCGATTCCCTCCCCCCCGTCCCGCACATCAGCGCGTCGTTGTCATCTCGTCCGAGAGATATCGGGGACATGATTCGCGACGCGATTCCCGTATCCCCTTCGATAGAACAGGTGGTAACTGTGGCTCGCGAGTGTCGTGCATAGTGCGGCCAGCAAGAGTGACCGCTTCTGTCCGCCGTTTCCCCCATCGCTTTCCTCCGTTCAACCTTGTCATTCGGCATCGTTTTACACTTTTATACCCGCGATGCGATCAGCCACTGAGTCGCGCGTGACCGATAACCAGGAGTCGCCGCAACACACAGGCCGGATTAGGTAGAGCGGTCGGCGTTAGACGCATAGAGGACACACCGCGCGACGTTTCTCCTTAAAAGATTCACCAGCTCCGTCTTTCACGGCTGGTTGCTCGGTCACCTGGCTTTTCACTCGGCTCCGGCTCCCTTCGCGACGTCCTCACCGCCTGGAGGGCGAAACCGCGTCGCAGTGGCACGATCGTCATCGACGAAAAAGGGAGAATCTATATATCGTATCTGCGACACACATTCGCCGCGCGCTCAGTCAATAGCAGCCGCATCCTTTTGAAATTTCAAAAGAGTAACGAACACGAAGGGTCCACGAGTGTGAGGCAGGCACCGCGGGCATCTGACGACCGGCGTAGCGAGCTATCGAAAAAGAAGCTGTGCTCCCCGCTTTATAGGACGTCTGTCGCGAGACTGGAAGCCACAGAATGGCGTGTACCCAGCGATTTTATTCACGGCGACCGGAACGGAGCCCAGCGAGACGCGTGAAAAATACCGTGGGCACTCGCCAGTGAAAGGGAATAAGGGACTGAGCTCTGGGGGCAGGGAGTCGCAACGATGAAAGGTACAAATTTCGGTGAGCCGAGGAACCAAAGATTCCAATGATACCTTCGCAAGGTGGCCGTGAGGGATGTAAAGGTTCTCCCAACCCTCCGAGCAACGGCTCTGAGGACAATGGCTTCACTAATCGACCTCGAGTGGCGGGCCTTTACGCGACGAACCTCTCCAGAGAAGAGCTCGTTCGGTTCTCGTCAGGAGAGACTACTCGATCCCGCGGTCCCGCGCGAGATATTCTTGAGAGATCGTCGCGAGAGATTGGAAGCCAGCGAAGTTTAAACCTCCCCGTAAGTATCGCCGAGGAGTTCGAGCTGCTGGATCGCTCGAGGCTCGGGATCTCGAGGACGCCTCAGCCATTGAGAAGGGGTGATCATTACGAGCCTAGGCCCAGGTTCGATCAGGACTCCGCCAGGCACGAGTACCATGGATCACCATCGAACGAGGCGGCTCGCGCGAGGGACCATCATCAGCAACAGGATGAGCGGATGGCTCGTGGCCTCGACACCCTCCGAGGATCTGTACTGGAGTTTCCGCGCGGCGAGGATACTCCGTGGATCGACTCGAGCGTCGACAATTCTAGGATGCCGATTCCGGGCCACGACTACGGCGGGAGGAGAGGTCAGGACGCCGCTTCGTCCTCCGCTTCGATACTCATATCCCCCGCGAGCGAGACCGGCGAATGCCATGGACCATCGCCCCCGGAAGTGGAGAAACAATCGCCGCCACCGTACGCGGGTCTCAGCCCACCGGAGTACTCGGGTCACGAGTACGGGGACAACATCGAGACCCCGTCGCCGATCTTTGCCAGTTATCCGCTGGCATCGTATGCCGAGGAGACGCGCCGTGGTCGCTCGCGATCGTCCGTTTCGGACGTCGAGCTTGAGTTCGCGGCTCGCGAGGAACGCTCCAGGGCTAACGAGAGGCTGGCAGCCACCGAATCGGGGCAAGCCTCCACCGCGGATAGATCGAGCTCGTCCAGGCAACATAGTCACCGGGAAGCTTCGGAGTCCGATGTGATCTATGACAAATCTACCGACGAGGATGTCTCGAGGCCCAGGGACGTCGCCAGGCTACGACCGCCGTTGGCCGCAGCGGCGGGCACCTCTGCCGATTCCGGGACCGGCGACTCGGGAAGCGCCGAGATCCAGGTGGATCCGCTCGGTACTCCTCGCGCGGCGACCGCTGACGAGATCTCCGACGACAGGGCTGGGAACGAGCCGGAGAACGGCGCCGCCGCTGGCAAGTCGGCCGTCAAGACGCCGACCGGTAACAATAAGCAAACGGTGAAGCTGTTCACGAAGGAGAGCCTCGACAGGCTGGAGAACAGAACCGTGCAGCTCGTTAGAGATTATGGCTTTCAACCGAAGAGACGAATGTCCGTTGAGGATGGCGCGGTGCTTCCAAACAAATACGAACCGTTCCCGACCGATCTTTACGGTAGGCCGCTCGAGGAAATCGACAACTTTATATACGACGAGGTAAGTACTTTGTCGCGCTATCTTGGTTCATGTTGCACGCTTTCTCGTTCGGCCGTTAACTTCCATCACTGATATTGAACCGCAAAGCCAATGGAGAACAGTGGTATAGGTAAACGATTGTGTCGGACAAAGGGGAGAATTAAAGTGAAAGAAGCGCGAGAGCGCGGTTGGCGGGGAGGGGGGAGTGGGAGGGGATTAAAAATTTGACCGTTAGAATCGATGGCACCAATCTGGTACGATTGAGAATGAGAAGAGTCGCGACTCGATCGTTTCGGCCTGAAACAGGAAATTGGAAAGAAGGAAACCATTTTCGAGTGTCGGCGAATATAAATTGTTCCCTTGACGAATCACCAAGTCTGAATAGAATATTCCGATCACCGTGGAATGATTTAGAAACAGAGCGGGATAATTTATTTTCTTTTACGATTTTTCGCTCCCTTTCTGTATCTGTAGTGCATTAGGACTTTCTAAAACTAGGATTGTCCAAAAACACTTATAGAACATTCTTGGAGGAAATCTTTTCCCTCGTTGACTCTGCTTTCTATAACTAACAAAATTAATTTCTAGGGTAAAGAAATCAGCGATTGCTGGCATTGCGTATATCTTGGGTTGAGCATTTTTTAAGTACTAAAGATAAAAAAAACCGTAAATGCGTTAAATTTTTATATTTTGTAGTTCAAACGTTCGTGATTTTTCTGAAAAAGAAGGAAAATAATCAACGTTGACGAAGTAGATGTTCTATTATTCGAAGGATCACATGCCCTTAATCCGAATAGCGAAAGTTACTGCCGTATGAATCTTTTAAATGGTTCTGTTGACTGCTAGCTTTAAACTTCTAAGGATAAACTTGCATTACTGACTGTAGCAGAACGGTAGAAAACGTGGACAGAGCTCTAAATCCGATAAGAATTATAAATCTCGTGCGACACATCTCGGGTCGCGCCTGTATTCGACTTTACTCGATTTACTCGCATCGCGCTCTACGGTGAATTCCCAATTTCTGCTCATTTAAGAGGTAACTCATCGTAAAGAAAGTGTAAAAAATTTTGTTCGTCATTAAAATTTGCAGAGTAATTGATTAATTCTTTAATAATAGAGATTTCAAGACATTTCAAGATGTTTAACTTTTAGTAATTTGTAATTAAATACAATGCTCTAAATGTCCGTATTTCTGCTCACGAAAAATAGCGATGTACGTATTTCTACTCACCATTTGTACCAATTTCAGCTCACATAATATGTTACCTTTTCACGTTAAAATAAATTACATCTTTTATGGAGAGGTTTTATAACGCAACAGTAAAGCCTAAAATAATGATAAAAAAAAAATAAATTGCCTTCGAATAGAAATGGGGGTTACAGCATACATTGAATAGTGAGGTTATGTTACTATAAGTGTGGTGTGTAGAAATGCGGACATGACCGTGATTCACTTGACCCTAAACCTACTCACCTATTTTCTACTTAAAAAAATTAAAAATAGTAAAAAATCTAAATCCAGAGCACAATACAGTATATGGTTTTGTTATTAAATAAGAACTCTTACTGGAAAAACTATTTTCTGCCCAATTATCGGATACCAATAGTGACGCTGTTCCTTAGCACAACCAGCTAGAATACGATCGAAAAATCACGAGTCCCTCGTTTTAAAAGTTTTTTGTTGCTTATGCTGCACTTTTTTAGCCCCAACCTTGTGCAACACGCGCGTAAATATAATTTAGAATTATTTTGTTACGTTACAAACGTAACGCTAATAATAATAAGAAAAATACGAAACGAACAGAAATTGGGACATTTACCTTATATCATGGGATAGCTCCCAACTCCCCAGCATGCACTCGAGCATTTCCCGACGCATGTAAATCATTCGCGTGTAATTTCGTAACTTTTACCTTGCCCAGATATCTGACGGGTGGCCAGGTTCTCGGGTAGTTCAGGTACCAGCGTCGAATCAATAACCATAAGTTGCAGGCGGCACGTTTCCTTTACTCTTCTCTAGAATAGTTACTCCCTGTAAAGGCCTCTGTGCGTGGCATACGGATCGTGCACTCTCGATTTCGCCTGTTTCAGACATTTTGCGTGGTGTCGAAGAGATTTCGTAAAAATTACATCCATAGATTCACGGCGACGAGCAGTTGGTTCATATTCTCTCCATGGAATCCTATAAGGCGGTACTGTATCTTCCTAAGCACGAATCAGTACTTCGATTATATGGTCATGGCTACGATAATATTAAATTGTGCCTTCCTCGCCATGACAGAAACCATCGAGGAAGCTGAGTAAGCATAACATTCCCACGCCGGATCCGCGAGTCTCCTGAACAAATGGACCCGCACGTTTGCCCCTCTTTCTTTTCCAGATATATATTCTTAGCTATATACACCGCCGAAATGGTGATCAAGTCGATAGCCAAGGGATTTGTGCTCAATAAGTACACCTATCTACGAAATCCATGGAACTGGCTGGATTTCGTGGTGATCACCAGCGGATACGCTACAATAGGGATGGAAGTAGGGAATCTAGCCGGGCTGAGGACGTTCCGAGTATTGAGGGCCCTCAAAACCGTTTCAATATTGCCTGGTAAGATAGTAAGGGGAGAGGCGTACTTAACCGCTTAACAAACTGTCGCATCCGAGCTACGTAACATTTAAGACACCACTTATCGATCACCGCTTTTTTTAACTGCTCGATCATGAATTAATAAACGACTTCGTGATCAATGATGATATTAACACATCGTGCCCATTCATGCGCGTAATTATTCCCCATCGGGTCCGGCCTATCTTTCGAAAAGCTCGACGAGCTCCCCCTATTTATGAAGAGGCGACGCGATCGTGATTGTACGACGTCTCCGTTTCAGGCTTGAAAACTATCATCAACGCATTGTTACATAGTTTTAAGCAGCTTGCCGAAGTGATGACGCTCACGATCTTCTGTCTAATGGTGTTCGCACTTTTCGCCCTGCAAGTTTACATGGGCGAGCTTCGGAACAAGTGTGTAAAAAATATAGAGTCTAATGATACGCAAATCGACTGGAACGAGTACGTAACACCTGTAATATGTGTAAAATAAAAACGATGGTAGCTCGTGCTCATACATATGCATGTTTGTATAAACGCGAGAGACAATGGCTCGTTCAGTCTCGAGAGACGTTAACCGATACCTTGCGCCGTCCACAGGTGGACTTGGAATTCGTCCAACTGGGCATTCGACGAAGATGAGGAGCCAATAATTTGCGGGAACGCGACTGGCGCCAGGTTGGCCGATGCTTGTTTGTTATCGCGCGCCACTGCCTTAAATGACATTCTCGATTTTAACGTGGGAAACTTTGCTTTCCAGGCACTGCAACGAGAGCTACATCTGCCTTTGTGTTGGACCGAATCCAAACCACGGGTTTACAAACTTCGATAATTTTCTGTGGTCGATGCTTACCACGTTTCAACTGATCACACTGGATTACTGGGAAGACGTCTACAATAAGGTATCCTGTCGCCGCCGACCCTTCTCTACTCGCACATTTCCCAGACTGATTACATTGCTAAGGGGTGTCTACGCGAATCCATAGGTATTGTCGGCGTGCGGACCTATCAGCGTCTCGTTCTTCACGGTGGTCGTGTTTTTCGGCTCGTTTTATTTAATCAATCTGATGCTGGCGGTCGTTGCGCTCAGCTACGAGGAGGAAGCAGAAATTACCAACGAGGTACGTGATTATATTAAAGGCTCCTTCAAACGAGACACTCGGTAGTCGGGCGATTGGTGTTCTAGATACAGCCACACACTCCACAACCACTACCGAAACATCGATGACTCTCTGACGTCAGTCTCGCACATTTCCCACCCTTCTTTCTCACTTGCCGCGTTATAACATCTCATTGCTGCAGATAGGAAGAATGCCGGATACATCGGGTCACGCCATAAGTAATGTTGTTCTTTTCTTCTTTTTTTTTTTCATTCTGCCTCGAGAAAGTCTGACGCATTGTTTATGCAGCGTGCACGTGCAAAACATTCCGACGTGCCTTTGAAAGGGGCGTCCTTTCTTCCGACTAAATCGAGCATTAAAAGTGTCCCTGACCTATATCTTCGTCACAAAAAGAAGATTGGAGGATGAACCCCAGCGAGACTCGGTACATGCGCGAGCTTGAAAAGGCGCGATACAGTTACCGATGCCGTCGGAGACACTCGCGAAGAGTATGTCGGCATGATCTTCAGAATTTTGACACGGTGCTTCTGACCTTTTTGACAGCGCGGTTTCCGGTCGCCCGAGACAATTCGATAACGGAACTCGAGAGAGAGAGAGAGTTTAGTTGACGCAAAACCAAAGTTTATGACACGATAGTGTGGAGAGCCTGAATTCTGTCGGCAACTTTGCGCGCCGACACTTAGGTGCAAGAGATTGAAAAAGTATTTAGCGAAACTAGGAAAGTGGATCCCACTGTCCCCTTTGTTCGAGACACTGTCGAGGGACTTGCCACTGAAGATGAGAAATATGAATTAGATTCTAATCCTAAACCATTGAGGCAACGAGCTTTTGTAAGATGAACGAGCCGTAGCTTGTGTAAGATGAGAACTACATGCAAAGGTTTTATTGTGCCTTTAATGGTATATATGAGATGCGATTGATTTTGAACGTTTAAAACAGAAGCAGGCTATTATGGCTAGTATCTATACCTAGTAATTGGACAATTCTGATGAAATCTTCTTGAGAACATCATTGTCATTAGTGAATCTTTTTCCATTCTGACTAAATACCAAGAAAAATTAAAGGGGATAGTGTGGATAAGCACTTGCAGCCTGGACCCCTGCTCAGAAGGCCCCCCAGGACCCCATCCTTAAAAAAATTTATCTCTCAAAACATTTGCCAGCTGGGCCTTTTTTCTTAAATACACCACTGGATCAGCACTCTAATCCAGAAGAGTGAAATATTTTTAACAAAGGATTTAATAAAAAATGCAAGACGTCCGTACATCGTTGATTAGCCATCCTTTTAATTCTAAATTTGAAATTGACATTACTTGTGGGATGGCTCGGTTGTTATCAATTTTTCAACCTCTGTAGGAAACACCGCGAACCCTTGTCGATTGGAACGCAACTTCGTGGGTTTGTAGAGAGACGCAAGACAAGAACAACGGTATATTTACTCCCATAACGGTATAGGCACTCCCACTTTTTCGCGTACAACTCTTAAAGTACAAGAGACAAAAAAGATGTTTCAAACAAAAGTTTAATGGCGCACTAAGCGCTGCAAACTTGCGTTAACAAAATTTTGAAAAAACGTTTTCTTTCGTCAGGTATTTTTTTTTAAACTCTTATCAAAATTTTAGCAACGCAGGTTTGCACCGCCTATTTTACCATTACACTTTTGCTTGAAACACTTTTTGTCCTTGTCTCGAGTCACTCCATAAACCAACGAAGTTGCGTTCCAATCGGTGAGTAAGTGATCGCGGTGTTCCCTTGGAGTGCCTCGCCTGAAATCCGCCTAATTCTTTACTTTTGTACTACTCCTTCTTACCTTCCTTCGAATCGGTAGGAACGAAGGAAAGACTTAACCGACCATCGCGAGGACTCGACGTTTAGTTTCGACCCGACAAAGATCAACGTGAAGACTCTTGCCAAAGAGAAACAAAAGAAATTGGACGCGAGGAAAGGCGTTCTTCTGAGCAGTTACACGCGCAAGAAGACGCGGAAGAGAAGACGCGCGAGGAGCACTGCCGGAGCTGGCTCAGCTGGCCAGGATAAGAGTGGCTCTGTGCCAAGCAGGTACGTTCATAGCAGATATATTTCGACAATCTTTCAAGACACTTTCACTGTTTTTATTATCTGTGCGCTGGCCAGATCGGTGACACCGAGTCCAAGTCCAAGTCCAAGGCATTCGGCAGTTCATCGACCGTCTCACTTACTTCTGCAAAATGTCAGTCCACGGACAGTGGAGAACAACGCGGTTCATCGATTGGCGCCGAATCGTGGGATGCTTCACTCCAGGCAGGCGAGCAACAACAGTAATCAGCAATCGTCGCTGGACGACTCGGGGGTGGTCGACGATCACGACGGCGACGATGTCACATCCGTGGAGGAGCACGACAAACGGGATCACAGAGAGTCGAGGCACGATTGGCAGGAGAAAGTACCCAGCAATAATAATGATGCCGATGTGATCGTCGAGCCCGATGCCAGGGCCAGAGCAAGGGCTGGCGCTGATACCGAGGCGGAGACCCCCAGCGAACGTGAAAGATCGCAGCCTACTCGGTCCGGCTATCTTCGAGCATCCACGAACGTCCCCACGTCTCTTGGTACTACAACCGCTCGAGAAATCAGGGTGTTTAAATGCAATGGCGTCAAGACGAAGAAACAAATGTATACCTTGCCGCCAGAATATTTATCGCACATTGTTATTTTAGGTAAGACAGAAACAACTCATAAGTCTATATGTCTGTACAGATAAGTCACCCGGATCTCGAGTTACTCGTAAACTTCTCGTGTCGCGAGATAGTGTCTGAAAGCAAAGTTGAGTGGTATTTGAAAAGAACACGCAATACACGAAGCATTTACTACTTTGCCATTTTATCAAAGAAGCTGTTAAAGCATATGAAATCAAAATTTAATAACAGCAAAGTATAGTGAAATAAATTTTTCTGAAATTTATTAAGTTACTCTTATATTATACAAAAAATTGAAAAAGATTGCTTTTAATTGGATTTATGTTTTTTTTTTATAGCTTCAATGTGAGAAAGCACACATTACGAGTAACCATTTCATGGTGGCCGAGTCAGACGACTCGATCTGTATATTAACAAATCGATAATTGTAATTTCTCATTCCGAACTCTGTTGTCCATAGACGATCTTCCGGATAGAAACTGCGAGAAGTGCATACAATGCTGCATAGATTACGAGGGCTGGCTACGGTTTCAGAATTGCCTGTACAAGGTAGGTACATGAAAAAGGTAAAAGTAGCGTCGAGAGGGGAGCGTCTTCGAAAGGAACGCAAGTGTTTTCGGAAGGGGTTCGATATTCGTTGCGTCTTTTGGGGTAATGTTCGCGAGCATTAATGAATACCGAACGGCGGCTAATAGATATGTATATGTACACACGTAACGCTAGCATGCGCGCAAAAGAGAAATAGAAAAGAGAAATAGAGAGAGAGAGAGATTGAGAGAGATAGAGAGAGAGAGAGAATAGAAAAAGCAAAAACATAACAAATAGATGGAAAACGCTCGACTCTCGATTGACGAGTGGCTCGTATCTAGGTAGTGAGAGATCCGCTATTCGAGTTGACGATCACACTTTGCATCGTCCTGAATACCGGCTTCTTGGCGATGGAGCATCACGGAATGAGCGAGTCGATACGACAGGCGCTCAACATCGGTAATAAAGTGTTTACCAGTATCTTCACCTTCGAATGCTTGCTGAAGCTGTTGGCGCTGAGCAAAGACTTTTTCGCCAACGGGTGGAACAATTTCGATTTGATAATAGTGTCAGCGTCTCTGATAGATCTTACCTTCGAGCTGGTAGACGGTCTCTCCGTGATACGCGGGCTGAGGCTTCTGCGTGTCTTAAAGCTGGCGCAATCCTGGACGACGATGAAGGTTCTGCTGAGCATTATCATCTCGACGATCGGCGCGCTCGGGAATCTCACCTTAGTTCTGGTGATCGTGATTTACATATTCGCCGTGATCGGCATGCAGTTGTTCAGCAAAGACTACACCCTGGACAAGTTTTACCCGGACCCGGTGCCGCGGTGGAACTTCAACGATTTCTTTCACTCGTTCATGATGATATTCCGCATACTGTGCGGCGAATGGATCGAACCCCTGTGGGACTGCATGCGAGCGGAAGAGGTGGACGGGCCGGGGACTTGCTTCGCTATATTCTTGCCTGCCCTCGTGATGGGTAACTTCATGGTGCTAAATCTCTTCCTCGCTTTGCTGCTCAACAGCTTCAACTCCGAGGAGCTGAAGCAGAAGAAAGAAGAAGTCGGCGAGGACTCGAAGCTTGCCAGATCGTTCGATCGCATTCGCTCGATCATACGGAAGAATAAATGCTCGCGCATGGGTGTTGGTAAAGCGAGGGGAAAGGACGCACGCCTGGAGAAGATCGTGAGGCGCGTGATGGATCGATCGGACAACGAGACCAAGTACGCCATTCAAGAGACCGTGCTCAGCCTCCCGAAGGACAACGTCTACAACAGGTCGTACCAGGAGAGCCTGAATCAGCCTGTCTTCACTTACGACCCGATGTACGATCAGTCGCAACTGGAGGAGGAGAAATATGAACAGTGGGAGAACGAGCCGGAGAGGGATGGGGAGTCGCAGTACGACGAAAGTGGTTCCATCAAGGGGAAGCAGTCCGAGTCGAAAGAATGTTATTCGGAGGAATGCCAAGATCCCGAGGGCGCGAAAGACTCGTCTGCGAGCAAAGTGCCCACGGAAGAGAGGACTGCGATGCTGCCGCAAGAAGATCCGTTTCCTAAACGCGAGGATCGAGTACCGAAACGACCGTGGCACGCGCTCGTCAGCTACGTCGACGAGCTCACCGTCGGCGGCAGAAGAGACAGTAAAGGGAAGTACACAGATGGCATGGGATCCTTCCCAGGATTTGGGAGGAGCAAACCACTCAAAGAACCGCAGGATTGCTTGCCACGGCAGTGTTATCAAAAGTAAGGAAAGCATGTTTTCTTTAGTCGCATACATAATCCTTTCGCTGATGCGGGCAGGGTCGATACACGTATCTCTTCTGCCTACCCCTTTGTTCCCACGAGTAAGCAAATAGATTACGAAATCTTCACCTCGTTATGCAATTTATCACTTGCCAGCGTTTAAGAGGCCATGGCCATGGCGTGATGTCAACCTCGCGCCAGGGAAAGGGTTAGCTTTATTTGCTGTCATGCGAGAAGAGTAAAAATGGCCATTGGGGTACTGCGATAGGGACGAGTGTTTTTAAATTGGGAATGGGTTAAAAACGTAAGGGATCAGGGATGTATTACACACATAATTAAGCATAATTCCTGTGTTTTAAGCAGGGTGGCGTTTCCAGCTTATCCGCTTCTATTGCCCAACGAACTATAGTCATATCTTTTTCCCTCCTAGTTTTAAATAATATAACAAAAGTCCCCATCGATCTGACATCCCCTAAAAATTTTACAGAGGTTTGAAGATAAAAAACCTGTTTTTCACGAAAATCTCGTTAGCTATCAGTTTTACGACAAAAATAGTTATTATAAGATTTATAGCTTAGGAAATTCTATACAAAAAAGGTTGTACGAGTTTTTTTCGTAGGAGTAACCATTTCCATGTATGACGGGTTACCAAGTTTCAACCCTCACACTTTCGACAAAAAATTCAAAAAATTCTGAAACTTCATGAATATGCAGGGGATTTCCTCCCTATTATAACACAATTTTTGTTGTCCAAATTCCCTCTAAGGGGGTGAAATTAACCCCTGAAAATTCGTATATTTTTCAATTTTATATTATAACTCGCGAACTGTATAATAGATAGTTAAAAAGTTTCAAGATAAAAGTTACTTCTTGTAATTAGATCTATCGTTTGAAAAACAAATTATTTTACAGTTCACGAGTTATAACAAAATCGGAAAATAACCGGATTTTCAGGGGTCAATTCCACCCGGTTAGAGTGAATTTGGGCAGCAAACAAAAATTGCATTGTAATCAAGAGGAAATTTCCTACATATTCACAAGACTTCAGAATTTTTTGAATTTCCGGGTTCGGGATGTTCCCTTGTATGATTTGCTTATAGTTTTTATCTCATCAAAAAACCATTCGTCTCGTTCGTAACTCCCCCAGGCCATACTCATCTCATCTGGCTGGCGAATAACCATAAAAACGTTATCTATACAGGTGTAGCTGCATCAATCGATGCATGGAAACATCTATCGGCAAGAAATGGATCAGACTCCGCACGGTGGTTCTCTCGGTGGTCGACACCCCAGGATTCGAATGGATGATATTAGTTTTAATTTTCGCATCTTCCATAACGCTCTGTTTCGAGGATATTTACCTAGATGACAATCCTTTTTTGAAGAAAATCCTCTATTGGACCAATCTTGGCTTCTGCGCGCTTTTCAGTTTCGAGATGCTGCTGAAATGGCTAGCTCTGGGCTTCTGCAAATATTTCACCAGTTTTTGGACGATCTTGGATTTTATAATCGTCTTCGTAAGTAGAAACGTAAATGCGTCGGCAGCATCGATATCGATCGTCTGTGTACGTTTGCGTGTATGTGCGCCAGGGACGCGCATATGTATGTACGTAAGCGCGAGCGCATGTGGTTACGAATCTTTACGTCCATCGTTGGCTGCATGGATTTTTCGTTAATTGCCGATCGCCACTCCCGCGTCCGCGGTTTCGCTGTCTGTGTCACTATCTTTGCTCATTTCCGTGCGTTTCTTTCTGAATTTTTCATATGTATCGCCTTGCGGAATCAGGTACGTGTAAAATTAATATGTTGCCCCTACCGCACCTCCGACCCTCTGATTTTTCTCCCCTGCCTCTGGCTTACTTCGATTCACCGCACTTCTTTCAACTCGGCACAACCACTTCTCTCTTTCCACGGCAAGTGATTTGTCCCGGCCGTATTAGTTGCCCCGAAGCTTTTTAATTAATTTACATTCTGCAATTAATTATGCAGTGCTCGCTGATTCACGATAGAAAACATTACCCAAGGCTGATATTTCTCAAAATAAAGGGAAAAGTGTTGGTAATATAGGTTCCAAAATCACCCGTTCTCGACTTGCTACGTAAAAATTATTTATTTACTTATTAACGAGAATTCTAAACTCGCGGTTTTGGTTTATCTAAGTATAAAATGGTGTGGAGTGTATTATACCCCTCGAACGTCATTTAAATAGGGAAGACAAAAGAAATACTTGACAACTCGAGAATAATTCACTCTCGGATCCATATTTACTAGGGCTATTTTTTTTTCTTCGAGGAATATTACGCGTTTGCAAAATTGGTACTGTGAATTTATAGCAGCCTGTATAAAACCGTGTAATTTTTATTTTTGCAGGGTATTTCGTTGACTTTATTATGAGAAGTCTTTGCGAATATGTATATTCACGACGTTCGAATAACTTTTTAATTGCTTAAATTTTTTTAAACCCTTCTCAACAACGTAAACTGTGGTATAGCCTGAGATTTTTAATGAAATGGTTGGTTAATTCGTATATCTTCGTAAAATTTCCGTTAATCAGTAGCAAGCTTCGGGGGTCCAGAAGCCAATCCGTGTAATTTAATCCATTAGCAATAAAACCAAGATTTACGCTGTTTGTGCTTTGAATAATTTTGCCTAGTAATTCAGTGGTCAATATAAGTACCGTCATTTATTTATAGTGAATAATTGATTTATCAACTGAAGGTTTGAACGATAAAGAAGTTTTTGAACTACGTAACTCATTTTCAGGGTAAGTTGGATTTACACTGATTGACTTCTGAACCCTCCAATTACGTACATATCGTACGAAGAGAAACAGTAAAGAGCGTAAGGGGAAGTGATCAGTTTATGGCCAGACGCGGTCTGTAATCAATACGTTAGGAGTAATATTTCCCCCCAATTTTTCATACGTGAATTATATTAAAAACTGTTTCAAGTAACAATTATTTACTTTTGTAATAAAGTCGTCGAAATGCCTTGCATATTAACCATTTAAACATTATTATTACTTACAGCCAGCTTTTCTAATTCTTTTATGCACTGCTCTTTGTGTTTTACTAACTCTTATGCAATTTCACGAATTTATTTGCGTTATTGGGAACATTTCTTTTATTTAAGAAATACCATTGCACGAAAAGTACATATTTTTTTCACGTAAAACCAGGAATGAACTGTGATATAACTTGAGAATCAGAAATGGAATTGCTGACAAATTTGTAAAGGTGAAGCTTTCGCTAATTTGAACAACTTTTAATGAAAACAAATTTCAAAATAACAAATATAATAAAAGGTATTGTAAGCTACTGGAATGGATGGTTTCATACAAAAGGGCATACTTCCATACTTTTGTTTTTGTATCCAAAATTAACGTTTCCAAAAACGGAACCTTTTAAGAAAATATTTTAATCCGTACTTTTGATGCATTTTTACACGATGCATCATCCTTTCTCCCAGTTCTAGCACGAACTTATAAATTCTGTACCACACCATGATTGATATTTGCGATTTAAATATGAACGAAGCGTGGAATTTAGGAGCCAAGACAAATGGGGTACCAGTTAGAATGGATTGCCTGTTGTTTCTGGCACATTTTTCATCTGAAATAAATGGAAGATCTCTCTGCATTGTTCTACGTATAGCACTTTGAGAATTATTCCGATTCACAAAAGCTTTGGAAATCGTTACAAGTTTCGCAATAATTCCTTGAAGAGTTTCAAGTAATAAGAAATCCTCTCACGAAATTATAAACAGTCACTCGACATTAGCTTTACATACCTATTTTACCTTCGTAGTGAATAATCATTTTAGTGTACATCTTAGATATCGCTTCGCTTCACACTATGCACATTCTTTCTTATTTTTCACTACCTTCTGCTACATATTTAAACAAACTAGTTACTGAATCACATTTTCATTCAATTACTTTCTACTTCGTCCATGCTACAAATCGAACACTTTGTAAAATACAGAATTACTGTTCTTTTTTTATATTCTCTCTACAATATTTGTCCCTTGTTCCATCTTTCTTATGATTAGACTGAATATGTTCGCAGTAGAAAGTTTGTCACGTTCGAGCAGCATGTTATTCTCCCCGAATGAAGAAGGAACCCAAGCTCCTTTAACAATTGTAACGCTCTATTTCTTAAACAGGTATCGACATTTAGTCTGTTGATAGAAGAGAACGAAAACTTGAAAGTGTTAAGGTCACTGAGAACGTTGCGAGCACTGAGACCGCTGAGAGCGATATCGAGGTGGCAAGGCATGAGGGTGAGTCCGAGCTGGCAACGAGTCGTAGAACCGTAAGGTGTACACGCTGCAGTAGATGTCCGTTGTTGGCTTGAAAGTAATGCTAGAAGTGTCGCTTTCTTTTCTTATTAGATTGTAGTGAACGCGTTGATGTATGCGATACCCAGTATATTCAACGTGCTCCTCGTCTGTCTCGTGTTCTGGCTGATATTTTCTATAATGGGTGTACAATTTTTCGGCGGCAAGTTTTTCAAATGCCTGGACGAGTACGGTGAACTGTTAGATATATCGGTGAGTACAGGCTTGTCCTCTTTTCTTCTTTCAACCGAGGAGGAAAAGGGGAAGGTGCTCGGCGAGCTATGAACCGTACAGATGGATGACTGATGGGCGAACGTCGATCCTCTAGATTGTAAACACGAGAGACGATTGCCTGAGAAAGAATTACTCTTGGGAGAATAGTAAAATTACTTTTGATCACGTGGGAATAGCCTACCTGGCACTATTCCAAGTAGCCACCTTCGAGGGTTGGATGGAGGTGATGCAGGACGCGGTTGACGCGCGTGGTATTGACCTTCAGCCTCAGAGAGAAGCGAACATCTATGCGTATATCTACTTCGTGATATTCATCGTTTGCGGCTCCTTTTTCACGCTGAATCTCTTTATCGGAGTAATTATAGACAACTTTAACATGCTGAAGAAAAAGGTAAGCGTCGAACGGGGCCATCGCGCAGAACCGTTCGCGAGACGCGTCTGTTATAAATTAGGCGCGCCGCCCCGACGCGCGAAGCAAAACGTTCCTTTTCTTCCCCCTTTTCTCATTCTTACTTCCAGTACGAGGGTGGGGTGCTAGAAATGTTTTTGACCGAGAGTCAAAAGCACTACTACACTGCCATGAAAAAGCTCGGCCGTAAAAAGCCGCAAAAGGTGATAAAGCGTCCGATGAATCAGGTCCTCGCAATGTTTTACGACTTGTCGAATTCACGCAGGTGAGCCACCGAAACTGCTTTCAAACGTAACCGAACTGTCTTTCTTTTTTTTTTCTTTCTTTTTTCCCGGGGATATCTTTAAATCTGATTGCGATTCCCACGCACGCGCCGTTCAACCCAACCGACTGTAATAATATTTCCAGATTCGAGATAGCGATTTTCATTTTGATATTTCTCAACATGCTGACAATGGGGATCGAGCATTACGGTCAGCCTCATCCGATCTTCTTCGTCCTCGAAGTGTCCAATGCATTTTTCACGACCGTGTTCGGCTTAGAGGCGATCGTCAAGATAATAGGACTCCGTTATCATTATTTCACGGTGCCGTGGAACTTGTTCGACTTCCTGCTAGTGCTGGCATCGATCCTAGGGATATTGATGGAGGATATTATGGTAGACTTTCCGGTGTCCCCGACGCTCTTGCGGGTGGTGAGAGTGTTCAGAATCGGTAGAATCTTAAGGCTCATTAAAGCTGCGAAAGGTATTCGCAAGCTGCTCTTCGCTCTGGTGGTCAGTCTTCCAGCGCTGTTCAACATCGGTGCACTCTTAGCTCTGATTACTTTTATCTATGCCATTATCGGCATGTCGGTCTTTGGCCACGTTAAAAAGCAGGGCGCGCTCGACGACATGGTTAGTACTAATCCCACCAATCTCACTCGAGCGCTAACGCTTAGCTCTTCCTAAAGCTAATAGCACTCCCGGAAGCTATCCGAATACGCGCACTACCGATCGCCACGCGCTCGCACCTTTTCCGTCAATCTTTCTTCTGCCTTTTCTTTAGGTAAATTTTGAGACTTTCGGTAGAAGCATGCAATTACTGTTTCGATTAATGACGTCGGCCGGTTGGAACGACGTTCTGGAATCTTTGATGGTACAACCGCCTGAATGCGATCCGACTCCTACTAGCCGGCAGCTGAACGGGAATTGCGGATATCCTCTCTTAGCGATTACTTATTTTACTTCCTTCATCATAATCAGTTACATGATTGTTATCAACATGTACATCGCCATTATCCTCGAGAACTTTAATCAAGCTCATCAGGAGGAGGAAATTGGTATCGTCGAGGATGATTTGGAAATGTTCTATATCCGATGGTCCAAGTAAGAATCTTGTTCGTATAACGTGCAAAGAATCTCGTAGTGCAGCCAAGAGAGCAGCGATTTCTCGTGCAAAAATAAGTCACGGGCGTGGAATAAATTGCTTCCTTCTCCGAGGCCTTGTTTTCGCTAGAGAATTCATTGCAAAAGTCTGCCGGGTGCGCACGTACTTGTTTCAATGCCACGTTTTACACAACTTCAAGATCGAACAAAATAATCAAATTTTATTTATTTATATTGTTGAATTATTTAGTTATTATTGTTAAATACAGCTGGGTCTATTAAGTTAAAGATGCATGGACTCTGATCCGGGCAGTTGTTCTTTCGGATGCTTTAATACATTTTTGTTTTAAAGGCTAAAGGCGTTCTATGGTTTTGCGGTACACTGTTGCTTTAACGTGACTTCGTAAGTAAAAATCAAAAGAATTTGTAGATGCTCTGATCTTGCAGGCTTATTTGTCTTTCTAGTACGCTGAATCCATTATTAATATCATTTCTGCTAATTCTTCTCTACTAACACATGCTGGAGCGCCATCGTATTGAAAATATAATCGTTGAATAATGCAAAATTTATGTTATTATACAAAATTACGTTGCATTTTATCTTAAATATATTTCTTTGATTCGTAAAACAATTTAACTATTTTAAACTGGAGCTAGCTCCAGCCGTACAAACGACAACCACAGCAAAGACCATAATAGAATTATAAAAATTGTCAATGTCTGCTGAAATCAATACTCATGAAAACAGACGCAAATTAAAACTACAGATTACGCTAGTGCCAAATAGTATACGCGTTCTCGTGCGACTTATACAGGATGTTCGACTGCAGGTGGGGACCTTTTTAGGGGGTGATTCTACGGGCCAAAATAAGACGAAAATCTCAAATGACGAAATTACGTTTGAGGCTTCGTTTCCGAGTTATTAATTATTGAAAATACACTGGCGCAAGGGACTTATCGTTGGACTACGGTCCCCGCTGTCAGCCCCTTGCAGTAGCGTAAGTCCCTTGCGTCAGGCCGCTTTTTACGCGTATCTTCAACAATTAATAACTCGGAAACAAAGCCTCGAATGCAATTTCATCATTCTTGATTTTCCTCTTATTTTGGCCTGTAGAATCGCCCCCTACAAGGGCGCCCTCTCGCAGTCAAATACACTGTACACTGGATTTTCTCGTAGACAAAGCTTTAGATGAAAAGAAATTCATTCCGCGGTATCGACATATTTTTACACAGGAAGTCGCTCCTTTCCCGGCTGTACTACGAACTCTTTCCCACATTGTGTATCTTCCCCTTTTCTCCTTCATAACTCCTTGGATGTGCTAACACGTACAAAATTATGACTTTTCCATAGGTACGATCCGCACGCAACACAATTTATAAACTTTTCCCAGTTGAGCGATTTCATAGCGAGCCTAGACCCGCCATTAGGAATATCGAAGCCTAACATGGTCGCGTTGGTTAGCTTCAATCTTCCTATCGCGAAGGGTAATAAGATTCATTGTCTGGACATTCTGCACGCACTTGTCAAGCACGTTCTCGGACACGTCGAGGAGTCCGAGGACTTCCGAAAGTTACAAGAACAGATGGATCTTAAGTTCAAGAAGCAATTTCCTACCCGCAAGGAACTCGAGATTGTTTCTTCGACGAGGATCTGGAAACGCCAGGACAAAGCCGCCAGATTGATTCAGCGCACCATTAGGGAATACATAGCGTGAGTGAATGCTTCGTCCCGAGACAGTAATTGGGTTGTATATTGGGTGGAAGAAGTACAGTGTGCTTTCTAAAGTACATTGACACCTTTAGTGGCGTCGGTGTGTATTCATGCCGAGGTATTTACACCCTCGTCACGGTTTTGGCGTTCATTCGTGCCAATATTTTCTGGAAAGTATCGAAAATATTTCCCCAGTGTCCCCGAATGTTTGCTCGGGGCAAGTTAAGCAAAACCGCTCAGAAAGGCTTGACCAACTTGGAGGGACATTTCTCAAAACCTTACGCCGCTTAAGGTGTTAAAACGCCTCTCCCTTTTAAGGATGTATCGGACGTACAATATTAGACAAAAGGGGACGGTCATGTGATACCTGTGGTACACAAATATGTATGTGTATCAGTGCTGGATTAACCAATAAATAAAATAAGCCATAGGACATCGGGAGAAAGGGAGGCACGATAGAAATTTTCCAAATTTCAAAATCTAACTTTTGTTGGGAATACTTTTCAGTCAAATCATCGGAAATGTCTAAGAAATCGTACATCGCGTTGAAGTAACCACCTTGTATAAGGAGGCCTCAAAACCTTTTAAGTGCTTAGGGCCTTTAAAATTCTTAATCCGGCCCTGATGCGCCGTTTTTAAGTCCCAGGGTTTAAGTGGGCTGTAGCGTTCACTGCTTACCAATCTCACTATATTTCTTCCGCCCAATACATCGATGATTACTAAGGAGAATTCTTGTGTTCAGAGCGAAGAAGGAACGCGAGAGGATGGCGCAGGAAGTGGATTCCCAGACGCAAACGTCGAGTCCCGGTGTTGGGAACGAGGGTAGGGGCGGGGGTGGATGGAGTGGTAAAGTGTCGGCTTTTCTACATGTGCATAGAGGTAGCCGAGCCAGTAGCCGCAAGTCCTCGAGGGCCAGCGACGCCAGCGATTTCAGCGAGCTCGGTACCGCGTCAGCGTGGCTTTTTCCAAATTTACCTTTGCTGTTGCTCTCCGGCGCCACCGGTACTCATGAGGACCTGCCTCCTCCCGCTCTAACCGTATCCCGTCCCTCACCGACCGCGGAACAACAGTCGTTTGCCGGTTCCTCCGTTGCTAATGCTTCTTCCTCGGATCAACATGCCAGGTTCGCTCCTCTTCTTTTTCTATCTTCCTAGATCTACTGAAATTTCTCGTCCACTTGTATGTAACATGAGTTACCTCGTTCAACTCGTCATTTGAAATTGTTTCTTCAATAGGCAAGACGAGTTAACTCTTAATTTATTTCTGGTTATCACCGCGGAGGCAGTATACCTACTTTCTGATGTTTTTTCGCTTCCTTTTTGCTTTTGTTTTTGTTTTAACAGTTTTAACTAGAGCTCTAACTTTTGGACCCATCGGGTACCCGTCTACACAAAACAACTTCAAGCCATTGAATATGATATTGTTCGATCATTTCTGCCTAACATCAAACAATACCACAGATAATACAACGTTCAATTGCTTGAAGTTGTTCCGGGTACCCGGGGAAATTGCTTATTTAGTTTTATCGTTCTATTTGTATCGAAAATGACATTTAGACGTATTCACACCTGCTATGGGCCAGACGAGTGAACTCGGTTTTTGTCATTTGTCACTCCTCAGCTAGAGAGCACTTTCGATCGAAAGATGTGCCGCTCAATAGGTTAATACGTTCGCTGCGAGAGCAAATATTAGTTGCTCTGTCAAGTTGAAGTGATAAGATGGCAGAGGTCGCCACGCGTCAAGTGAGTCTTCCTAGGGGACTACAGGGACTGCCTCACCGTGCCTGACTAGGGTAGCCCTTATTTTCAACCTACGATTTTTTTGGTCTCACCCCCTAATATAGTTCCATTTAATAAAAAGTCGTCCCTGAAAAAGATTATTGTAATTGGACAACAGGAAAGGTTTCTTAAAGTTTAGAATTCATGAATGGTTTGAATTTGGAGAATTTCTACAAAATGGTAAGCCTTATTTTGTTCAAATACATAATATTAAAAGAGGATTCAATTTTCTACTGCATATATAAGTTTCTCGTGCTCCCAATCATTTTTTAAATAATAGCGTTTCAAAATAGAGAGGTCCGCACTATTATCTAACAACTGGTTCGAAGCACGAAAAAAATATATTTACGGTAATTGTAGAAAATTGAAGGCTCTTTTAATATTACTTGAACAAAATTTCGGTAGGGCTTACCATTTTTGAGAAATTCTTTAAATCCCAACTATTGATGAATTCTAAACTTTAAGGCCTGGTCGGCACCCTTTCCTGTTCTCCGATTGTAATGAACTTTTCAGGGATTATTTTTTTTATTAAATAGCACCTTTCTAGGGAGTGAGAGCAAAGGAATACAAAAAAATTCGACACGAATAAATAAGAGTCACCCTATTGCCTGACTTATACTACACGCGCCGGCAGTAGTATAAGTCCCTCGTGTCAGACACCTTTTACGCGTATCACTGTGTATGTACATATACTTATACAGTAATGCCCCGTTATAAGTCCGTTTTTCCCCCGATATGAGTCCGGCGACTATCCCCACTATTTCTTGGAATCATTAAAAACAACGGAAATATTTTAGGTTTAAATAGTAGTTGCAGCAACATTGTGGAAACGTTGCTACAACATTGCAGGAACGTTGCTCCAACGTTGCCATAACGTTGCCCTGCAATAATACCCCACAATATTGCCGCAATAATTCTATGTCCGTCCCGTGCAACGTTACAGCAACGTTGCCGCAACGAAGTATGCTATATGCCATATATATTTTCCCATCGACTTCATTGATGACTATTGCCCTAAGCATACATGCATCATCCCTAACGGGTTAATAACAATAACAGTATTACTAAATACTGAAATAAACAATTAATAAATAATGAAAGTCACGAAAATAGTAATAACAGAATGAAAGAAAAGTGTGCGTATAAAATGGTAATTTGTAGATCTATCGGGGGACCGACCCTCGGCCGACAAGACGCCGTTGAAAGTTACCCCGATGAGGAAGTCCCCAGTCTTCCTACGAAGCGCAGGTCACTTCCGCCGAGCGCCACAACGCTCTCCCTAAACACCTTACATCGTGACATCAAAGAAGCATTCAGCAGACGTTGCGGTAGCTTACGAAAGAAACAACAACCAGCTCCTGAACCAGCTCCGCTGCCAATCGAGTCTACCGACGTAAGCATACTCGTCACGGAACCCAGTCCAGAGAATTCGGCGCCACCCCCGAGACCGGCGCTCCTTAGACGACAATCCGCGGCCACGGTCGTTCATGTCCTCGTTCACAGGGAGAGCGAAGAGTATCGAGACGCGCAACCCGACGATACCAGTTGATCTTAGGTCGTTACGCTCGACATCCTTCCGAAACTAATTTAAAACGAGAGGGTTGGGCCGAGAACCACACGTTCCATTATTGCGCCATGGGAGTTTTGGATTTATTTTCCGGTTCCTTCTCCTCTCCCCCTTTCTTTCTTTAAAACCGTTGCCTTATTGCCGTCGTTTAAAGCTCTTGCCATCCCATTACGCTATCTCGATACCTTTGACTAACCAGCATTTAAATTAAAAATTCAGTAACACGCTACAGACTTACGTTGCAACTTTAGAGAGCACGTATTTACTCGTGTATTGAAATCCTCCAAACCGAACGTCGCACTCTCTTCTATTCAAGAAAATAACTGCCGTTCTTATATAGCTAATAGTTCTTTGGATTACCAGCAATTAATTCTAGCCCCAGCCCCGTCCGCCCTCCTGCCCCGTCATCCATCCTCGCCGTTAGTGAATCGATTGTTCGCGACAGAGCTTAAATCTTTTTCTTACAACGGTAGAAGTGGTAGAGGTTGAAATATAATGGTTCGAGTGCGTGCACGATTCCTAATTGATCCGACACCGCTCGAAAATCACATTCTTGTATCGCAACTAAGGGTGATTGGACCAATATAGCGGGATATAATTAAACACCGTTCCCTTCTTCAGACTAAATCACTGGTGCAATTTATTCGCTTTGCAGACTGCCCGGTTTGCTATGGGAAGAAACGAGTAATGATTGCGAGAAAGAAAAGAAATGATACTGCCTCGAATCATGAAATAGCGTAAATCCCTAATTCATAGTTGTGTCGAAAGGAAAGGCGAGAAGGGACATGGAAAAGAGAGGGAAAGAGAAGACGGAAGGGGAAAAAGGCCACGTGCGAACTTTCGAAGGGGATTGTATCGTGGCAGAGTTATCGTTTTTCGTTACATTTTTTAAAAGGACGTAGATCGTTAGCGTCACAGTTGACTTAATGCGACTCAGATCACTATAAACGTAGAACACGAACGTACACGAAATTTGGCTTGTTCAGAATCGATCGATAAAATTACGACACTTACTACTATACATACAGCATGATTACACGTTTACGTTACAGCGTACCTACGGATGATGTGTGAAAATGATTCGTTTTATAATTGAAACGCCTGGGGAACACTGAAGGGAATTCATTTCTTAAATAGTCGCTGATGTACGAACAACTATTTAGCGACGTACTGACCGATAACATGCTTGCAGTTTATTGCCACAATCGCTATCATCAATATTGCTCTTTTTATGTATGCAGGGTGGTTTCACTAATTCTGTTACAAAGAGCTTAAATCTTTTAAATTTTGAAAGAGAATTGTTTTATTGTTGACTGTTATTGTCGTGGAAAGGGACATTTTATATCACACGGCACAGAAAACTTTATACACTTCCAAAGACGATGAACGGAGATGTACCGTAAGAATTTTTAATGGCATTGCTACTAAATTTTTACATGTTTCTAAAGTTCTTATTATAATTTCAATAATTGAAGAGCTTACAGCAAAAGGGATGCAGCTCCATTTTTTGACAGTTTTTAAATTATGTTGTCTAATATATGTAAATAAATCTACATCGTTTGGTGCACGTTACATGCAAATCCGATGACAAATGAGCGATTTATTGCAAATTTTAAATCTACACTCATTACTGTTTTGCGCAATACGAATGCTCCAGATTTAAAAAATTCGCCAAGAATAGAAATGAAAACTGATCAGCTGAATAGCTACTACTTATTGTGTGGAAATATATATTTTTCAATTAAAGTTCTCTTTTTAATGTTATGTGATAGCAATAATTTTATAAACAGTTTTTTCTAATTTACTCGAAATTGGTACAGATGGAGCTACACCCCTCTTGTTGCAAGGTCCTCAATTCTTATTTAAAACAGATTTCAAGGTAACACATGGCAAAGAGATACAGATCAACACATGCAAAAAAATCATGAAAGCTCGTTGTAATAGAATTAGAATCAATCAATTAGTGACCAACAAGGGAAGATCTCACACTCGGAAATTCAAAAAATTATGAAACTTTGTAAATATGTAGGGGATTTCCTCCTAATTACAACGCGCTTTTTTATTTGGGGCCCAAATTCTGAGGTGAAATTCACCCTTGAAAATTTGGCCATTTTTCCATTTTATTTTGTAACTCGCTATTTGTAACAGGTTGAAAAAAGTTCCAAGACAAAAGTTACTTCTTTTAATTAGATCTACAAATGGTAAAAGTTTTACCATTACAACAATTGTTAAAACAATTGATAAAACGTTTACCACATGATAGATCTAATGAAAAGAAGTAACGTTTGTCTTGAAACTTCTTCTATCTCTTACAGATTGCGAATTACAAAATAAAATGGAAAAGTAGCCGAATTTTCAGGGGTTAATTTCACCCCCTTAGAGTGAATTTGTGCAGCGCACAAAAAGTGCGTTTTAATCAGGACGAAATCCCTTTATATTCACAAAGTTTCATAATTTTTTGAATTTACGGTTTCGGGGTCTTCCCTTACAAGTAACAAATTTTTCACTATATAGATACATTATTTGTTCTGTATTCGATAAACTGTTATTCTCCCGATTACTAGAAAATTGAGATCTTTCTTCTCGTATGTACCTTTCTTCAAAATTTCTTTAAAACTTCGCGAAACTTGTATAAACTGTGAACCACGATTTTGGTTGTATTTTATTTACTGAAAGAATTTTTTCCTTTCTCTTTTAGTATGGAACTATGTATATAAAATTAATGTTTAAGCTCCACATTCAGCAATAATGGGAGTATAACAAGGGATGAATAATAAAACAATCGCATAAATGTAGATAATGTACCTTCAATCACGTCCAATTCGTATGACATGTTTACACAGATATGTAATGCCTTAAGTATATAGCTCGACTTTTACAATACTTCTGATTAAATCAAAAAGTATCAATAAAAATATCTTCGTAATGATTCAAAATATCATTTGAGTAAGTTTCGAACAATTGACCGAATAATTCCATTTTTTCGGATCACGTAGACTTATTTTCCAGGTGAATAATCTCAATAATTACCTTCATCGATATTTATTTGCAATTATAGTTCAATAATTCTATTCAGAGGAGGAAGAAACAGACCCTTCTATTAATAATATTGTAAGATATAATGAAATTTATAATTTACATTTTACACAAGTTATTGAATGTTTTGAATAAATTTTAAATGGAAGTACAGACAAAATCGAATACTTTATCAAAAAGTGGAGTAAACTTACTCCGAATAAAATTGTCTGCCCTGTCTTCGCGAAATAAACATAAATAATTCTCAATTAACTTACTAAAAGAACTACTAAAAATTACTCAACATAATCATCTTTCATTCGTTTTCTTATTAGTAAAATGATTCTTCTGCTATCATTAATTTTTTGTTCAGATTCTAAAATTTATTTTCGCGAAAATAAATCCGGGATTGTCCGTTCATAGCAACTAATATTTCAACGCGACTACATTCACAAGCACAACGCTTTCTGCCTCTCAAACAGAGAAGTAAATTGGCCCGACGAAAAAGTCGAAGAAGTGGCTCTTAGCGGGCAGTTAATTGCGCTTCGATTTATTATGAAACAAATCAATTTCACATATACGTACGCACAATTATAACCACCGTACAGCGAAGTAAATGATTGCTATTGCTCAAATGAGTACGAAAAAATACGACGAATTGTATTAATATTAGAGAAGCATTGAATACTCGACTGTACTTTAACTGCGATTAATATTGATCTGTTGATTTTCGCGTCGACACGATTATTCTCTTTTTCATTTGACTCTCTAAGTTTCTAACACAGTTGGTATTTCAATGGGGGCGCCTCTTTATAGTAAAGGATGAATCAAATGGAACGAAGCGTCTGTGAACGTGTAGAGCAATATGTAGATACTAAAATCCGTTTAATCATTACTTTGGCCTTTTTCATTTCATTCGATTCATCGGAAATATAACGAAGGACGCTTACGTGAACTAAATCAGATACATGTTTATTCGTACTCGTCCTCGGAGGAATAGAGCGGCTAATAAGTTTTCTAATGCCTAATTGTAACGATCAATGCATCTTAAGGGCTCGGAACTTTTCTGTATGATTTTATTAGGTGCTCATGAAATCAATTCATTTAATTTAAAAGCAACTCATTCCTACTTCAAATAAGATTACATTCGTGCGAACGCACGCGTGCAAACAATTTCTGCACAAAAAAGATGCATCAAATAACTGTACTCCGGGAAACGGTACAGATTATTTAATTCTTATTCCTTCAACTATTGACAATCTCACATTGACAATTTTTCACTGTATACTTTTTATCGAATGAGTTTTCGAATCTTCGATGACGAGTATTACTATATCCAATACGTAAAGCAAACACGTCACAAGTACTTATTATAACATGAAATTAAAATTTAAGGGATAATATGGAAATAGAAAGGGAGAGGGGAGAAAAAGGAGCAAGAAAGACGAAGCGAGGACAGAGAGAAAGAGAGAAAGAGAGAGTGAGAGAGAGAGAAAGAGAGAGAGAGGGAGAGAGAGAGAGTCAGAGATGCATAGAGAAAGGAACAACGAATTTTGTAGTAATTAGTTGAATTTTTACTGTAACCGTATTGGACCGTCTTCATTTTACGGCATTTAAATCCTTGAAGTAAGGACACAAGGAAGTTATTGATTTAGATAACAATAGATTTTCACCTTACCTCTCTCAATTTTCCTTTTCACGGATATGCGTTGCCATTAACACGCCACGACCTCTCGTCGACCTATAGTGCCTATTATTAGAAAACGATTGTGAATTAATATACATATACAGAAGTATAAACGTGTATACTAGATTTTCATATTACGAATATTCGTACGAGCGCGATGGGTACGAGACAAATTTACGTAAATCTCTCGTTAGAACGTACACCGTACGTTACTTTTAGGGTTTAGCATTTGATGCTTAATGCTTGGTAAACCTGTTTTTCGCGCGTTATCTTCAGAGACATAGCATCGAGAAGCACGAGAAAGAACGCTTGCGAATATAAACGAGTCGAATGCTGAGGGAGGGGGGGGGAGGGGGGAAGCAAGTAAAAGAGAAGAGAAAAACTAAACATTTCGAAAACTATTCAATTCCGAACGGTGATCTTTGCAAGGCACGCATCGTAAAAGCTATGTATCATGTCAATTAAAGGCATAAATATATTGTAGTTTTATTCATAATTGGCGTATATACGCGCGATACGTCTAGATATTATATGTACTTATAAATATACCAAAACACAAGAGACTGGACATACGCGACTTTGCTATCCTAATAAAGCTTCGGGATAGCGAGATTCCAAAAAACTGTACAATCACACTCGGACACCCTTCGGGAGCTCCGAAATTATTTAGGTTATAATTTTTCAGATGGCGCAATTTTCTGCGTGCTGCTGCGTGCGTGCGTGTGAATAGAAAATCGTTGAACACCTGCTCAAGTCTGTACATATTTAAACACACCGTCAGGAATTACTCTTAAATGATAATTAATTATCGCAATTTACAGCTTTTCTTCCAACACTGGCACGTATGATTGATCACTCCGTTCAGTTGATCATGCTCGTTTCGATATGATTTCTCATTTCTGACATTTTCTTTTCAACACACATTATATGAATAATATAGATATGACAGCAGTGGTCGCAAACACGCGAAAAAATAATACAGCATAGAGAATCGAATGTTCCACATACTTGGATGAAAAGAGAAAAGCGTTGACGTAGGAAAGATTTACTAACAATAATAATGTTAAATGATAGATTTAAACGATCTATTGGCACAGGGTCAATGATAATCCAGGTATCGAAGAGAAATAGCTTTTTTCTCTTCTTCCGCGTTTCATGCAATTTAATTTCAAGCAACTTGTTATGCGACTATGTCAGAATAAGCTGTAACGATGGTTCTTAACAATCAATATTCTGTTGTCGATTATTTATATTCCCGATTTATCGTACAATGGCTAGTACACAGTTAGGAATTCACCGTAGATGAAAATGTATAAATTCTATGTTTTAACATCTGACAATGACAGAGGTATGAAACAAGTAAGAAAGAAAAAGAGAGGAATGAACGAGGGGGAGAGAGAGAGAGAGAGAGAGAGAGAGAGAGAGAGAGAGAGAGAGAGAGAGAGAGAGAGAGAGAGAGCAGACAAATAGAGCAGAAAATGTTACATTAGCGTTGTAATAATTCGTCAGATGTGGAAGAAATTAAAAGAGCAATGAAACGTTCCTTTAGCTCAAACTTGTAAATAGTTTAATAATCCCTGTTAGTCTGCAAGAACGACCATCTCGTGATACAGTACTCCCCCAATGTGCGTCCACTTTCCACCCCGGAGTAACGTCCGCGAGTCATTCCCACAACCTTTTTTGCTGATGCAGCGAAAGTGAACTCGCTACACCGGCAGACGTCAGTAAATAAGAGCGACAATTTCGCGTGCCTAACAAAATTCAGAAAATTATGCAACTTTGTGTGCAAGTAGAGCAGCTCATCTGCATAAACCTTTTTTTCGAGCCATGGTGCGGTTTTAAAATACGGAATTTTCTTTTTCGTGTAAAAGAAGTTTAAACAAAAGTTGCATCTTTTTTTTTATATGTATAAAACTATGTGAAAATAGTTCTCCAAAAATCCATGCTTTTTTTACCCCCACCACCAATCCTTAATTCGAGAATTATTTTTACGCAATTTTATAGATGTACAAAAAGATGCAACTTTTGTTTGAATTTTGTTTTTGATATATCAAACCTTCGAGGTAGTGAGTTAATCGCTTAAAACGTACCCCCCTCCCCGGAAAGTGGACCCAGGCTGCAGCCCCCCCCCCCTAGCCGCCCCCTTTAATTCGGGCTTGGATGAGATCCTTTTTTGCGCACAAAGCTGCATAATTTTCTGAATTTCCGGGGTGCCTAACTTCCGCTGTAAGTCATTCATTTATCGAAAATAAAAATTTGTATATTTCGCAAAATGTTCTGGAAGATCTTATGAACTGTTTGCTGAGGTTTCTCCGATGAAAAAGAATTTGAATACTACGTAATACGGTCCATTTTTCCGATCATGTTTAAATAGATTCATTTTCAGCCGGAAAATCACAGAAAATCATTCGTAACACCCTCGAGAACATAAATGGAAAATATAGAAATTTAAGCTTTTGATAATGAATAATTCAGCGGGAGTAGCCCCAGTTTGCCATCGACCTGCCGCACAAAGCTTGACCGTCGCTTGCTGTTGCTCTTCTCACTCGCTCTCAGTGTCTCATTTGCTCTCTTCGTCGCATGATGCTACATAACAAACAATAACAAACCGATTCGCGGACGCTTAACTGGGAGTTACTGTATACATTTACAAACGAAAAATCGAGCATTGTTCTTCCATACGTATCAATTCTGTTTAGTCGAATGTTTCCGTAAATTGGCATTGTATTGCAGCATTTTTTTTGCGAGTTCATCGACAGTAATTGAGCAAAGATAAGTACACTTAGCTTTCATGTCCTCTTCGGTTAATGTTTTCTAAAATGCACGCAACACATGCTTTTTCTCCAACCCTTTACGTATATTCAACTGAATTTAAGTACACTGAGGTCAAAAATATCGTTTCGACTGCTACGAAATTTTGATTTTTTAACCACGAATAACTGTTACTGTTGCGGCGTAACAATAATATTTTGTTAGGATGTTCGGCGTTATTAAAAGTATACAAATGCAGTGCAAAATAACAAAATAGCAACTGTATATTTATTGTCATATAGCATATAGGTTATTTTTTGCGGTCACCCATCACATCGAGCAGCGGACCACATAATTTCATGCGCATCCAGCCTGCGCATCGTCTCCAGCCGACCGGCGCCTAGGAAGGGGAACTACCCTGGCGCATCCGTGGAACGATATTTTTGAGTTTACTGTACTTTCTCGCACCATGTAATAACAATGCTCGATATAATCTGTAAGCTAATTCAAGCAAACACTGAATTTTAAAATACACAATCTAATCAAATCTGATGTTATAATAAAGATACTAATAATAATTAACAAAAGATGAATAATAAGAATGTTAACCCATGTAAAAATGATATTATATAAATATTCCTAAAGAATAAATTGTGGCGTTTATCGATAAAATTGCTGGGGAGATTGTAATGTTACCATTGTATCAGTTTCAAGGAAACTGTTAGAAAGTTCAGAATTTAATCACCGCTATACTTTCGTAAAAATTTATTCGATATTTAGAATTTTACATGCCAGAACTATACACATACACACATACATATATGCATATACAGGAAGGGAACTATTTACAGGACTATATTTATTCCTTTCTAAGAAACTTTTGTTCTTTATTTAGTTGAAGATCTAGTACGCTTGTTCCATGCAAAATTGGCACCGTAACTGCGAGGTTTAGGATTACTGACATTCGGTTTCTGAATATAATACTCCCATCCCATTTTCTCACAATGCGCAATAGCTTCTTTCTCCGAAGAAAATTCCACTTTTAGATTAGACATGGGATCACCTCTGTAGATTAGGAATATAACATTAATAAAGAAAACTAATAACTAAAAACCGTATAATTTGTTATACTCACGTCGAAGTCCAACCCATTAGCGGATTCTCCCAACGTTCTCGTGTATCGAAGTCTATCTGCCACAAGTGTATATTATTCGTTCCAGATTGCATTGCATTTTTTGCAGGGCGATAGATACGAACTCTGCGAGTTTTTATATGTTCCTCTGGTACACCGGAAACCAAGCCAACATCTTCAACCGTAGATACAGTGATCGTACCTTTCATAGCTTCTCGATACAACTGTTCTTGTTTATCCATTAATACATCCTGAACATTTCTGCGGATTGTCGCTGGCACATGACCCACATCTTTAGTCTCTTTACTTGACTCCGCAAAGTATCTTTTCGTTAATCTGCAAACGAAATTAAAAGGAATTACATTCGTTTTCTGCAATATTTCTACGAATTGTTCGTAACTACGTAGAACAGTTGATTATATTCATAACAAATCGTAAATTATGTAAAATCCTAAAACTGTATCTTACATTTAAATCTTACATCATACAGGTAGCAAAATCAAAGTAAAAGTCAGCTCGAGGCACCGAACTTACCCGCAACATTTTATGACATCACCGTTCGTACGTAAATACGATATCGTACGAAATGCCATTTTCGGTACTAAAGGGTTAACCAAACAGATATGCTATGAACATAGATCTACTTCGGTTCCCTTACATCAATTTTACCGGACGAAAACTTAAGAAAGATTTACCGCGCATGCGTCACTACGATGTTACGTATTTTAGCGGGGATATTGAGATGCGAACGTGGGTTGGTGCCGGTGGAGCGCTGAACCAAAGAGTAGGGCCGGTATTCTCAGTCGTTGCTTATTCTTAAGTTCGTCTTAAGCATGCTGCATCCTCTATTAGTCTACGAGGTTAGTAAAGGATGCCGCATGCTTAAGACGATCTTAAGAATAAGCAACGACTGAGAATACCGCCCTAGGTATAATAAGAGGCGTTACTCCGGGCGGAACCTTTGAAGTCCTTGCTTAACCTTGGCATTTAAATTCGACTAAATGTACCTTACCACATTGGCTGATTATTGCCGAAGTTTACCGCGATCATTGCCGAAGCTTAGCGATCATTGCCGAAGCCCAGCGATCATTGCCGAATGGGCATTTAAATTGGTTGCTTAGTAATTTCCCCAGATTATGTCTGTCCTTGTCGAGTGACGCCTCTTATTATACCTACTCTTTGGCTGAACCGCGTTCTGTACTAGTGATCCTCTAGGAACCCAGATAGCACACCGTTTGGTAAAGTCTTAAAGACATCAAAAAGGTGTCTTAAAGGGGTCTTAAACACGTCTTGTTACAAATCAAGACGTTCAGACTTAAAATGGACATAAACTAGACGTCTCTAAGACGAGGTGTGCTATCTGGGCCATTTCGGGCAAAACCGGAAATAACATAACCTAAAGATTCATTAAATCGTCTGCTTTTCAAGCTGATTGTTTATCTATCTTTTTTTATCCGTATTTCTATCTCTTTCTTTTTTACAGTTTCTTTCTCTATCTACTTCCGCTTTTGACCGAAATGGCGGCAACCAATCAGCGACGATACACGTTATTCCGATCACTCTCTAGAGGATCACTAGGTGATCTAGCGGAAAGTCACGTGAACCGATCACGTGGCTGATTTTAACGCTTAAAACGAGCGTCAGCGTGAAAATACACCTTTAAGTTAAATAATTTAACCATCTCTCCACGAGATCTCATACAAGCTTGTTTGTCAACGATATTTAAATATTATACCATACTATATATACTTTTGTTTGCTGCCACTCAAAGACACTTAGGGTGCATAATAATCGTTTTTAATTCAAAATGCCCATCGATCAAAGGCGAATCAATGGTCCGGAGGTATCCATACCTTATCACATTTATTCTAAAAATCCTGTCAACGACAGGGGTGGCAAACTAAACTACAATGTCAGTAAAAGATGTGATAAACGTACCCATAATGAAATGAGGAAAATATGTAAGATTATAAATGACACAAATTTTCTACACTGTTAACAAATATAACTAAGATATTACGAGAAACTTATCTACGCAACTTCATCAATTATGTTCCTATTATAATACCGAAAACAATTATTCGCATCTTGCTTTCGCAGTTTTAAAAACCGATGTTGTCAGTAAAGCTAAAGGTTCTGCATATATAGAAATGGGCGATACAAAAGTAGTTTGCTCGGTGTTCGATCCCAGAGAAGTACCAAATAAGAACGGATACTGCGTACAGGGAGAAATTTACTGCGAGTTCAAATTTGCTCCATTTTCTTGTCAAAAGCGAAAGATTCACCAGCAGAACGCGGAAGAAAAACAATATAGTCTAATCTTACAAAGAGCATTAGAACCGGCAGTGTGTTTGGTAAATATACAAATATCTACGACACGTCACAATTTTGTAGCTATTGCGAATAGTGTGGGAAAAAACTTTGGCCAAAAGTAATTTTTCATATGGTAACATAAAACAACACTGCAAAATGCAACAGCATTATTATATTATTATTATCATTTAGCATTGACTTAGTAAATAATAACAAATACAAAAAATGCTCAGTATTACAGTTCTTACAAAACGAGTTCTATTCAAATATCGCCAAATACCATGACATTTTATTCATAAAATCTATTTATTGTAAAATTGGAACAGCTCAGAAATTAGGATAATTAGTACAATTTGTGGACACAAGAATGTCGAATAAACTTTGCTACTGTCAGCGATGATATTACTTTTTATGAAGTAATTTATAAAGTACATAAAATAATATTCTTATTGAAAAAGATATTAATTTGAAACATGAAGTTACTATGAATTTATTTAATTTTTGTACTAATAATTGACTAATAATGATATTATTATACTGTGATATGCAATTTATAACGATATTATATGTATTATAAAATATTGTAAAAAACTAGTGCTGATATATAATATCAGATGTGATGTAAGTGTAATAGGACAGTAAAGTTTACAGTGACTTCATGTTCGATACAGTCAGTTTTAATAAAAAAGATTTATTTTATTCTTTTCACTTATCTCTAACAATAGATTCTTAATTTGGCACTTATCTTTTTTTTTACGAAGGGTGAAAAATAAACACTAACTAAAACTCGTACTTTTAAAAGAAAATGGTGTGTAATTATATTATCGTTTCAGCACGAGTTCCCTAATTTTCAAGTAGATGTGTATGCAATGGTCTTGGATAACGCTGGGTCTTCTTTAGCTGCTGCAATCATGGCTGCTAGTGTTGCCTTAGCTAATGCGAGTGTTCCTATGTTTGGTTTAGTCACAGCTTCCACCATTGTAAGTGCATCGATAAAAGATGAAATTAAAAATACTTTGCTCTAACCAGAAAATTAATAAAAATGCAGGGCGTGTACGGTAAACACTTCTTAACGGATCCTACGGATGTAGAAGAAGCAATATGTAACACACAACCAGAGAAAGAAGGTGACTTTAACCATGGGATAATTACGCTAGCTAGCCTTCCACAGCATGGTCAAATTTCAGAAGTGTTTTTAGTCGGAAGTGTCGACGCAAACTCTGTTGTTCGCGCAACAGAAGTTTTAACAGCAGCTAATAAAGACATTTGTCCTGTCCTTCAACAATGTTTAGTGAAAACTATTATGAAGCTGCATAATTAGGCAACTAAAATAATAAATATTTTAATCAACCAACGATTTCTTGGTGCAATTAAATATATATTTTTACAGTAGAAAATTTGTATAATTTTAATATTTATATAATATTCGTTCTGTTTGTAACAGATGTTTCATATACAATGTATCAAAATGCTTTCTAATTTTGACAAGATTGCAACAATTTTCAAGAATTCAGACAGTCGTACATGTGTAAGTACAGCTAGTCTCCCTTTCACCCTTCCTTTCATTACTCGTGTACACGAAAATTTTAACCATTTTTGCCGAACGGAAAGAAACATGAATCGCGCTCGGCGCGCTAAGTAAGACGGAATTCGTTCTAAGCTGATAACACATAAATTATATAAATACATAAATTAAGAATAATCAATTCTAGAATGACGACTACCCCTCGATCAAGGCACTGCATTATCGAGAAGACACAACGGTTTTTCAAAGTGGTCGGTGTACTAACCCACAAGGTATAGAGTTTCGAAGACCGCGTTTTTAAAACTTATCTGTTACATTCGCAGCTATTCTAATGTACGATCATCTTTTAAAAATAACTTTAAACAAAACATTTCTTTGCGTATACAATTCATGTCATTTTCAATTGCATTTTTCATCGCATGCTTTAATCCCTTTGAGAATTCAGTAATACTATACAAACTTATAACAAAAAATATTCTGGTGGCCTTGCAGGCAGAAACCAAGATATCTTACCTAGGTTTCATTCGAGTAAACGATAACTGCAATGTGTATTGCAAGATAGAGTCACTGCTTTTTGAAACTCTTTAATATTGGATAAATATTGTCAAATGCTTCATAAATCTCCTGTCGAACTTTGGCTCCTGTTCAAATATTAATTAACAATAAGTAATTTGTTGGATAAATCGTATATATCGATCAACGTATACGTAATAACTACCCACCTGTTAAAACTACTTTTCCGGAAACAAATATAAGCAGAACGATTCTGGGTTTCACCATTCTGTATATCAATCCAGGAAATAATTCTGGTTCGTACGAGGAGAATTGTCCGTGCGTAAGAACTAAACCTTCTAATCTAATTGGAAACTTCACGTCGCAGCTGCCTACCATGTTTTGTATCTTGAAATCGAGGAACTTCGCCTTTATCCAAAATAAATAATATTCATAATAATAAATCACAAGTATTTAAATAATTTCAAAACTTTTACTAACAGGAAAACCGAGCTTCTGAATAATTCTGGCATACTTTCTTGCAGCCAAGCGAGAGTCCTCTTCGCTCTTCGCTCCGGTGCATACCATTTTCCCGCTACTAAATATCAGAGCGGTAGTCCTCGGTTCCCTTATCCTCATAATTACAGCGGCGAATCTTTTCGGATTGTATTCCGCGTTCCTCGCGTGCAGAGCTATTTTCTTTAAATCTAATTTACAGTTTAAGTTGACTGTAGAGACAATATTCCTGCAATGTTAATGCGATTTACTCGTCACGTTCCTTTCCGAATTGATATTTCACTTACTGAAGTTGCGGTAAGATCCCTGGATCTGCGGAAGCTGGTGTCATAGGTGTCATAGGGCCGGGAGTAGATGGCCCTATCGATGGTGGTGCTATGTGATTATTACTTTGTACTAGTGGAGACATCATGTTTTGCTGTAAACAAAATAATTCTTTCTTCGCATAACATAATTCTACGTAAAGCAAAATGATAACTCAATGGAGGCAGTTCGCACCATTTTGTGCTTTCTATATACCTTGGGAAAACTCTTAGGAAAAATGGTAATCTAGTTTAAAAACTGTGAGGATCAAGGTCAGGAAAGTAAAAACTACACATTTCAGTATAGCTTTTGAACTAGAATTAGAATCTATGTACATCGAAGGAAGCGAAGAATAATAAATTCAGCAGTTTATATTTCTAAGAATACTGATTACAAACCACCTTGTGTATCAAGTTATAAAGGTGGTTCCATCTGATTTTCAAGTTAAAACTAATATCGTATAAAATCTCTTTGGGAGAGTTTTCCAAAAATATATAGCCATCCAAATGCATTGCCCGGTGGGAAAGATAGCCTGTTAATTCAACCTACTGGCGTTTGAGGCTGCATAAGGCTCTGAGGTGTCGCGAAAGTAGGGGTTGTTGCATACGCGTGCATAGTTTTTTGGGGGGTTCCAATCATAAGCATCCCGCTTTGCATATTTGAGCTCATGGTATGTAATTGTTGTAGTTGATATTGCTGCTGTTGTTGTTGTTGTTGCTGCTGCTGTTGCTGTTGCTGTAGCGCATTTGGTAAAATTTGTTGATCCTCTTCCGGCTGGTGTAAAGGAGTCCCTATACTGGGTATGCTAAACCCAGGACTCGGTAGCATCTGATCCATTTTTCTGTCTTTCTTTTAATGACACTCAGCACGAATAAATGTCTTCACCTAATATAATCCCTACCTTAATTTATAATTAAACAAAGAATTCTTTAGGTGGCGTAGGTTTGGAACAACATTTTATGATTCCAGTAAAACCCATATTTTTAAAAAAATTAAAACGGTAACATTTGTGGGTTATGTTCTATTTAATGCGAAACGTTTAATCTTTGTTGTTGCAACAACTGGAATATTTTAACAATACACTTTCTACATAAAAATAATTATAGAGATGTTTAACGTAACATAGCTTAACCGTTGTTTTTACTTTTATACATCGTTCTTCTTGTTTGTTTACAACATTTTGCTTTATAAATAACCATAGACTTGATAATTGTAAGTGATAGTAAGGTTCATTACTTGTTCTTCTTGGCTGCGTTCCAATTCACGCATTCATGGAAACGGGTCGGAACCATTTTCAACGTAGCGACACCCATCTGGCGGCGTGTAGTATAAACTTTAGTAGCGCGAAGTTCGAATCGAATCACACGAATGTAATAGGATAGGGAGACAAAGTGAAGTTCGCACAAGCCCGAGAGGTTTGATGAGAGGACTTCAAGATTATAAACTAATCAATACCCACTTGGAAACGGGTGTTTGAATAAATGAACTTCTCCTAGTAGGTGTCAATGTAGTTAAACGCTTGTTTTTGCAAAAATCGATTACCGAAAAGAATCAGATCGACGAATAGGAATTTAGCTAGTTAATTAGTAAATTTGCGATTGGCTCTTGGAATCTAAGACATTTTGTAATTAACAAAATGTTTTAAACTGTGGGTTCATTCTATAGCTGATGACAATGCACGGACACATTATCAAAATCCTCGGAATTTCGTAGTTGTATTCAGTTAAAATACTATTTGTCTTCAATATTAAATTTGCTTCTTTCAAGTTAAATTCGAATAAATCGAAAAAAGATTTGCGAATAAAACGAAATTATTCAAGAATAACGAATAAATTTTTATGATATAAGAATTTATAATAATAGTAATATTTATAATATTAAAATCTCAAATAACTGTAGTTTATTCGCATTTTTATTCGAGATCATTCGAATAAAAGTTTATTATATTCGTTATTCGCAAATAACTTGCGAATACCGAATAATAATTAATACTCACGCTCACAGTGTCGTTCGAATGGAAAGGAAACAAACACCCACACATATGAAAAATAATGTAAAACTGTTGACGACTGATATAAAAAAGCAAAAATAATGTTCTGTATTTAACAATCTGTTTTGTATAAGGGTCATGTAATACTAATATTATAACTGTTACTATTACTTATTGATGATAATCCTGCTTATTACAATCGTGTCGTAGGTTACATGCAAGTAGGATCCATGTATGTAATATTTTCGGGAAAGTGATCCAGAATTATGAATCTCTTCTCATTAGGTTCGCTCAAGTTGTCTAAGAATCTAAACCAGTAAATCACGAGCCCTGGACCGAATCTGTTCCAGTAGCTTAGAAATTGTTCTTTAATATACTTCTGATGTATCTCTGTATTGCCAAATCGTGCCTTAGATTCTATCCAATTAATTACAAAACCATTCACTGCAATTGGCACTTCCAGCGTGAAGTCTGGAGTTTTGTCATATCCCCTTGATCTTAAGTGTTCCTCGGTACAAAACGCAATCTCACGTTCAGTCAAATAATCTTGTAGTTTCCGTTCATGCACCTTACCTATGGAACTGAAAATTTATAAAATTTATAAAATCATACGTAACAAGTTCCTATACTTATTATTCAATAACAGGATACATACACTCCCATAGAGTCTGCCAGAGGCCCGTACAAATCATCATACAATATACACTGTAAATAAAAATGTGTATTTAGTTGATGTAAGTATATCTATTGCGCTATATCATTCGGAACTTCTCAGCGGAACACAATATAATATAAGTATAAGTTATAACTTAGGTAAGTATAAGATCTCATATTATTACCAGCTGAACTTCACACGAGAGGCGGGCGTCCTGAATGAGGGTGGTATCCTTAAATAATTTACTAACTTCGTTCCGAGAAACTAAAAACATATTATGCTTCATAAGTATGGAGAAATCATATTTTCACTGAAATTATTCGAAATTAAATATATAATACCAGTAGGATCATCCCTGTCACAATGTTTCTCAAGAATATGTCTAGCTAATAATGCAGGTGGTAGACTACTGTCCTTCGCCATACCCATTATAACTCCCATATGTTTCCCACTTTGTACAGCTTCCACGTAACTATTATTTAAATACTGCAATAATATGACGTAGAGTTGAAGAAAATAAAAAGAAATGTCACAATGTACACTTACATGTCATAGTAATCCCTATTGTTACCCAACAATTTGCTGTGATTAACTTTCATTTTATGCTGTATTTCTAAGGATAGTATGCTGTACAGTGTATTTACTGGAATACTGAAAAGAAGGATGATAAGTACGTATTCGATCGTAACGATTAATTAAACTGAAGTATATGTTTTCAAATTGAAATAATCTTACTCCCTATATTTTTGTTTTAACGCATTTCTGTAGTCCTTTGGTAAACCTTGAAAGTTTCGAATTGTTGTCACGATATCGTTGTATACTTCCAGCTTCATGATTAATTAATTGTTTCTTTTGAAACTGCTGACAATAAGTTTCTTTGGATTGCCCCAGTTTTTGTTTCAATCATAAATAAGTAATAACCAGTAATAACACTTTATAACTTAGAGCATATAAACATGGAGAAAGCATGCAATGGGCGAAAATGTAGACGGCGGTAGAAAGAGAAAAATATACACGAGGCCGTGGTGGCTAAAGACACGAATTTTCGATTTTATATACGACGCGTGTTTTAAATGTCGTAAATGTGTCGTAAATGTGGTATATCTGAAATAAAAATAACTAATCTATAAAACATTTTTCGTATAGATTATGAAGAAGTGCTAATTTATTAATAATTATAATTTTGATTAAAAAAATTAAATTATGTTGCACTGACGAAACATGAATATTAAAAGATTAGTAAACGAAATGCATTGGGAAACCAAGAATTTCTATACGCAAACTAGTGATAGAAAATTGAACTACTGAGTGTAGGTCGAAATCCGTCGAAGTCCATATGACTATCAGTGTTTATATAGAAATGTTGTGAAAAACGAGTGTTTTTAAATTTGTTTGAACATTAAATTTTTACTTTATCTATTAATAAATACTTATTCGAAATGTTTGGTGGGATCTGGACCTACTTTCAATAATTTGCCAACTTACCACCAGAGGACTGAAATCTAAGCCACGTCTTCACTATAGTTTCTAATTAATTAACTGGTAACTTTAACGCAAAGTGGAAGCAAAGAGAAAATATATTAGAAAACTCACTCTAACCGTGATAGCTCAACCGAATAGACGTGATATCGAAAATTCTAGAAAATTCAGTTTTGAGTTCAAATCGTTCAAAACTCAAAACTGAATTTTCTAGAATTTTCGATATCACGTCTATTCGGTTGAGCTATCACGGTTAGAGTGAGTTTTCTAATATATTTCCTCTTTGCTCCCACTTTGCTACCCGTAAACCAGAGATCGGCTGACTCGGACTGTCCCTAGACACCAGCGAATTGACGCCAGCGACTTCACGCACACATTACCACCGCTCCTGTAGGTGTCTAGGAACAACCCGCGTCAACCGATCCCTGCCGTAAACTGAATAATATTATTATTATTATTAGATCAACGGGAGAACCCTTTAGAATACAAAATTAGTATAACGCACAAGAAATATAACATGTAAAATTAAAAGTAGAATAAATATAAAAGAAGATATAGAGAACAAATAAACTTAACAGTCAAAGAAGCAACAAGAACTAGACAAAAATCACGGCACTTAAGGTGCTAACAGATACTTCAAAAGTAGATCCCTAAACAAAGTTAGGGAGTCCACGAACAAATCAAGAACCTGAACCGACAGGTGTCGCTTGTATCGCATGTTTCTGCTTCTACTCTATTTCATCCTCTTTGGTTCAAACCAGACTGAACGTGTTTACATAATTTACCAATATTTACAACTTACCTACATATGGGTACGATTCGTACAATTTCAACCGGAAAAGTTCTCTGTTCATCTAGAATCTAAATAGTATGTATTAAGGGGTATTAGAAATTCTTGGAGTTCATTTTCGTAATCTACGTAATGAAGAAAAGTTAAGGAGCTGCTCGAGGGAATAATGTTACATAGAAGTCTTCTACTGCAATGGATTTTGGTGGTGATATTCATAATCACTATCATCTATCTGAAGTTGAAGCTAAATTTCCTGGAGGACCACTACAAGCTATTGCGTATGCGTTATTATAAAGGATATATTTTTATTAATTTGTGGCATCGAGAGCATCGTCCTTTTAATATTTCATTCTGTTAAAGGTGATGGAATAACCTAGGTATCCTATCGTACTTCCAGACAATGCAGTCGCGCAAGGAGAAAACAATATTCACAGTGGACTCGAAGCCAGCGAGCAATCGTACAAATCGTCGGCGTTCGATGATCTTATTATCATCTACAACAGGGTGCCCAAAACAGCGTCGACCAGCTTCGTAGGTTTGGTCTACGATCTGTGTAAACAGAATAAGTATCATGTTTTACATATTAACGTTACCAATAACATGCACACGCTTACGCTTCCTAATCAGGTAATATACTTCTCTTAAATCCTTTTACCATTACAAATTTCGTTTTATAACGCGTTCGTTAAATTATAGATTCAGTTTGCGAATAACGTAACTAAATGGAATGCAAAGAAACCTGCATTTTATCACGGTCACGTTGCATTTTTAAATTTCGAAAAGTGAGTAAACTAAGGTATTTATTGTAAATAACGTTTATTTTCTTATTGCCTTAAATTAAGTCTATGTTTCTAGGTTTGGAGTGAAACAAATGCCTTTGTACATAAATCTTTTACGCAAACCTTTAGACAGGTTTGTTTCTTATTACTATTTCCTGAGATACGGAGATAATTTCAGACCGCATTTGATTAGGAAGAAACATGGAGATACAAAGGTCAGGACAATTTAAAATTATTTGCATTGGACGGTATGTCCGGTTTGCTTGTATAAAAAAATCTTGAAAGAACGAAAAAATGATTCGTATAAAAGTTGCTTGATTCGATGGAGGAAACTTGATAGAATTTTTTTACAAAAATTCCCAAAGAAACTTTGATTTCTGGCGATTATACCAGGTTCCCCCCTTAATAGTAAATTACATTATCACTAAATAAATATTCTACACCTCTTATTCCAAAAATTAACTTGCTCTTTTCTTTATTACTAAATCACCACAAGGCGTTATAATCGCCTGTCTCGGACAGAACCCCTCCGATATATAAAAGCATATCGATGTGGTTCAATTCGTTACGAGTAGAACACACTAACCGGACTTCAAATTTATCACGAATGTTCATAAAGATATCTGGTAAAATATTGTTCAAACACCGTTGAATGACACGTTTCGAAGTACACAAGAAATTGGCAACAATAAAAATATATAGTTCCATTTAAAAGTATTACATTGCTATTGAAATCTGTGTAAATAATAGCTTAAACGCAAATCGTAATATATTTCCTTCGTCAAATCAAACGAAATTATTCCAATAAATATTTTAAAGGTGATTTAGTTGAATAAATCAATTTTATTCGTGTAATTATCTCAACTGAATATTTCAATACTATTTTTGTGTATACACTTCTGTACATTTTAAACGCCGAAAGGAAAGATTCTTCTATTAATAACATCGTAGGATACAATCAAATTCATACCTTGCACTTTATACAAATTATTCCGAGCTTCTAATACAGTTAAATATGTAGGTAAAGTTAAAAATCTTATTCACAAGCGAGGATAAATTATTTAGACGCGTTCATCTAAATGATACCCGATTTTGATTAAAATCTAAATTTGATCCACAATTCACATTTTCAGACGTTTGACGAGTGTATCGATGCTGGTCAACCAGATTGTGATCCTGATAATATGTGGTTACAAATACCTTTTTTATGCGGTCATGATCCTGCTTGTTGGTAAGGTTTAGAAAGATCTGGTAATTATTATCATTTATGACCAGGGCGTAAATAAATGTTATTGTTTAATAGGGAAATTGGAAATAGCTGGGCATTAGAAGAAGCGAAGAGAAACTTGCAGAAACATTATCTTCTCGTAGGAGTGACAGAGGAATTAACAGAATTTGTGGAGATTTTGCAAATTGTGCTTCCACGATTTTTCAAGGGCGCGCACAACTCTTTTTTACACAGTAAGAAAGAAAGAACCTTGGTTATTAAATCTTTGAAATTTTAATAATTCATAATATTTCAGATAATAAATCACATTTGCGTCAGACTACGCAAAAAATAAATCCACGGCCTGAAACTGTAGACAAGATCCAGAAGTCTGTTGTTTGGAAAATGGAAAACGAGTTGTATAATTTTGCTTTAACGCATTTTCATGCAGTGAAAAAACGTCTTATAAATGCTTCTCCTCAAGACGCGAATCAGCGATTTGTATATGAAAAGATACGTCCGAAATAAATTTAATTTACTCGAATAAACAAAGTTTTTTCAAATAACGTACAAGTATATGAAATAATTTATTTACTTATTATTGCTTCCGGCAGACTCAAGGAGCATTAACAGGTCTTAACCCATTTGCATCTAAGCGCGGAATAATCCGCGAGCCGCGACTGTCCGCTATCACCGAGCGCGGAATAATCCGTCAGAATCAGTCGTGAGTTGAACGTCGCTGATGTTTCAACGCGGCAACTTAAGTAACGCGATGATGCGAATGGGTTAAAGCAAACATATAAACAGGATATAACCCACGTGGAAATTTATGCTGCTGTTCTTCCTTGATACAAACTAAATTAGATTCCTTGAATATGCGATAGTATTCGCACAAGGGCCTTGTTACGGAAGAGTCTTTCGCGTCGACCTCTAAATTTTTTGAACTCGTCACGTTCTCTTTGATTACTATTAAGCCGTTAGGCCTTAAGCCCGACCTACAAAAATCTTATTGGAGAAGTATCGTTTATGTTTCCTTACAGTGAATGAGCTAATACTTACGAGCTATTTTTGAGAAATTCGATTAAATGGTCATCCTTTAAATGGCCCAAAACCCATTGACACCAAATCACATCGTACTTCTTGGTAGTAAAGCAAAAGTTTTGGAGCCCTTGAAACGTGACTCGATTAACTGGACGTTCTTCGGATAATTAATAAACCAATCGAACATTACCAATTGAATAATAGGTGCCAATTCTTGCGGAGTAGTTGCTCAAACATGTTTTAGCAACTTCTAGGAACTTTGTATTTTGTTCCACTAAATCGACGCGCTTAAAATGATTTAACAATAGATTCTTAGTTATCCTTCCTATGCCCGCGCCGCAGTCTAATGCAAATGTTTTCGACGGAGGATTCTTTGACTAAAATCAACCAAAACATCGTTACTTTTAAATATCCAGATATTAGTAATTATTAAGGCGCATAAATTACCAGACCTCGAATAGAGACTTCAAAAATATTGTCGAACCCTTTACGTCGGTTTGAGAAATAAATCCAAAGCCACCGAGCATTCCATCCACCGTCGGTGGAATATGTTCCCAGTACTTGGCAGCGGCCGTGTAAAATTCATTTTGCTCAACTACATTCTCTTCCGTCTCCATTTTCAATGACGTCGTTGATAAATACTACGCCCTACTCAATAAATTAATTGTTAGAAAACGAAAAGTTGTATCGCGAGAAGACGAGTCTACTGATAAGATAAAAATTAGCATACAAACGAGTTTATATATTCCAATATATTTTGTAAACGGGAGAGAGCGCATAATGATACATAAAATTATAGTCCTTTGATAAAAAATTATCAATTCCTTTTATTGTCCCAAATACCTACAGCAGCATAATTCAAGGAACAACAAATATGTTATTATCGATGAAATATATCGATCTATCGATTACAAATACATCGAGTTGCAGCACTGTTTATTACGTACAGTCGAAATACCGATAATGAATCGATTATCGCATGTACGAGCCTCTCACCTCTCGCCTATCCAAGCCTCTTTTAAGCCACAGATGTATAATTAAAGCGTTTCACGCATAAGAAAGATACGATTTATTCATGACAGAAGGATCCGTGTGTAAAGTCTCGAAGTAAAGGATAACCTTAGTAAAACCAAGCTACATGTCATGGAGAAATCGTTCGCACTCACTCGTCAGTTTGGTTAGGATAAAATCGATGCTAGTCGTTAGCGAGCAGTTCCCTCGGAGTCATGGCAGAAGTGCGGCTTTACGACTCAACGATCTGTCGATTGTGTGCGGAAGATAATGGAAACGGAGAGTTGCTTTATATAGGAGACAGCGATGATCCGGATTTGAGTTCCATGGTCAATCGGTACTTGCCGCTTAAGGTACGAGCCACGAGCCTTCGAAACATCAGACTCCAACTTGACTTCCTGCCTTCTGCGCTAATATACTACACGAATCAAATGTCCGATATTTCCTTCCAATATTTCTCGCATTGTTATTTACTCTGTACCCTGTACCGCCCCTACGGAAACATCATATTTCTCGATACGGAATTTCTTTGTTGCAACAACTGTTCCTACGGTAATAAGTATTTTAATCGTCGTTATTACGTTTACAGTGTATTACCAAATGCCATTTATGTTTCTATTATATACTTACTAATTCTGTTGTTTCTATAGATTTAGTTGTATTTTTCTGCACCGATTACTCGCTCGAAATAAACTCTACGCAAAGGTGCGCAAGATCTGAAAATTTCCAGTTACGATTTTTCACGACCAAGAAGTAGCAAAAAATGTTCATAAAAATTATTATTTCTTTCGAGGTTATGATATTACAAAGGAACGCGTTTAGCAATCTATGCGAAAACCATTTTGTAACGCGATCGTTTTGATTTAAGATCAGAGACGATGGCAAGCTGCCGCGCACTATTTGCCCCGGTTGCAACATTCAGTTGGAAGCGACGATTCAGTTCTTCGAGTTACTGGTGGATGGTCAAAGGAAGATTCGTGAACTGTGGAAGCATCAGGTAGAACAACAGCGCAAAGCGGACCGCGAGCGTCTTCGCGCTGAAAAGGATAGCACCGAGGTCGTAGCGGAGACATCGGAATTAGATAACATGCCTCGATATAACGAGGAAGAGCAGTTCGAGCAGCAAATTATAATAAAAAGTATTATTCTCTGATTACAGCTTTAATCGAATGATTATGATAAATTACTAATTGCTATTTCTTTCAACAGTTATGCCGGACGGTTCCATGTACGCCGCGGAACACGAAATGAGCTTGCAAATGGAGGGATTAAGTAAACCAAAACGAAAAAGGGGACGCCCGCCGAAAGCTCATACGGAAAATATATCTATGGTTGGTAAACGTGACGTCTTCTCATGACGCACGATACGTTGGACGATATTTTAAGTATTACATTTTAGGAATTAACCAGAGGAGAAGTAATGGAAGCTGGGAGTCAGGAGGAAGAAGATAAACAAGAAGAAGACATCGACGATGTAGATGGAGATGGAAGACGTCGTAGGAAGCGAAAGGTCCCCAAAAGGTATTTCTTGGGAGCAGAAAAAGTTCGGTGCGAATACCGTTGTTTTTATAATAGAATATGGAATAACTTAGATACATGGAAGCAGTTCAAGGCAAGGAATTGGAAAGGATATACAAGGAAGAAGGGGTAATCGACGAAGAAGACGACGACGAACCTGATAATTTTAAAGATTCAGAGGAACAATTGAATATATCTGTGCCTGATGGTCAGGAAGGTAAGTGGTATATTCTGTTAAATTCGAGCAGTTTGTTAATCGTTCACATATTTCAGAAATAATTGGTCACTTAGAATCGGAGGAGGGTAAAGATCTGGGAGAGTTAGTGATAGTGAATCGCGGCAGAGGTCGTGGCCGGCCAAAGCTTCGCCGTAGGAAAAATAAATTCACTTGCCAATTATGTGGACGAGGCTTTCTACAACGTAGCAGATATATTATACATAAGTAGGTAACGATTTCAATCTTTCGCTTTAAATAACTTTAGTAAAAGTAATGAAAAATCACTCTCTATGATTAGGAGTTTCCACAAAGGGATAAAATATGAGTGTTTAGAATGCAAAAAGTTATTTACGAGTAAAGAGAATTTGGCGCTGCATCAGAAAACCACTCATCATACCGGAGATATTATTAATCAGAGTTTGGAGCATGATATTCAAGATTCAAGCTCTGAATCCAAATACCCTGTACCTGAAGAGAATCACAATGGAGCAGACGTTCTTGAACCGACGGTGTCGGAGGAACAACAGATAAATACATTCTCGAACAATTCTAATGATTCTGAAAAAACTGTTTCGTGCGATCAATGCGATAAATTATTTGAAACACAGCAAGCTTACGAGCTCCACCTGAAAATGGTTCACGAGCGTGAGAAAATGTTTATGTGTACTATTTGTAGCAAGAGTTTCCCTCAACAAACAACTTTGAAGACTCATATGACGATACACGAAGTACGTACCCAAAAATTTTTAAGTAAATTTCAACAGGATTGGAGTACACTAGGGTGGGCCTCAGTTACTCCTGCCGAAAAATAATTTTGTGATTTTTGACGGCCCCATCCCCCGGATTGTGCTATTGAGAGAAAAAATAATGTGTGCAAAATTTTAAATCGATCGGAGAACGGGAAACCGTGCCTCGTCGCATTTGAATTTTTTATTTTTGTAACTCGTTTTTCTCCATCGTTAATATACATTTTTATATATCGTTAAAAAAATTGAAAGTGGAAAAATAAGGTCCACCCTAGAGTACACAGAATAGAAGGGAACGGTAATTAAGTATGTTTCTCTTATATTTTAGAGAAATAAATTGGAGAAAGAGTATCCTTGCGATATTTGCGGAAAAGTTCTCAATCATCCTAGTTCCGTGGTGTACCACAAAGAAGCGGAACATAACAATGGTCGACGATTTGTTTGCAACAAATGCGGGAAAAGTTTCAAGCATAAGCAATTACTGCAACGTCACCAACTTGTACACTCGGACGATCGGCCTTACGTTTGTAAATCCTGCAATGCCAGTTTTAAAACTAAAGCAAACTTGATCAACCACCAATCTACGCATACCGGCGAAAAGAAATACTTCTGCGAAATCTGCGGGCAGCAATTCGCGCACAAAACTAGCCTCACGCTGCATTACAGGTTATTATAAGAACAGATAAACTCAGCTAAGAGATTCTATCGACAAACGAATAAACGATTAATTTTATACTTAGGTGGCACACAGGTCATAAACCATATACGTGCGAGGTATGTCACAAAAGTTTTTCACAAAATGGTAATCTGCAAGAACACATGCGAATACACACTGGAGAAAAGCCGTACTGTTGTGATTACTGCGGAAGGAAATTTACTACTTCCTCGCAATTCAAACTTCACGTTAAACGGCATACTGGCGAACGTCCTTGGAAATGTGAATTTTGCGCGAAATGCTTTCTGCACAAAGACACTTGGAAGTGCCATGTGCGCAGGCATAAAGGAGAACGTCCGTTTCAATGTGCACATTGCAATCGCGGTTTCACAGAACAGTGGGCTTTGAAAAAACATCTTCGCCTTCACACTGGTATGTATATACATATGTATGTACAATGTTCTAATGATTAAAGGTAGGCTGAAGGTCTCACAACACCTCGCCTCGGCGCAACTTCTTTTCGCACTCGCATCTAGGCTCGCGTCGCCCTGGGTTTTCCGCACCTGAAGTTATCCAAGCTTGCCTCGGTTTATGTGGTTGGTCAGTTGCTCAGGGTACTTCTTCCTTCCTCTTTTAGCGCTCAGTGAAAGCGCAGTGGCATTGCATCCACTCACAATACGCCTCGGCTCGACTCGCCTCTCTTCCCCAAAATATTCTCGAGGAAGAATCCGCGGCTCGGAGTCGTGCCGAGGCGAGGCGTAGGGAGAGCCTGCCTTTATTCCTTTTACATACAAGTTTTATTATAATCTTTGAACATACCCCGTACTTTTCTATTTCCCAGGAGAAAAACCTTATTCCTGCGACGTTTGCGGGAAAGCATTTGCGGATTGTTCAAATTTGACAAAGCATAAAAAGGTAAGCATTCAAAATTCACTCATGTCAAGCCATTAAAATTCAATGTTATGGAATTATCACCGAGCTGTTATTAGGTACACAGAGAAACCAAAGTTTCTGGGATAGGTGATATTGAAGGGTCTCCAATTGGAGAAGTTTGGCAAATTTTGCCGAGTTCTCAGGAATCTGACGAGCACTCGTTGACCGATCAAATGGCTCAAGTTATTGCGACAGACGACGCGTCTGGAGATGGTATTCAGCAAATAATTTACGTTTCTTACCAGGATCCAGATGATCCTAACCAATCCCGGACTTTGCATTTCGGTAAAAATACATAATTGTATAATATGGAATTGTACGATATTCTTTATTTATATTTATATTGTCCATTTTACGTTTTAATTTAGTTGACGCTGGAACAATAAGAAACAAGGAAGAGAAAACTAATACGAGCCAATCATTATCGCACCTCAATGTTGAGAACAATGGACTCCTTTCTAATCCGCCTCATGCTAATGGAAATAATAATTCGAACGAACGAATAAATGTTGAACTCTCAGAATCGGATCTTCAACTACAGGTAAGGACGAACGACATATTAAGTACTATTAACGGTAATAAAAAGGCTAATGAATAATCTTCATATTTATAGATAACAGATGAAGAAGGTAATCCAATTCCTCTGTCAATTCAAGACGCTCGACAGCTCCTGTCTCACAGCCAATTTGTTAATCAACTTAGCGACGGTCAGGAAATTAGAGTTCATCCAGGAGTGATTACAGACGAACTAGCTGCACCACTAAGTATGCATGTCAGTCCGGATTCCAATATGAAAGGCGTTGATATTACCAATGCAGAGGAAGTGAAATCAACCGTGCAAACAGACGCAGAAGCGATTGTAAAGGCGTTAGAGGTAATATCTTTAAATAAATCTATTGCAATTCGTACTAGCATAATTCTTCAGGTGTGATTTCATGCTGACGCTCAACACACGTTTTGAAAGTCCACGGGACTTTCAGCGTCGAAGCTCGTTTTGAGCGTCAAAACAGAGTTTTGCTTTTTCGCTTGAAGCTGAAAACGTGACTGACGTGAGTTTTGACGCTCAAAACGAGTGTCGAACGTCAGCATGAAAATGCACCTGCATTGTTTGTGCCTGTTTTTTGTTTCGAAGACTTGGATAATTAAATAATTCAGAAACATATATTAAAACGATTTAATAATATTAAGTTCACTCAGATAAAGGAATTTATGAAAGATAATTTTCTGTTTCAATAGTATAAATGATTTCTCTAAACATTTTAAGAGCAATAGAAAAAAACATTTATTAGGAAAATACAAATGAAAGAAGGATGATAAAACAATTCTGTATAATAAACCAATTTTTCGAGACTTCGGTCTCCATATTAAGAATACAAATGAATTATACTAAATCGAATGAAACTATCTTTACTATTACAATAGGTTTATGTATTCAATATTTCGTCACATGAACTTAAAGTTATGTAACTGAACTGTATGTCATGAAATGTTTTATTTATTTTAAGAATATTTTATGTAAAATTTATTATGCGATAGGATGAAAACACGGATGCTAATGCAGTCGCGACGATCAATCAAATGGAAGAGTCGGAGCAACAAGGGATCACCGGGAACGAGCAGGCTATCGAATTTACAACACAAGATGGCCAAAAAGTTCGTTTAGTTACTTCTTATCACGTTGATCCGATGCAACTTGCCTCCGAGTACCTGACTATTGTATAAATTTTGAAAATTATACATCTATATAAAAATCAAGTTTTCGATTTCTACGCTTAGTTTTCTCAAATGTCTTTTATACTGAATTAAGATTATGCTCCTTTATTTCTATGTAATAAATTAATTTTAAGGAGAACGCTCCGATTCTAGCAATTATGAATGATACTTACCGAATGAATTCAATCACTTGCAATTATTATGTGTAAGATTTTAAGAACAATAAACCTGTAAAATATTTCTATCTTTTCTAATTTTCATCTTTACTGTCACGGAGAGAAATGTACAGAACTTATTAAGTACTGAATACATTTACGTCGTTTTATCTAATAAAACATTCAGATTGCACCCGTTAATTTCCGGGAAGCCGGCATCTTTGCAAAGTTGATACATCTGATTTAAATGTTTATTATTTTCGATAGCATGATCATTCTTCAACAATTCTGCTTTTAGAGAAGATGCAATTAAATCGTCGTATCCGATCAATTTCGTCCCAATTTCCAAAGTGTCCACCCATATTGTATTTCCCAGATGTAGATTTACCTATGTATTTTTATTAAGTTAATTAAATTCTAATCGTAAGAATAGCAGGAGAATCGCAAGGAATAGCTTACCGTTCCAATCACATAGGATCTTTCATCAACATTTTCTTTGAACCACTGATACACAGCATCCATTGCACAATTATTCCAAACATACTCATCATCGTGAGGAGCGACGCCAACCAGAAATACTTCGATAACTTGCGATGGATATTTAATTAATTCTTCCGATATATGCAATAATCTGCGTGTCTAATGAAAAAAAAGACAGTACGTACAATAAAGAAGTATTATACTGTATATGATTTTATAATTCTCTTTTCAATATTATACTTTATTACGAACATTCACTCTGGTTAAAATTGCTCCATTGTCGATACACCTAACTTCTGCAAACTTTGGGATATCTGTCTTCTCTTCTCTTTCGATACATAGAATTTCGACTCGTTTGAAAGTGTCCACTGGGTCCTCTAAGCCACATATAGTTCCCACATCTATTGTTTCGCATCTCTTTCTATGTGTAAAAATAAATGGATACGCAATTCATTTGTGAAAAATATCGACATAACATTTCGTGTTAGTGTTTTTATGCATTAATATATTTACCTGTTCTCTATACGCGAATAGAAGTTTTGAATTTTTATAGTAACTTGCACATAATCTACGTTGGAGAATTCGGTTTCTTCCAATGTATCAAATTTGATGTACGATATCATTCTAGCAGAAATATGGTTCACATTGTTTACACTAATAATTCGAAGTTTCACCTTATCATTTCTAAAACAATAGACGAAAATGTTTAAATTCGAATTCTCCGATTTCGTTGCGAATAAAACAAATTGGTTGTACTTACATTTGAATATTCAGCTTTGGTGCGTCAATTTTTGGAATTATTCCATGTCTAAATGGGCAAGAAGTTGGTTCTGGACAGAATCCCCACATTTTTATATTATTACAAATGGGATAATTTTCTTTCTCCTTGTCCAAAGTAGATTTTATACGCTAAACAATGGTTGAAAGCGGTTTCGACGTTAGTTTATTCGGAGAATACACAAATTAATTATTTCATAACTTTCTCTAATTACCTCAATGACTTTCAACATATTTTCAGGAATTAAAACATTCATACGTTGCATTGTCTTTATTATGCTTAGAAATTGTATGTCACTATTTTCATCTGCTATAATCGTTACTCTACAGTTGGGCTTTTCCTTAAAAATTTAAACAAATGATTATTTTCTAGCAGATCCTTCAAAATCTTTCTATTTTAAAACATTATACCATTTGTAAGTTATTGAAAAGTGTTGAAAATCGAAAGTTGAATTGGGTTTTGTAGCGCAATGAGATCGAATAATGGATCAACCAGTTTGCATTTGTAATATGCATGTCCGATAAAACTTCGTCCGTGCATATTAAAACTGGATAGTTTCCATTTATACAGGCATCCCAACATTGTTTTATGCCTAAATGAAAGAAATATGTTTTAAATATAATTTAATGTTACTATAGTTAAAATTTATATTCTTCTACCTTGTAAATGCAGAAAATTCATATTTTCATGAGTCAAGAAAGTCTGTTTATATTTTCCTAAAAATGTATGTAACTCCTCGGCTTCTTCATGATTTATACAAATAATCACAGTTCTTAAAGTAGAATACTCGTCACCTAATAATTCTGTAGTAAAATGATATTCGGTTTATTATCACGCGCCTTCGTCAAGTGAAAACTTTTAAACAAGTAATTTTACCTAGAATCTTTCGTCCTTTACTCTTTGAATTCATTATGTACACTTTTGGATGAATAGATTGAAAAATTGTAGCTTCGATAAAAGATGTTATACATATGTACGGACTGTCCATTAAAATACAAGAAAATTTTTTTAACTGTGGCGTCCAATGCTTCGCGGTCACTATTATTTGTAATATTATACTATTAATTTTTACATCTCTATTATTAAGAATCTTATATTTTTTAATTAGTTTACTTATCTGAAAAAAAAAGATCACTTTCATATTTTTATGGATAAAGGAGAAAAAGTGAATTACAAAAACCATCAAACTTACAGAGTTGAAGTACTTATCTAGAATGATATCACCATCATCCAGAATTAAATACTGAAGACTTTCAAAGTTCAATAATTTCCTATTTTGGTCCATAAAACGCACTAAAAATCTTGGCGTAGATATTAAAATCTGGCATCCATTAAACATTTCCGCCTGAAAATTTATCGCTTAAGTATTCATAGTTACTTATTTTCTATCTCTTACTTAGCAAATTCACCTACCACTAGCGACCGTTCACATTTACCATTAATCGCAGCGACAGATTTAATAGTTCCACAGGCTTGTAAAAGTTCCGTGCACAATGAATGAGCTCGCAACACTTCAGACGAGGAAGAACACAATATCACTGCGGACGGATTTATTCCTTGAGGAAGCTGTTTCAAATTATGAAAAACACACAAATAAATTTAGTATATTAACGACGATAGCATCCAGTTCCAATAAATATTGACGTAATAATTATTTGAAGTATAATATTATTACATTTAGATTTCTAGCTAGAAGCCCACAAATAGCAAATCCGCATCCAAAAGTTTTGCCAGATTTCGCTGGTCCGATTGCTACTATGTCCAAACCCTTCTTTATGGCAGGCCAAATGTACGACTGAATGTTTTTTGGTCTAGACGATTTCACCAATGACTTCCAAGCCTTTAACACATACTACGCATTAATCTCTCAAAACTTAATAATGTTATTGTACATTTATACATACCTCGTGTATTTTAGAAGGGAATCTTGCATCTAGAATTGACTCCAAGCATTCGTATTCAACTGCTCCATAAATTAATACTTTCTCTTTCTCTTTTTGAAATTCAGTGTGCGAACGCTTTGCTCCTTGAAACGTATTTGCCCTTCTAAAACAACTGTTATATATGAAAGATTATTAATAAATTGAGAAAAGAAAATTATTTACTCGTTACTTTTCACGAACCTTGCGTCTTGTGTATAAAATTCATTATTGCTTTTGTACTCTCTTGGAATGTTTGCACAGAACGTAGTTTCATTATTAATTACTTCTTTACGTAGTTTCTCACAGCTTCTTGGAGATTTTATAAACTCTAGCAATTCTGCGTAAAAAGCAAACATATCGAATATCACACGTACTTAACGCAAAGGAAGTTAATACGACAATAGAAACGATCGATCGGTTCACCTTTTTGTAGATAAATGGCATGATTACTAAGAACCAGAGCATTGCTTAAACTTATTATCTTGTTCTGAATATTAAGATACAATTCACCATAGCGTCTGCCATGTTCGTCGGATACCAAATGATCAAAATAGCCCGCATCGGATGCACTGACTAATTCTTTTGTGTATTGAATTGCCGATGCACTCCATTCGTCTTGAATTCTTTAAGTACATATATAAAATCAATACCATTGACTTTCGATATATTAATATTAACTATTAACTATTAAATGTTCATTTAATCATACAGTATCAAAGTTTCCTCGTGTGTAGAAGAATTATATTTCGCAGCGACGGGTAAAATATTATATAAACCAACTGTAAAGCTTATGTATTCCTCCGAAATTAAATCCGTTGAACATGGAATCAAAACCTCTTTTTGTACTTCGACGGAAATACCGTAGTCGGATAATAGAACATTACATGTATCTTTCAAGGTATCTATTTCATCGCAGACGTTCCCTCGCGACAACCAAGCAGGAAGATCAACATCTTTATCAAATTTGTTATCTATTATCACAGTCTAAGAAAATGATGAACAAAACAATGTATGTCTTATTTTCCTTTCAATGTTAAAATTCGTAATAAAAATAAATTCTTTCATAGTAATCGTAAGTGAAATAACGCGAACTCTGTTGCTAGCTGACCCGTTACCCAGTTTCACCCAGGAATTATTTATGATGTTTCCTACTTTCTTTATAAATTGTAATGTATATTCAAAACTTCATTGAAATCTAAACAAACAGACGTTTTACTTTTATGTTCAACGATCCAAAGTCTTACATTTCCTATCTTTAGTTCAGTCTGCTTCGTAGCTGTCTCAAGTTTCTCTCTCGTCGACGACAGCGACAATTTATTACTAATAGAATTTAATTTCTCCTCGTAATCTTTGGTCGGATTAATTCGTATAATATATGGCGTTAGAATATTTGTTACTTTAACTGCCATCGCTGTAGGAGGTAAGATGATATCTGCGAAGAATAAGAGATAATTAAATTTAATAATAGCCAACACTTTTAAAGAAATAAATTTATACCGTAAGTTTTGTAGAAATAGAAATATCGAGTGATAATAGAAATTAAAAGAATTTCACCTCCACTATCCGATTTTTCAAAATTCATTCTGCTTGCTTAGTAACAATCGTATTAGTACAAAAACAATATATATATCATAGTGTCCCTTTTAATGGTTCGAAATATTGCTCCGTTAGAACTCGCTATATTCTATTCGTTTCATTTAAGATAACCTAAAGTAATATATAAATAAATAATCGTGAATATCTCTTCATTTTTATGCTATAATAAAATGTTTTAAAATTTTTAGTACATTTATTACATTATACATACATATATAATTCTTCATAGATTATGCATACCATTTCACGTGATATCGCGCAATAATATCACGGTAAACTCGCTGACTCGCATCACGGGCAAAAAGTGTGCGAAGCATTTTTCTTAAGGTCACTTACGGTGTGATTTCATGTTGGCGCTCGACGCTCGTTTTGACCGTCAAAACCAGTCACGTGATCGGTCCACGTGACTTTACTCGGTTTAGTTTTTTTCGTAACGGACCAACTTATATTCAATTTTTTTTTTCTTATTTTATGTGATTAGTAGAGCCTATTGGAATACGTTATTGCTACTAGCTCAATTTCGAAAAAAATGTGGATTAGTCCGCTGTTGTTTTCACTGCCTCATCTGTTGCGTGGCCGTTTGGGAAATGTAGTCTTCTTTTGGGAAATTCAAGCGCGGGACGATGCCCGTGGAACGCTAACGACCGATTTCTTCACCACCAGACATCTGCCAGTTAGAGTTATCTGGCAGATATCGGGCACATGCCTATTTCTTCACTTTTAGGGGTACGTGTCCCTATTACGGTGCCCTATCTCTGCATTTTTAAACAATTAAATCATAGTAAAAAAAATTCCACAATGAATATGAAGATTTCGATGGATTTACCCAAATCCTTATCGGAAACAATAAGGGACACGTTTTTTACAGAGGTGAATAAATTGATAATTAATATGATTTGCATTTATGTAAAGTGTTAATTATATCATAAAAGGTTCCAATTGTATGAAAAAATAGCGAAATGAGCATTTTTGAAACGTTTTCGTATTTTTTAAAGTGAAGCCAATAATAGGGACAGGAATTTAACGCTTGTCCCAATTACCGTGCCCCTCAGTGCCCAGTGGCTCCCTCTGCAACTGTACCTTTTTTCGATACCTCCGTGGTATCGCAACCCTAGGTATCGATACTAAAATCACTTAGTATCGAAACGAAGTATCGAGTGTACACTCGTATTTACTTTTATCGATTCATCCCTACATGACAGTGAACAAGTAAACAAGGGGTAAGAAGCTGTTATATTTCAAAATCTCGCATATAAAATAAAAATTAATGCCGAAAAATACGTAGTAAATGAGATATTTAACTGTAGCTTATTTTCCATAATATTTTTTTAACAACACGCGAAGTAATTAGTAATTGTGATCCGTAGTTATTGAATGGTTCCTTTCGAAAGGTTTTGTTTACATTTTCGAAATGTTCGTTCGTATGAACAGATATGCACATTAAACATTTATTATTCATTTAATGTTTTTTAACAGTATTAGTCACTTATCAAACATTTTGTAAAACACTGTGTTGTAAATGTACGTGTGAATACAATTTTAAAGCACAAATTTCGAAGTATTTGTGTGAGAAAATATTTTTTTTTAATCACTCGGTAGATAAAAAATATGGGAACTTTACTTTAAATAATGCAATTATATGTAATTATTGAGTTATAATTTTTTTCATATTTAAAATTTTAGAGATCACGTCTAAATTGGTTAATGAATTTTTTACTTTTATACAGGACAGTAACGAGGGACGTAAGAGCATAATAATTCGTAAAATAATTTATCTATGGTAATCAAAGAAGTAAATCATATTGGGTGTAGTAGAAAGCACGATGTCATCTCTAAAATCTAAAGGATACCTATTTTTGGCTTCTTCTCTTTGCGATGGCTTAGAAGATAATGACATAAGGTAAGGATTTTGGAATTATATTTTACAGTACGTATTTTATATATTAAATACAAATCGTTTTACAAATGGCTAAAGAACAATTCAGATCGTAAATCCTTACGTTTCTTAAATTTAAAACCTTTTGCTGCAAATAGTTTCTCTTTTAAAAATAATTTTTAATTTCGATTGTGTTCCATTTTGTTGCCTAGCATTAATGTATTTTTAATTCTACTAATTCAATTAAGTGATTTAATAAAAAGATTAATGTTTGCACTATGACTTTCTATTGGTTGTAACGAATGGTATTACATTAATCTGTGTAAATATTAGTTTTAACATTTATATGTATCAATTTACTATTTTAAATAAGTTATTTCATAACAGGCAAGTAACGACTTTACTTTTAAATAAAGAAGCGAATCCTAATACGCTACTCCCTACGTATGGAGTGACTCCATTTCACTTAGTGATAGGTAATGACTCCGAGGCCTTTGCGGAAGAAGTAACTAAATTATTTTTACGCCATGGAGGAAACCCAAACGTTAGGTAAATAATTTAAAATAAAGTAATAATTTAAATTAACTACTCATTGCTAAAACAATATATCAATATTTTATTCCACAGATCGGTAGACGGATTGACTCCAGTACACGTGGCAGCAGCATGGGGAAGAGTTCCAGTATTAGAATTACTTTTAGCGAATGGCGGAGATCCTCATTACTTGGACGACGAAGGACGTAATCCCTTTCATTATGCGTTCGATGGAAAGTATTACAAAGCGATCGTGGTACTTGGCAAATATTGTGAAAGCATTACAAAGGAAGATAAACCAACGAAACATAAAATGACCTTTGGTACGTAATCAACGAATGTATTTATAAAAGATTATAGACTGGAATTTTTTCTATTTTTCTTTTTGTAGATAAACTTTTGATTAACAATGGAGAGGTAATAGCAGAATATGCTGCGTTACAAACTTCTAATATGACCGGAGAAAATTTGTTAAATGAAAATAGATTCAACGAAAATGAGGAAAGCAAATTTCCTAACGTCGGAGACAAATATTTCTTTGATTTTAGTGACAACAGTTTAAACAGTGACAACGAGTTTGATATAAATGCAGCAGAACTTCGACTTCAAGAGGAAATAGATAAAGAGAAATGCCTTATAAATGAAATAATTCATCAGCTCTCAAGTTCCTTAAAATCCAATTCTAAAGACCCAGAAATTAGCGACGAATGCGGACGATCTGAAGAAAATCAATATGATATAAGCCCGTCGTCTATATTAAATACGGATGATAGTATGGCTTACGATGTAATGGGCAAATTTTCATTGAAACCTAGAATGAAAAAACAGTCTGTTACTCCGAGATATAGGCGTAAGATTTTTGGACAGAGCAATAACAATAAAACTTCGTTAATACCTGTATATAATCCAAACGATTCTATTATAAGCAAATCACCAAATTTAATAATAGGCAAGGCAATAGAAAGAGATCGAAGATACTTATCTCCAAAAGTATCCTACAAGGAATCGAAATTCAGAACTTTCACGCCTTGTGTGACGAGAAATCAAGCATTTCCATCAGAAGAATTTAATTTAGGAAAAGAAGTGGCAAGATCCACGCCAAGAAGAAGGAGAAGATTGTACAGGCAATATTCGTCTCTCAGAAAACTCAGGAAAAATGACGGACTTACGTCGTCAGAAAACACAAGTCCTGATTCAACGAGTTCTTTATCACCGGATCAAAGATATCTAGGAAAACAGAATTATAAATTTAATAAGAATCTGGCAGTAAGATTACACGAGACCAAGTATGACGACGATGACGTGTCAATCAATTCAAGTTTCAATGAAAATAAGAATTGCGTTGAGAAATATAATTTAACAAAAGATTTAATGGAAGGATTTAGCAGCAATTTAGAAAATCTAGATATAAGAACGATAGGTCGTACAGAAAGAAAGAAATTAAGAGATAATGCTTCGCAAGGAAAGGCTGCCGAAGAAATGAAAAATTGCGATGTCTTAAATACTTTTAAAGAAAATTTTAACACATTCCTCTCAAGGTAATTTAATCTGAAGCATTTATGAATTCGATTTATATTATATAATTGCATGTTACTACCAGATGTATTTTTAATTCCAATAATTCACTGTTTTGATCTATTACAATATTGTATTCACCTAACGCAGGCCTGCTCTTTAGGGTGCAAATACCTCCTCAAGTTCCGGGACCCGGGCAACATTAAGAAGGAACTGAATTCGCGCATGTAGAATGCGATCATTGGCTCCGAGGGAGCGTTTGTTTGTGGTATAGCCAATAGTAACTTGTTTCGTCGCCAACATGTGCAGAACCGATCTAAACTCGTCGGTCGGCAAGTTCCTTCTTAAATGAGCTCGAGTATAGAATTGTTCAAAGTAACAGTTCAGCCCTCCGCTGTTGCCCGGGTCTCAGAACTTGAGGCGGTATTTGCACCCTAAAGGGCAGGCCTGGCCTAACGTAAAAAGTAATTATTATAATTCCTATGATTTTACTTAAAATTTAATATTTGAAAATTAACAAACTATATATTTTAGCAGCTTGCAATCACAATCATATATAAGTGTGCAAGAGGAGTATAAATATGAAGACCCTGATGAAGGTATAGCGTTCATAGAACGTAGAATCTATACAATAACACCTTGGTAAGACATTGAAGATAATCGTGTGATTTGATCAGTAGTGATTGTAATTTTTAATAAGTGTCCTCGTTTTCAATTATTTTTAGCAAATCCACGGAGAGTTGCACTTCGGCTGATCAATTATGTAAGATTTGTCAAAAATATTTAATCTTCTAATTCGTATTCGTATAATTCTTATCAAATTTGACGATTGTCAATATTTTCAGGGCCCCAATCACTAAATTTATCATTTGATAGATCGATGACAAATGAGGTATTGCGAAGAAAGCTAATTACTCTAGGCGACAATCCAGGACCAATAACACACACGACAAGGCAAATGTATCTGAAACGGCTCGTAAATTTAAAAAACGGAACGTGTGTGCCATCGTCAGGCGAAAATATTCTTTCCAGAGCCTTTTCTAAAACAGATTGCTGTAGCTTTGAAGTAAAATCTTCTTTGATTTACGGAGACTGGGTAAATCACTTGGGGAGATTCAAAATTATTGAAAAGAATATTTTTAAGGAATTCTCAGTAGTGGATCCTTCTAGAAAATGGAGAGAAGGCATGAATAAGACCTGTTTTAATTATCTACTATTAGATCCACGCGTAACTAAGGATTTGCCCTCGTGCGCGGAAAATCTGGCAAAGTCCACCATTTGGTCTACATTCCTTTCCGCTATATTTTATGTAGGCAAAGGAACACGTAACAGACCATATTCTCATCTTAAAAGTGCTTTCGACGCATGGGTTTCGAACCAAACTCCTGAAAGTACAAAAATCCAACATATTTTGAATATTTGGGACAAAGGATGCGGAGTCGTGTGTCTCCACATTTTCCAGAATAGCATACCAGTGGAAGCTTACACGCGCGAAGCTGCCATGATCGATGCGCTGGGGATACAGACGTTAAGAAACTGCAAAAGCGGAGACTATTACGGAATAGCAGCAACGTGGAACGCAGAAGAAAAACGTAACTTCGGAAGATATTTGTTACACCAAGCGATGCAAATCTTTTTACACGAAGGGGAGAGACAAATATTCCCTCAAAATTTATAAAATGTAAATTTAGTTTCTAAAATGGACCAAAGCTTGCATAGATATACATATATATATATATATTTTCATAACGAATGACTACCGTATGTGCATATTGGTTCTCTGTATATTAATTCTTTAGCAGTGCTAATAACAGTATGGAAATAAGTGCAATATTATGAAATCAAATAAATGACTGCAATAACTTATTTAACGTAACGCATGTAGTTTCTTTCGACCGTAATATTATTTTATTAAACTAAGATATCTAAGTATACAAGGTTGTGTTTATAAATATGGCCTATCCGGCAATGTTTTCTTTTCTTTTTTGTCCCTGCTTTTGGGATACCACCTATGTTTTGTGGTATGTGTAATTTTAGATAGCTCTTCGATCACCACGTCCCTTCTCTTGTGTTGGAAAACTTCAGCGATTTCCTTTTTGCCGATACATAGAACGGTGCTCGATGGAATTTGTTTCTCTTCGGGTAATGGTAACGAGTATTCGTAAGGAAAGTCTTGTTTCGGATGCCAACAAACGATCATTTCTTTATTTATTGGCATAACTATCTCAGGTGGTAGTTTATTAGAACTCAAGTATCGTTTGGAGGATAGATTCAGAGACCGTGTAAGGCGTAACGCAGTATTCATCTGTTAAAGAATTAGAAAATGATTATATTTCGAAAAGATAACCTTCAAATATTACGACAATTTTCATAACTATTTAAATTTATAAGTTCGTACTTTGAATATGTTTTGGATAGATACGAATACTTTTCAATAAAAGTACAGAAGAAGTAAATGTTATAAATATACACAAAAACACGGGATGCTGTTAACCTCTTTTAACTATGAACTTATTCAGATTGAAGATAGTTTACAAACGATTGTAGTCGATGGATGACGAGATTCGATAGTGGATGGTTCACATGCTTCACGTGGTTGGCCTTTTTTTTGTCGCGAAATATTTCTACAGGGATCTTCTAGTGAGAACCAGAGATCGGCTGACTCCGGCTGTCCCTAGACACCAGCGAATTGACGCCAGCGACTTCACGCACACATTACCACCGCTCCTGTAGGTGTCTAGGGACAACCCGAGTCAACCGGTCCCTGCGTTTGGCAGTAAGGAATTATAATTAGATGAGGGGATGTCCCCGGAAAATGTGTAGTTAGTTTATATAGTTTTTTTTTATTAGCAAAACACTGGAGTTATACATTTTATAAGATAATTAAACGTCCTATGCAGAAAGCAGTTGTTGAACATTCTATTATATAAAATTGTGTTGGTGGAATTGTAACTTTAAATTGTAATTCGACAGCTTTTCATATGCGCTAAAGGCACTCGCCGGTGTTATTGCGATGTTGTCGTCGATTATACAAAAACAGAATTTGTTTATTTTTCATCGTATCTATATGAAAGTTACACCAATGGATTCGTGACATTCTCCCGATTAAATTGTCAGATAATAATTTAAATCGAACTATTTTCAAAGAAACGGGCTTTCAATTCAGCAAATCAATTTTTCACGTAATTTTCTTAATTATGGTCGGATTTATATAATTTTTGGGATCAATTTCATCGAGAAAACGTAACGAATCGATTTACGTAAGTTTCGCAAAGATTTGATTAGAAATTCAGAATTTCAGATCCGTCACTGCTTAGTGCGCATCCTACGTGCTTAGTGCGCAACATTGTAAGTATGGCCTCGCTGGTTTCGAGCGTCGAAGACCACGAAACTCAACGAGACGCATGATTACTGGCGGCATCGCCTTTGACCACCCTTCGTAACCGAGCGCTCGACACCCGAGAACCATGGGGCCATGCAATGTTGGGGATGTTGTTGGACTTCTCGTTCGGCCCCAGCCTGTCTGCCGGCATGGTCCTCGATCCATCTACGACGTCATAAGTTTCATTGGCTGTGAGTACGGCCGTTATCTGGAACTTCCATCCTTGGTAGTTTGTACCATCCATCGAACCGTTTCACCTGCTTCGCTCGGATATTGTCCGAAATGTGAAATGTCGCACTTTTGAATAATGAATATGGCGTCTCCATATTACCGCACGTTTATCCTTTTCGTGAATTACTCGCGAGCCGCGAACTTTCTTGTCACGAATGACTCGCACTTGATAATACTCTGCGCAGTTGTTGCGGCCTGGGCCCATAACCTGATAAGTCAACAGTTTATTATAAAGACTTGGGTGAACAATGGATCGTACTTTATTAGATAGACTGATATGCACACTGTTTGGTATCTTCAGGAAGACTGACTACGCATGGTGCGACTCGCGTCGCGCTTCCGTTTGAAAAAAAACAGTCGGATATATCGGAGCGCGACATCTAGCCTCAACAGAATGGCTATCATCAATTTAACAATTATCCTGGCTGCGTGTTTTTTCACACTTGTTATTTTCTCTAACGGTAGGTCATATTTATTCTATTATATTTTCAGCGCGATTGTAAGATAAAGGTTATGTTACACCTGTTTATTTGCTACGAAATTATTACGAACAATGTGATTATAGCTCAGTGCTTATGCTATAATGTTGTAATAGAATCTTATTAATAGTATAAACGAAATGATCGATAGTTCTAATTGGTTCGTAACGATTTTAAGTCAATTTCTTTTAATTACCCTCGATTGTTTTTTGAACAATCATTACACGAGTTTATTCTTCAAACGTTTAACAAAGATTTAACAATGTCATTACTTCAATATTTATGTTTGCCATTCTATAAGTTCAATGCTTTGAAATGTTTGTTTCTCGTAACGTGTAATAAGTGCAAATTTTTAGTATAACAGAGATAGATGCCAAAGTCTCGTGCAAAAATAAACTAAAAATGCCCGATAAAATAATTTGTCCCAGATTTTATTTTCCAGGAAATTATCTAGGTAGTCATATATTTATTAAAGATATGCTTCACAAAAGAACATTATAAATGTTATCTGGTTTTTATAGTGATTACATAATTTCACACATAGCACAGTTAAATATATATAGATACTTAAAGTGTATTTATTTTATTAAAGAGAAAATTATTTAAAGAATTCTCATTGTTTAATTACAAATTATATTTTATACGAAGTAGAACTTGATATTCCTAAAAACAATTTATTCTTTATTCTTTTGGTTTAACTGTACATAGCGACTTACTTTGTTTCCTATTATACTAGAAATTTGCTGTATAATTCTTTGATAACAATTTTACCATTTGTACTAACCGAAATAATTATTCTAGGATCGCCAACGCTTCTCTTCGTGACGCAAAAGGATATTAGAATGGCTAATGCGTCTCGCACTAACAAAGTAGCTACTATCATAAAAGATCTCTCCGAAGGCGCAGCTTTAGACTTCTATTTCGAACGTGAACTAGTGTGCTGGTCAGATAGCGGCCTAGAAATAATTCAATGCGTCCAAACGAATGGCACGCACACCGGCGAAAGAATGGTTGTAGTAAATTCTAGTTTAATCTCGCCCGATGGTTTGGCCTGTGATTGGTATACAGGGAAATTATATTGGACGGATGGCGAAAAGAATAGAATAGAGGTGACTAGCATCGACGGGCGTCACAGAAAAGTTCTTTTCTGGACAGATATTTATCAACCCAGAGCTATCGCCCTCGTACCAATGAAGAGTATACTCTTTTGGACCGACTGGGGTGACGTGCCCAAAATAGAAAGAGCCGCGATGAACGGAGACCCAGCGACGAGAGAAGTGATCGTGTCCGACGATATATTTTGGCCAAACGGTTTGACAGTGGATTACGAGAACGAGTTGGTTTATTGGGTGGACGGAAGGCTCAGGTTTATCTCGGTAATGGATTACTATGGTAAAAATAGACGAAAAGTCGTGGAACAAGGGCTAGATTATCCTTTCGCGGTGACGTTCTTCGATCATAAATTATACTGGACCGATTGGAAAACATGGTGCGTGCATTCGTACGACGTACGCCAAAATATGGCGCATCCTAGGGAATTACTACATGGAGAATATATTCCTGGTGATATAGAAGTTTGGGATGTCAGGAGGCAACCACGCGGGGCTCATCCTTGTGAGAAAAATAATGGAAATTGTTCACACTTGTGTCTTCTCAGTATGACAGAACCTGGGTATACTTGCGCGTGCCCTACGGGTGTTAAATTAGTGGATAATTTCACATGCGCTGAAGGACCAGAAGAATTGTTGTTAATAGTTCAAAGGAATGAAATTTGTCGAATATCTTTAGATTCTCCTGATTACACAAACTTTGTGCTACCATTAGCAGGTATAATTATTTCTTCCACATTCTTTATGTCGCGATAATAATATTCTACGTATTTTTAACTTTAACTTCAATCCTTTCGCAAATTACTTTGTACAACGTATGGGTGAGATGGAAAGCAAGAATCTGTCGAGTTCGTGCGGAACATAGAAAGTCTTTATTGAAAAGTTAATAAGAGAGTACAAAGAGTTTTTCTTCGACTTTTTAATATAAAAAAAAAAGAAAATACATCTGTAACCATACTTTGTTATATTATTGTCCTGTGAAAGGGTTACCGCAAATTAATATAAACTGAGGTATCGTTAAGCTAACGTTTTTAATATGATAATTGAATAATTTCACTTTTTTTTTTTAATAAATTCAGGGATTAAACATGCAATAGCGATCGACTTTGATCCTGTGCAAGAAATGCTTTATTGGACCGATGAAGAGGCTTGTGCAATTCGTAGAGCCTCCCTTGATGGTTCCAATCAAGAGAACATAATAACAACCGAAGTAGAAAATCCTGACGGAATAGCTGTTGACTGGTTGGCCCGCAACCTTTATTGGACTGATACAGGAACGGATCGAATAGAGGTAGCCAGATTAAATGGCACGAGTAGGAAAGTGTTGATAAACGAAGACCTAATCGAACCTAGAGCGATCGCCCTTGCTCCGGAACTCGGTTGGATGTTTTGGACCGACTGGAATGAAAAACGTCCGAAAATAGAACGAAGTAATCTTGATGGGACGGAACGTATTCTTCTAGTAACTAAGGACATTGTTTGGCCAAATGGAATTGCCTTAGATCTAGCAAGATGGAAGATTTATTGGTGCGACGCAAAGACGGATAAGATTGAAGTCTGTAATATGGACGGAACGGACAGAAGAGAAGTAATTACGGATAATCTTCCGCATCTCTTTGGGCTAAGTTTGTTAGGGGATTATTTGTATTGGACCGACTGGCAGAGACGAAGCGTAGATAGAGCGCATAAGCTTACCGGTGGCGAGAGAGAAGTTATCGTTGATCAAGTTCCAAATGTTATGGGTTTAAAGGCTGTCCATTTAGGAAAAGTTAATGGTACTAATCCTTGTGCGGAAAATAACGGTGGATGCAGTCACTTGTGCTTGAATCGGCCAGAGAACAAGTATGTTTGCGCTTGCCAGATCGGATACGAGTTAACGAAGGACAAAAAGACCTGCGTTGTCCCAGATGCATTTATGTTATTCGCAAGAAAGGAAAACATTGGAAGAATTAGTATCGAGAATGCAAATAATGATAATATTATTCCATTGACCGGCGTTAAGGATGCAAGGTAAATTTGATGATTTTCAATGCAAAAATTTTATAAACTCAAGTATTACTATCGCTAAAATTTATTAGTTTAAATATTCTTCACTTCTATCAGCGCCTTGGATTTTAACATAGCAGACAATCGCATTTATTGGACGGATGTTAAATTAAAAACAATCACGAGAGCGTTTATAAATGGTTCTGACATGGAGAGAGTCGTTGATCTCGGTCTGGAAACACCCGAAGGTTTAGCAATAGATTGGATTGCTCATAATTTATACTGGAGTGATACAGGAACTCGGAGAATAGAAATGGTTCGTTTAGAAGGCTGTAGTAGGAAAGTTCTTGTGTGGAATAATATTATTGAACCTAGATGCCTGGCTCTTGATCCTGGTAGAGGGTAATTATATTAAATTATTTTTCAAAACTAATTTTTATATATGTGCACTAAAGAACAATTTTTTTTTTAACGTTAATGATTAATAATTGTATATGGTAGTTTTCCATACTTCCCCGACAATTACATTTATCTTGGTATCTAACATTTCTCGAAAGAAGTCCTCGTATTTGCTTAACGTGCACAATTAAGTGTCGCTAAATATTTACGAAATCAATATTTTGTGTAAATTTAAATTTTAATTATTTCCAATACTAAAAATCTGATTTCTTTCCAGCCATTTGTATTGGACAGAATGGGGGAATTCCGGTAGTATAGAAAGATCATTGTTAGATGGTACCAATCGCAAAGTAATACTTTCTAATATCGGAAGAGCAAATGGTTTAACAATCGATCATTCAGCACGGAAGTTATATTGGGCAGATTTACATACTCCAGCTATCGATAGCTTTGATCTGCGTACAAGGAAAAGAGATGCAATCATAACGGAAAGTATTGGGTATCCGTTCAGTATTACTCAATATCAAGATTATATTTACTGGACAGATTGGAATACAGGTGAAAACTAGACAAAAACATTAATCAATGGCTAACTATTTACATAGTTACTTTAATACGTATATCTCTGTATTATTTTTATGATTTGTGAGAATATCAAATTTTCTTTCAATCAACAGGCGACATTGAAAAAGCTAATAAAACTAACGGAGCAAATAGAGTGAAAATACATAACAAATTAGAGTCTGTAACAGATTTGTTGGTCTTCCATGCTTCTAGGCAAGCGGGGTGGAATCCCTGTGCATTAAACAGTGGGAACTGTAGTCACCTATGTATTGCTTTGCCCGAAGAAAATGAAACTCTATCTAATTCCTTTAAATGTGGATGTCCTACTCATTACTACTTAGGAAAGGATAATAAGTCTTGCATCGGTTGGTACATTTGAATTCGTTATAATTTCAAGCATTATTTGGAAAATTTTGGAAAAGTTAATTATCTCTTTCGCAGCGCCAAAGAATTTCATGATGTACAGCTTACGAAACGCAATTTTTCGCTTTCTCCCTGACACTAGCGATTGCCCAGACATTGTTCTCCGAATTCAAGGCCTAAAGCACGTACGCTCTATAGAATTTGATCCCATAACCCAACACATTTATTGGATAGATGGCCGGACTTTGTCGATAAGGAAAACCCTGGAAAATAAAACGCATTCCAGTATAATTGTTTCTGGAAGCTCTGGACACCCTGTGGATCTTGCTTTGGATCCCTTAGGGAGATTGCTATTCTGGTCTTGCGCTTTAAACGATGCGATCAATGTTACGAAACTTGACAATGGTTCTGCTTTGGGCATAGTAGTAAAAGGTGACGGGGAGAAACCAAGAAATATCGCGATACACTCTGAAAAGAGATTGCTTTTCTGGACGGACATTGGAAGGAAGATGAGAGTGATGCGCAGTAAAATGGATGGAAAAGAGAGGGTGGTGATCGCGACTGATCTCGAACAACCAACAAGTATCGCGGTCGATGTAGCTTCAAATATTGTATACTGGGCGCATGGAAATCGGATCGAGTGTTCAGACTTCGATGGGAATAATAGAAGAATCCTAGTTTCCCCCGTCTTACAGGGATCAACTGTTTATTTAGCTGTATTCTACGATTTTGTTTATTGGTTCGACAGAGAAACATCGAATTTAGAGCGTGTCAACAAATCCGGGAATGGAAGGAAAGTGATTATGAATAAAATGCTTACGGACTTAATTACAGTGAACACTCCGCAAGATGACGCAATGAAGACCCATATTTGTAGTCCCTTTCGAGATTACGGAGGGTGCTCTCATTTTTGTATCGGAACCACTTCGTCTAAGTAATAATCAGATTTAAATTATTTTTATGCCTTCGTTCCTATTTCTGTTGCATTTTGCGTTATAAATAGTATATTAATTATGTATATATATCTTAGAAAAATGTAGAAAATACTTCTTTTAGATGCTCCTGTCCAAAGTCTTTGGTTCTATCCGAAGATGAAAAAACTTGTAGAGCTGCACCAGCCTGCGGCACGGATCATTTTACTTGCGCTGCGCCCAATTCTGCTGTGGCAAAAGACTGTATACCTGCGACATGGAAATGTGACGGTCAAACAGACTGTCCAGATGGAAGCGATGAGTTAGGCTGCCCAGCTTGTAGCCGCGATCAGTTCAAATGTCAAAGTGGCCATTGCATTGGTAAGAATATTAAGATGTGCAATTAATAAGAATGGAACTGATTAATTTTTAATTATAAATTAAAAAATGAATTTTAAACATGCTAGACATGGCCTGGGTGTGCGATGGAACAGCCCAGTGCCACGACGGCCTAGACGAAGCTCATTGCTGCCGACCGGATCAATTTCGGTGTACCGGGAACGGTGTGTGTATTTCCGGCTCAGCTCTCTGCGATGGCTGGGAAGACTGTGCCGACGGCAGCGACGAGCTTACGGCGTCCTGTATACCTGCAAACAATCCTCGACAAGAAAATAATTCGTTAGAATCAGGAAAGATTACCTATGTCATTGTTGTACTTATTGGATTGATCGCAACAATTGTTGTGGTCGTTTTTGCGTTTTATTATCGTAAGAAGAAGTTTATAAACAATGAGGAATTACCTGATTCCGCTGGAGATCCTTTGTCGCCGAAACCAGCGAGATTAGCAAAGCCAATGTTCGCACAGAAAAATTGTAGGAAAGATTTAAAAATGGGAATGGAGACTGTAAGAATGTCCATGCTAAATGGCAGCAGTATTGGATCGAGTTATGATCGAGGTCATATTACTGGTAAGTCTTATTAAATGTACTAATTAATAATTTTGGTTTTGTTGGGAAGTGATATGTTTAGATATTAATGATGCATAAACGTAATGATTAGACTCGATTTACATTTAAAGAACTGCTGTTTTTTATTCTTAAACACGAGTTTTTGCAAATCCAAGTTAAAAACATTTATTACTGTGAATAATTGGAAAGATATTTATATATAAAATTAGAACTCTTAATATAATCAAAAGAGAGCGCTATATTTATGTAATACCGATACATAAATATTTGCAAATTTTAATAAACATCTCAATTGAGTAAGAAAAAGATAATAAGGGGTCATTCTAGTAATCACGCCGCAAAATTCGGCATCATTTAGGTTTTTTTGCTCAGTGAATACAATGAATAACAATTTCAAACTTTTTTTTTTCATTTATTAAGCTACTTATAATGTATACCAGGCAGGTATTTCTCCCACCAGGGAGGTATTTCTTATCAATGACGCGATTTTCAACTCCAGATAACATTAATAAAACACATTTAAAAGTGTATTTAAAAAATTGTTTCGTATACATAAGTAGCTTAATAAATAAAAAAAAAAGGTTTGACATTGTTATTCATTGTATTCACTGAGAAAAAAACCTGAATGTTGCCGACTTTTGCGGCGTGATTACAGCAATGATCCATTAAGTATTCTATAAGAGTAGAGGCGAAATGAGTAAAATAATTATAAATTGTAATTTAAGGTGCATCGAGTTCAACGCGCGGCAGCTCTGCCGGAGGTTATCCTCAAGAAACATTAAATCCACCTCCAAGTCCTGCAACGACAGCCAACTCTACCAGGTGCTCAAGCAGTAACGCATCTAGATATAAACCTTATAGGCATTACAGAAGTATTAATCAGCCTCCACCTCCAACTCCTTGCAGTACAGATGTTTGCGACGAGTCGGACAGCAATTATCCAGCGAGATATAGATACGAAAGTGAACCATTTCCTCCACCCCCAACTCCGAGATCTGTTTACCAGAGCGACGCTGGGATTAGTTGCCCTCCGTCTCCTAGTTCAAGATCTTCTACGTATTTTAGTCCTCTTCCACCACCTCCCTCTCCTGTTCCGTGAATATATTAGAATGTTCTGATGTTTTCGTTCTCAGCAAAATCATAATTTTCTGAGCTCTCAAACATTCTGGGAATATCGGGTCGTTTTGATATTTTATTTGGAAAAGGAGGAAACGATTTTTCTCAGTGCCGAAAATTGCAGAAAGTAAATACTGGACATTTCTTATTTATTCATATTTATAAGTTAAATGAAACAAGAAAATAAGTCCATCGTTTCATAATGAAATTTTTGTACATTTTACCGAATATTTGCCTCTTTTACGCTAAAGCAACAAAAATGAGAAATGAGCATTTCTTTTGAGGGTGCCTTTTCTAACAATTAAGTCTGTTATTAATATTATTTAGATACGAGTAAGTTTGTTCATGATTATTCTTGTAAAAAAAATTCATACCATTGTGCCTATTAACTTTATAGTGTAATTGTAAGTGACTTGATCATAAAATGTTGTAAATATTGTAACAATTGTGTAAAAAATGTATATGATTCTTAGTCTGCGATAGAAATTGTTTAAGGAGATACCTTTCTGTATCTGTACCAGTTTTTAGATTCTTGACTACTGTACTCTTGCTCTAATTGTACACATATAGTATGTTATAGGAGAAATTACTTTCGTAACTACAACCAAAACATATCAAAATCTATATTACAAATTAAAATAAGCATAGTAATTGTTAAGAGAAATCATTTTAAATAGCTAAAAGGAGATTCAAAATTATTTCTAACAAGGTTGAAATCAAAATATTAGTAATGGGAAGCATAGTGATTAAAGTAAATAGACTAAGAATATTTAAAATATATATTCGTAGGAAGTGTAAAATTCTTTAAAGTTCTGCAACGAAAGTGAAAAATACTCGCATTTATTTACATTTTTTTTGTGAATGCCAATGAGACTGTGGAAATTAATGAATTGCGGATTTTAAAGTATTGCGTAAGAATAAAACGATACTGTTCCTGCAATCTGTAATCGGACTGTTGTGCCATAAAATATTCAAGGTAATTAACGAATGGAATGCAAAATTCAAAATTATTGTATAGGGAAAACGTACAATGTGTATCATACTCGTGGAAATGACTTTTACCTCGCACTGCCATTATACGAGCCTTGAAGAAATGCATCTTCTATTAAATTATTCTCGTTTAGCATTAAAGACTGAAATAATTCTTCTATATTTTTTTTACATTTGCAACGAAAAGTGCATTTTCCTATGTATGTAGTATAATTGTATAAAGAAATAAAATTTTTGTTACATATTTTATATGCCACTTGTTATTCCACGCATTGAACACCTATAGAACGCTAAAATTAGAATACCTATACACATCCATGGTGTTGTCGAGAAAGTAAATTGTTAATAATTATGTTATTGAATTCGGTTCATTTCTTCGTTTATTCCATCCTGTTTCTGCGTGACTGTCGTTTATTCCCTTCTAAGTACAAAAATGTAAGTGTAATTTAACATATTTATTTATTAAAACTTTACTATTTACACACGCAATATCTGTGTACAATCGAAGAACGTAGAAATAGCAATAAAAACATCGAATAAAATACTACGCATACTAATGCACTATACAGACGCACTATTTACATTGGTCCTTTTTTATTTCTACCTATTTTACAGATTTTACAGGCCGACGCGCGCCACAAACACGAACGATTCTTAACATCTTTTCGTTTCTTTTTGTACAAATATACATATGCTTAGATTTCTTTGCTAACAGAATAAATAATCGTTCCTTAAGCAGATACGGGTTCATTGTTGACGGCAGGAGTCATTAATTTATTCTAAAGATTCTTACGTTTTCAAATTTAACTTCTCAATCAAATACGTTTGAAAACTCCCACGAATCCAATTCAAGACAATTGACAGGAAATTCAATTAAGAAACAATTAATTATAGCGACACGATGAGATAGAAAAACGAAACTTTAGGAAAATATTTTATATTCTGCCACAGGATGAAACTCAAATGAACTGGTGTTATAGTTAATTGCAATTAGATTTCCATTATATTTCTAAACTGTCCTTTTCGAACTAGACAAATAATGTTTAACTATATGTAGTATGAAGGTTGTTCTTAAAATTGTTTGTACAAATGTTGGATACGCGTGGTATTCATTAAAATGAATTAAAAAACGATAACATGCGCTGTTTTCAAATTACGAAGCAAATTTAATTTTGTGTATTGTATAATTTATACAGGTATAAATACTATAAATTGTCTTCCATTTTGAACCGTGAGTTGGTCCGTTTTCTCGTTCGATTCTACTTTGTAGTTTATGCTCTAAAATTCCAAATTCTCTTTCATCTTTGAATCAACAATTTTCAACTGAATTGCCGTATGTACATTTAAATTTATAATTCGAAAACAGCTTAAGGATCTATGCTTAGTTACAATTTTTTTGTTTACTTCAACAAGTTCCGCACATATCCACAGGCTGAACTAACAATTGAAGAACTTTGTACTTATGTTACATTCATTCTTTAATTGTTGGCTCTGATAAGACGTGAAATCGAAAAATGTTATGCATAACTGTTAAAGTATAATAATACATCTTACTGCCGCTAATTCGTTTTAATGTAAATTAGCTGATACAAAATGGAAAATATATTTTTTTTTCTGTTACAGGAAAATAATTGACAGAGAGCACCTTTGAACAACTGTTTCCGCGTGCCCCCCCATCAAAGATCGTGCAATCAATCATTGAAACAACTTTCGATACACGTAATGCGAGTTCTTTACATGATATAAATCCAAATTGAATTATATCAGATAACATTTGACTCATTGAAAAAAAAAACGAAGCCATTCATTTTCACCCGAGTATTATTTAATGCAGGGAATGTCTGGCGGTACTGCGAACGTAATTAAACGCGTAAAAGATTTAGAAAGATGAACTAAGAAGATCACAGAAAAATTACTAGACGATCACCTACAGTTATTAAATTCAACGTTGCAATATAACTGAGGCAGTCAGAGCAACAACGGACTAACTCACATTTTTTTCGAAATTGAATAAGTAGCAATAAAGTATTCCAATAAGCTCTACTACCATATAAAATAGGAAAAAAAATTTTTTTTTAATGTGGGTTGATCCGTTGTTGCTCTGATTGCCTCAACTAGTAGATAGACATTTAAAATTTTTAATTAAACTTGCATTTGCACTTTTCTTTGCCGTCAATAAAAATCGATTGCATATTTATTCAAATGATTTTTTGTCCTCTTTGAACAACTGGTAATCGACGGATCAGTTAATTAATAACCAATACCGACAAAAAAAATGTAGGTGATCAATTGTTTCGGAAACTTTCCCAGCAAGAGGGGGGGTACTTTAAAGTTTGGCGCGCGTATGTACCTCGATTTAAATCCTTGCTTGAAAATGCTTTTCTTTTCTCGAATGTTGACTACTTCCAAATAAGGCACAAGTACAAACAAGGATCAAAATCTGTTAATTGCCTAACAGTTTCTTTTCAATTCCTTGTAATCAACCGTACAGATTGATTATGCGTATAACAACAATAACGTTGCGTTTAAAAATAGTCATTTGATATCTTTTAATGTACATTAAATTTGGAAGAACTTGAAATATTTGTATCAAAATTTTTTATTGTTAATATCTAAATCTTGTGTCAATTAATTGATAGATCAAAACCTTGATACACAATATAAATGCTTCGGTATCTCCTTTCATCTCGTGGACAGAGAACATGTTAAGCAGTCAGGACTATCCGAATCTTCAACGATTAATTACTCGATTGAACTGTTGCGAATACATATAATGAATTTAAATCCGTGAATTATACAAACGCTCATTAAACATCCGAATGTACCCTCCAAAAGTGGCATTGGCTACTATTTATTAAATCGAACAAAAGCTTAAAATTCATCGTTCTCTCATTTTACTAATATCTTCCTGACCATTCTCATTCTTTGCTGCTCACAAATTCGTCACTGTCAAAATATTTAACTAAACCAGTCAGCGAATGGTTAACGACACCCACATCCAAGAACAGCCATATCCTGATAATTCTTCAGGACCACTTTATTCTCTTCATCAAGATAAAGCATAGATATCGAACTGAGTGCGGTAGGTACGCAGCAAGCTTTCGGCACCATGCTTGGTTTCGTCGAGTAAACCAGATTTTGAACAATCGCGTGATTCGTCGAATTCAAATGATCTGCCAGAGGGAACGGACAATCGCCATGGCAATAAAAAGCATCGTAACCAGGAGGGGCAACGATCCAATCGTTCCAACCGACGTCCGCAAAGTCGACGTAAAGTGGATGTCGCCTGCAATTCTCACGACCATCTTTCCGACGATTCTTCCGAAGTGCCGCTCTTCTAGCACGGCGGTCCATTATTTGGCGCGCGGAGGACATCTTATACCTAAACATTTAGCATTCGTTATATTAACATTTTATTTGTATATTGCGAGGACCTTTTATTGGATATTTATGTTACACGAATATCTTTTTTTAAATTTATTTAAAGCGGATTTATAAGCTGTATGGGACCAGTAACTTAGAGCTGTAAGAAATTTCCATTGACATGGTTGACAGTTTTCCGACGAAACGGTTCTTCGGAAATCAAAAACCAAAAGTTTTAGCAACTATATGCGTATGGCTATGGCACAACGAGGTTCGATTTTAAAAATTTTTAAAAATAGCAAACCTCTAAAAAAAATTGCGAAATTTGGGTCTAGTAAATTAACATCTATAAATAAAAATAATAAATTCATTATATACCTGCCATCATCGGTGTAGGTAAATAACATTGGTCGACTAACAACCCACGTATCGTTCCTCTCGCTTATATTCCTTTTTAAGCGTACATGTTCCTGTTTCGTTCCACGCACGTGCACCAGGAGCCCGTGGTTATTCGTAGGATCCTTTATCCACCTCTCCACAGCGGGATGCACATCTACGCTGACTGTACCATTCTTTCTAGTATTTATTGGCTTACTATCGATTAAACGTAGCAGTGGTGCTCTATGTCCTTTTGCACCAGGACGTAAAATGTCATATACAAGTATTCTACCCAGCTTTGGGGCCAAGTCTTCTTCGTGTAAAATTGGTACACGCGAAAGACTCAATTCTGCGGCTTGTAATTTCTCTCTTGCGGGTATACTGCTTAAGTCAAACGAAAGACGAAAACGATTTGGAGATTGAAATTTAAGATCCAGGTCACTTTCTGTGTTAAAAAAGTATATTCTTGTTATTAATAATTGTAAATTATATAATAATAAAATTAATCCTCCATGGTCACACCTTCTTATAGTCAGAAACTCTAATAGTCTTTTTCTAGAAATGTAAATTTTGATGCGATCAAATTTCTAGTCCAAGAAGAGCGATTTTTCATGGTTGTGGAAAAAAGCGATATTTCTCTTCCACGCTAAATCTCCTTTGGAAGTCGTAAAAGCGCGACATTTGAACTCGAAAATTGCTCTTCGTGTGCGATACACCCCGTGTGACCACAAAGATATTAATTATGTATACTACTCTCGTTAACCCATTAAGCACTTAAATCTAAGGGGACCTAAGAGATTTTAAGGAATCTGTGAAAACACATTTTACCCCCTTTTATATGCATTGGGTTAATGTGCTTGATAAGTTAATCTACTATAATAATTAATATAATAAGTCAGTGTCCAAATATTTTGTACAAAATTTGATTTGTTCATTTTATAGGTAATATATAAAATTTAATATATGGTGTATGAGAATTATGTAACTTATTAAATGTATATTAAGTTTATTATGAAGAGTATTATATACTTACCAACATGAGAAAAGGACCGAACTGTGTTAGCACACCTGGTGTGAATCCCTGGTCTAGCAATATCGGCCATGCCAATAGTATTTTGTTTAACGAACAGTTTTTTTAACGAGTCTGGAACATAAGCTGGTCCTTGGGGCTTTGGTCGTTTTGCAAAACCGAGAAGCGAAAGAAGGCTGGCTTCCATTCCAGCGATTGCTTGTTCGCGTTCTCCAATGGCGAAATGTTTGGCAGTGTCAGAGTACAAGTTCATATGAACGGTTGCTTGGGTAGTTGCCAGCAGCAAACCTGCTGCGACTAAAACCAATCTCAGTGGCAGCAACATGCGCATTGTGATGTCGTTGCTCATGGATGTTGCCTCCCTAGTAAGGAAAAAAAACGATTTGATTTATAAAAATAAGTAACAGGATTCATACACAGCAACAGAAACAAGCTTTTCTAAAATTTAAAACAGTGATAAAGCATGGACAGTTACGATCCTTAATTTATTAAGAACATACACAATTAGAAAATGAATTGATTAATTTTTGTACTCGTACATTGATCGATGATTAAGTTGTGCGTTACTTTCATAACCGGAAGTAGAAATTAAACAAATTGCTATTATTAGACTTAAGAAATGGTACACACTGATTCTCAAAAGCATAATGTAATATTATTAACAGCTTCTCCGTTCACTAGTTATTTATTATTTACATGAATAATATTACTGCACCGAATTTAGAACTCATAAGTATTTAAATTCTGTTAAACGGAAGAAATCGGGTTTAAACTATTTAGCGATGGAAAAATAAATTTGAGAACCACTGAGGCAGACCTGCAGTCTCAAAGATGGAGATGGAAGCAGAAAGGTTTAGAGACTAGTGCCAAGCTGTCTGCTGCCGAATGATTGTGATTGTCGGATTAATCTAACCGCGGATTTCCAGCGCATGCGTGTTTAAGAACCGGACGCTGAACGACGTAAATATGGCTGGTCCCGTACGACAGAACCGAATTATTGTACGAATTAAGGATCATTTAATATGTATATTCTTTTAATAGGATATAAAATGTTTTTTAAGGAAATAAATAGTTTCCATTTTCGGTCAAACAAATAGAAACTTATATGCACATAGTTAAAGTCAGAGTTTTGTTAACAAAAAAGGAAAGAAGAAAAATACTCTAAGAAACTTAATAAAAAATTATTACGCGAGGGCAGTGAGAGCTTTCCATGATTATTTAACTATCTTTACTACAACAATAAAATATCTATTTATGTACATATTCAGTTAATTCCTTCATTCTTCTGTAACCAATTATTTTTAATAGTATTCAAAAGTAGTGGTCGATTCGAATAAATACAAGTCAAAAGCAATACGAATAAAAAAAGTTGCTGAGAATTTAGCATTTTGCTGGTGTTTACATAACTGTATAAAATATTTTATTCTTTATTCAGTAGTAACATTTATTAATAATTTATTATTATTTACAACAAATTATTCAAGTTTTGTTAATGATTTATATTATAATTTATCAGTTTGATTATTTATTATAGAATTCATTTACGTGTAAATCATCTATGATTGGAATTGCAAAAGTTTCCGTTGTTTTTCTAGAATTTTAAAGGGAATGTCTTAAGATTATAGTTTTTAATATTTCAAAGTCATTTGTTTTTTCTTTAAGTATGGACGAAATTATTGGATAATTAAAAAAAAACACGAAAAACTTCGCGGGTAAGAGGGAGGGGAAAGTAGGCGCGTAAAACTGAACCTTGCATGAGCTCTCTCTCTCTCTCTCTCTCTCTCTCTCTCTCTCTCT